>OY728137.1:839048123-839462103 GCA_963277665.1 Viscum album
GGGAATAAGATAGGGAAACAATTTGCAAGTGATATTGAAGAATGTAAATAACAACATGAGGTATATAAATATGGATTGAGGCATATCATAATAAAAAACAAAAATAATAACTTTTAAATGTTTCTATAACATTTAAATGATACATTCATAATCATATCACCATGTTTTTTTACCAAGGTATCATAAACATTACCTTGGTTGATCACCAACATATTGTAAAATATATCATCTCTAGATATTAAATTCTATACCCAATGCATTGGATCACTATCAAGGAACACCCTTAATATGTATTAATTAATTTTAAAAAAATATATCATAATTAAACATTTCATAAATAACCCGTTTAAGAATAAAATAAATGTGTTTTGCATCAAAATCATGGTGTTCTAAAATGTTCTTAATGACAAGATTATTATGTCATTTTTAACCTACTGATAGGGATTAAGGGTTATTTGTATTTCAATATCGTAATAAAAGAAATAATTTTTATATTTTTTTAATACCCCTATAAAACAAATTGGTTCTAGTATTCACAAAAATAATGTAAAAGTTAATTTCTTGAGGAGAATAGGCAAATTTTGAGAAGTAAAATCCACTGCATAATGGATATAAAATTTGGTTTTATAAAAGGGTAAAAAAAGAGGGGACATGGATATAACATTTATAAAACAAAATTTTGAAATAATAAAATGAATAAAAAGTAAATTATAGAGTTTTCATAACATTAATAAGACATATACAAAAATAGGTTCTTGAAATGAAGAAAAACAATTAAATTTCCCTTACCTTGAAGAGTTTCGCCTAAAACTGGAGGATTGGTAGCTTTGGGGATTGGAGACACCTTGGGAGGATACCATGGGTGGTAAACTATAAGATATTCTCAGAGAAAGAATTAGGATTCAATTTAAATGTTATAATGGGTGGGTATTTATAAAAAAAGTGGAGTATTTGTTTATTAACTTTCAAATATTGGCCTTGGAAACCTAGGTGGAGGTAAAAGAAAAACCATGGAATTTTCCCATGGTAGTGGAAATATGGTACACATTTCATGTTATTTTAATCCAAAAGAGTCTAACATAAATTAATATTACATATTTTTACAAGGAAAACTATGGTTTTCACGAAATAACATTTTTAATGTTAAAGATTAAATTTTAAAAATTTTAAAGTAAATTATATATATAGAAATTCATTAAATTCTAGTAAAATACTAGTTATTAAAAAAAATAATATACTTTAATTCATGGATTTTGGTTAATTAGTTATCTCACCATTATGATATAATTAGGATTCCATTAATATACTGAAGAACTCAAAATGTAGCACATGAGCCTCAGCCTAGTTGGTGAGGTCTATCTATGTGTATCCACAAGACCCAGGTTCAAAAGAAGGAAGAGTCATAATTTTGGGGTACTGTAGCTGTTACTGTATCATGTTTTGTTCGGTATTGTAGTAGCTGAAACTATTCACCTTGGGCCACCAGTTTGAGCTTGGGGTCCTTAAGGCCTTTGGGGCACATAGTCCTTCGGTTCAGTATGGCTTTCAGGCCACCTCATAGACTTCATGCCACCTCAAGGTCTTCAGGGCCACTTGATTTGTAGTTGCACAGACAGATTCTATAAGGAACCACTCTAGAGGAAGAAAGAGAATGGCATATTCACCAGAGCAGGGCTAAACAGACTTAGGAAGAATAAGAGGTTATATCATTTTCCATCGGTACCGCACCTGTTCACATCTTCGCATGGACATGCTAGCTGAACATTCATGCAAAGGTGGAGAGTAGATCACGATGCAGATGTTGGGGAGGCGCTGTTTCAAGTAGTTATAGTCTGTATGATTTTCTTAAGACCTATGGGTCATGTAATGTCTCTAAGCCTATGGGAAATGCAATTCCTAATCTTACAGGCCTTATAAGGGTTCCCCCTCATCCCTTTAAAAGAGGGTAATTAGAAAATCAATAAAAAAATAAGGCCTTCGGTCCAATCAGTGAGTCAAACTGTATTTTTACTATTCACGAAAAAATAAATTATTTTAGAAAATTATCATAAATTCCTCCAAACTAAATTTTGCTGTTATTATTTCAAAAAATATATTTATTTTATCATAAATAATTTCTAATTATTATAATCTTATCTTTTAAATAGGAAAAATCATATTTATTAAAAATAAGAGCAGATTGAAAATGAAAAGTAAAATTTTACACTTAAAAAAATTAATTTATCATTTATTTTAATTAATAATTTTTAATCATAATATTTCTTTCACATAAAAATTATTCATAATAACTTAGTTTATTATAATAATTATATTTTTCTGAAATGTATAATCTCTATTTGAAAAAATAATTTACAACTTCTATCTCAATTTTATTAAGAATAACTATTCTTAAAACCAAAATGATGGAACAACAATTCTATTAATAAAATGGAATTACTCTTTATGTAACTAAAAACTTGAACAATAACCCCTTACTAAACCCTAATATTTACTAAGAGTTAGGTGTGCAATTATAGTAGTTTCATGGGGTTCCTCGGCTAACATAAACTAAGTGTTAATCTCTATTAACATGACCTTCTCCTATAGATGATTTACTTAAATATTCACTTATTAATGCTTATCTTGGGCTAGGTCAAGAGTGAACCCCAGGGATGATACCTCCCTCCCATTTTTCAACAGATGGGAATCAAATGGAATGACTCTACTGGTTTAGGTCATCAACTCTTCTTTCTCTATCAATTTTTCATTGTCAAAATTTTACTTATAAAATCTAATGATAACATTAAAATGATTATCAATATTATAGTTCCCAATTTTCATATTTACCAAATATAACAATTGATGAATTTTCATAATTGGACAACAATAATATAATGGTCAAATCTTTATGGTTTTATTTCCCATTATATTCACTTCATTAAAAAATGATATGGTTTTTTATGAATAATATAATATAACAAAGATTTTTAGGAAACAATTATCATTAAAAAATTATGGTTCATTAGAATTTAGACATCCTATGAATGATTTTTAAAATTTATCTGATTACTCACAATGATTAATGATGCTCACACTATAATTTTTGGTCATAGTCAATTTCTTGGCACAAGAGAAATCTTGTTAAAGATGAATGTGTTGGGATATGAAATAACCACCCTCTTGAGAAACCAAATGAAAAGGGAGATGGGGTATAAAATATTTCTTCTATTATCACCCAAATATCCAAAGATATAAATGGTATCATGAATCATGTAGATAGTCCAAACCGAAAAAGGAAAGAAGAATAAAATATTACGTCTATTATATGAAAACATACACCTTCCTTCAATGGTTCTTCTAATAAACTAATAGCTTCGAAATGGATAAATGCCAATAAAAATATATATTCAATTATCTAGTGTTTATAACATTAAAAATTTGTCCTGGAATTATATCATTTGAAAGGTGAAAGAAATAAATGGTGGAATCTTATCAAGAATATAAGGCAAGTTGATGAAATTAAATCATTGACATAAGAAGTGTTTAAAAAATATGATTTTAAATAAGTATTTCCCCAAAAGTATTTATAAAAAAATATTCATGGAATTACTATAATTTAAATTTGTAGGATTATGAATCCATCAGTACCTATGAA
Source organism: Viscum album (assembly GCA_963277665.1). Classification (NCBI taxonomy): domain Eukaryota; kingdom Viridiplantae; phylum Streptophyta; class Magnoliopsida; order Santalales; family Viscaceae; genus Viscum; species Viscum album. Next base: position 839,051,758 of record OY728137.1, read on the forward strand.
GAATTATTCACTAGAATAGAAACGTATGCTTCCAATTTTATTTTCAATTTTTAAGGAAAAGTTGACTGATTCTATAGTGTCTTGAGACCAATCTTAAAAATTAATTTTTTATAATTTAATTTTATATATAAAAATAGATAATTCAATTTTATATCAATATGGAATGAGAAATTAGAGACTCACGGTGTTCCAGTGGTTTTAGGGACAAAACAGAAAGATGTAATTTCAAGTAAATTCGAACAATAAATCTCATAGAGGAAAGAAAATCAATCTTACTTTATTCCATAAGTGTAGAATTAAGCATAGAGGAAATTTACTTATTTTTTTTGTTAAATTATTTAGTTGTGGAAAATGAGGTGATCGATCAAAATAATGTCGAAGTGATGTAAATATGCTAGTCAATGAAGGGAATAATGAGAAATAAGAATTGAATGTTCCACCAACACTCTATAGTTATAATTACAATGACTATAGAAACTATGATAAATAGTTCATGAATACAAGTATTAATAAGGACAGTTTAAATTAGAAACATCTTAATCCAAGAGAAAAAGGTAAGGCTTAAGTGATCACAACTACTAAAGTGGGTCATGATAATGAAGTGGTGAAAGGTACACTTACCATCCACTCTAGAACTCTAAATGTTTTATTCCATTCTAGATATACTTGTTTTTTATTTGAATTATTTTTTAATGGTATCATTTCTATACATAAATGTTTATATGTTTTCTAAGAAGTAAAAAAAAAGAATGATTATCACATAAAAAATCTATAGGTCGTCTCTAATAAAAGTTTATGGGAAAGTAATTCTTGAAAAATCTCATGATTCTCCCTTATGTAAAAATTGATTTGATTTGGGGAATGGTTTAGCTCTATCTCAATATATATACCATATTAATTTATAAGGATGGAAATTTCATTTTTATATTCTGAATCAACAATTGATCATATTTTTGTGTGATTAAGTAAATAAACTTCTATTAGAATTTACTTTAGTTGTATGTGTATTACTACAAATTTACGGGGGATATTTATATTAAATGGTTGGGGAGAAACTTAAAATTAAAGATATTATTATTTTCTAGGATTATGATGATTTATTTTCATAATAACTTCTTATTCTTCCTATAAATTATGAAGTTGAGTTTTCATTATAACTCAGACCAAATTCTACCCTTATTTCAAAGAATCAATATATAATATACTCGATTGAGTTGTAAGAATTGAAGAAGCTTCCCTAAGAGAATATTAATAAGGGATTAATATTCCCTAGTGAAACACCATGGGTGAAAATGTTATTTTTTATTTATAATAATTATGGTTCAATGTTTCTTTCCATTGATTATTGATAAATCAATAAAAAAAGTTTCCAGTACCATATATTAATGACTTTTTTGATCAACTACATGGATATCAATGATTTTCAATGATTGCCCGTTATTTCCGATATCATTAATTGATAGTAAAAAATGAGGATATAACTAAGATAACCATCCATGAATGTTATGGTCACTATGAATTTATAGTGATTTTATTTTGATTTACCAATTCATCCACTATATTTATAGATTTAATGAATAGAGTCTTTAGAGATTACCTCAATCAGTTTTTTGTAGTATTTGTAGATGGAATTATTATATATTCCTATATAAAAAAAGATCATGAAGATCATTTTAATATAACTTTAAATACCTAGAGGAAATATAATGTTTAGGTAAAATTCATAAATTGTGAATTATTTTTTAAAAAATTATAATTCTTGGATTATACAATCTCATGTGAGGGTATATCAATGGATCCTTTAAAGACAGATATTATTGATAAATGGATTGGACCAACCATGGTGAATGATATATATAATTTTATTTGTTTTTAATGATTCTATCATTACTTTTTATGTGATTTATCATGGATATACAATTCAATAACCAATATTACTTATAAGGGAGCTAAGTTTCTTTGTATAGATACATATGGGAACAATTTTTAGGAGTTGAATATAAGGTTAGTCATTGCACTATTGATGACACTAAAAATTACTGGGAAAGGGTTTTTGATATATGGTAATTAATTAAAGAAGGTATTTGGATTTTGCCTCATATATAATGATGTTATGATAGATTATTCCTTACACCAATTTAAAATTCATAAGAAAAGTTACCCAACATAAGATTTGGAGTTAGCGATAGTAATTTTTCTCAATGAAAATATAAAGGCATTATATTTATGGTGAAACATGTGATATATATATATATATATAATATTGAATCATATATTCATATAGAAGGAATTGAATATGTTACAAATTATATGGTTTCATTATATGAATGATTGTGATTTTTCAACACATTACCACCATAGAAAGTCCAATAAGGTGGCTGACACACTAAGTGAAAAAAATATTCTAGAATTTCAATGATGTGGAATAAAAAAGATTTAATATTTATGGATTTAAAAAATATATATCTTAAAATCATGAGTAAAGGAGATGAATCACATATTTATTTTATGAATTTCAAGCCATCCATCCATGTGAGGAATAAAGAGGCGTTAAATGAGGATAGGGAACTGTAGACGAAGGTAGAAGATGCCTCTAAGTTCAACCATGATTGTGATGAAATTATAAGTTTTATAAATAGAGTAAGTTTACTATAAATACTCTATCTAAATAATTATATATTGGATAAATATCATAGTTCATTATTCTCTATTCATCCTAAAAGTAAAAACATGGATATAGATCTGAAAGAGTATTTCAAGTCTGATAACATGGAAAGTTATTTTTTAGAGTGTATATCTAAATGTATGGTATGTAAAAAAATTATGGTTTATATGAATAGTTATAATTGGAGGTTACAACCATTAACCATACCAAAATGGGATTTGGAAAACATTACCTTGGGTTTTATCATCAGACTCCCTAAAACATCTAAAGGGAACATTGCTATTGGTATTATAGTTGATTGCCTATCACAATAATAACTTTCCATTTCCATAATTGAGGATTTATATCCTGAATATATTTATAGGATATATATTATTGGAGTGTCAAGGCTTTATTAAGTACTACATTATATGGAATCTGATCAGGACCCAAATTTTACCTTGATGTTCTGGAGAAGTATTCAGTAAGCATTAAATAAAAAATTGTACTTTAGCATTGAATACCATGCTTTGGTATTTGTTCAGTCTAAGATAACCATTAAAACCTATAATAAATGTTTAGATATTTCAATATGGATTTCATTTTGGTTAGGATCAATACCATCCTTTGGTGGGGTTTTCTTATAATAATACCTTTCACTCGAGCATTTAAGTGGGTCCTTATGAATCCTTATACGGAAGGAACTAAAAAAATAAAATGTGATGAGATGATGTTATAGATAGAGAGATATTGGTACTTAAATTATATAATGAAATGATTTAAAATTTTAGGGTCATTCAGAATCACGTCAGGGATGTAACACTGCAAAATTCTAAAATAAGTACATTTTAATTGATAGTGTGGATGACACGGAACATCAAGTGCATAATGGAATATAAAACTTTGAAATTTTTTTAATATATTTGTTTTAAAATAAATTTAACCTCATAAATATATTTAATTACATTAAATTCTGATATTATCTTATGTTACACACAAAAATGTTATTCTTCTATAGGTTTTGTTACTTGTATGATTGAGTTTTACTAATCACCAATATAATATTAGTATTATTATATAATATAATGGTTATTACCTAGCCGTTAGAATATAGGGTATGATTATGATTAACTAACATATTATAACATATAGTTTACATACATCTATTAGTTATATATTTATTATTAATATAATTAAAATCATTTAAAATAAAAAAGAAATGTTTTCTGAACACCCACAATTTTTTTAAAAGATGATTAGTCGTGCTTTGCACACATAATTTAAATTAAATTTCTAAATTTTTTAAATATATTATATGAAAAAATAAACCTAATTTTTAAAATATAAATATAAATAGTAACTCAGGTTTTTTTTCTCAAAAGTTTCATTTTTTGTGAATAGTGACAAATACTGCATTTTAATTAAAAAATGTCTTTTAGTTTAAATAATTTATATTTTTTAATTATATTTTTAATTATTTTTAATGTATAATAAGATAAATTAAATATCCAATAAACTAATTTATTTAATTTTTATCATTTTAATATTTAATTTAGATATAAAAACATTATAAACTTTGGGACATTTTCACTTTAAAAACCCTATTTCCTGTCATGTTTGCGGGATTAATTTTAGATAAAATTTCTCCAATTATAAGAATTAAATTTATAAAAATGTATAATATATTTTTAATCATCATAGTTTATAATTTATAATAGGTTCAACATAATTTTTTTACCAAAATAAATAATAAAAACTTTAAAAATTATTTTCCGAGATTAAACTAAACATGGATTTATTGGGGGTTAAACTAAAAATATAAGGGTTAAATTTACCTATAATATTGTGTAAAAACTATTTTATAGAGATATTTATACCATTAAACCTCCATTTTTTCATAATGGTCTATTTCTGAACCATTTTACTAGATAAAAACGTGGGAACACTAAAATATTTTGAAAAAAACTGAGTATGCCTTATCCCCCATTTATACAAGGTCACCACCTCTCCTCCCTTCTTCGCGCCTTCAAAAAACATTGTTTCTTATAATAACTGACCATATAACTTCCAAAATTCTATACCATTCTCCTAGAATCCTTATTTTGGGTATAAATTTATCCTTTTATGTTTTTAGTGCAAATCTAAGGAGGAAACCCAAAGAATAGGTAATGTTCTTCTAAAAGCATTTTTATTTTGTTTCCTTCTCCACCACCATCAATTATTATTATACCATGATTATATAATGCCTTAAGTATATTCCATACACTTTTATTTTCTTAAAATAAGTTTATGAACTAAAACCACGCAAAATTCCATCAAATGGGTTGTGTAATCATCATTCATGTGTACAGTGGACCACCGCCTCACGAATCAATGTCATACATTCTTCCATTAACACTTCTCAAGGTTATGAATAATGATGTAAATTCTATTTATATTATATATATATATAATATTTATTGTATTTTTATTATTCTATAATTATTTTACCACACATACATTCATGGTTTCTATTTTGTGGAAATATGATAACGCCACTCATGTGTACAGTAGATTACTGCCTCACAAAGTGATGTGATTCATTCATGCATTACATGAAATTTATTAAGGACGGTTTAATAAAAATATATTATAATATTAATTAAATACTATAATATAATTATAATATAAATATACATATATATCATTTACCTTCCTTTATTTCTATATGATAAGAAAATGGAAACAGCGTCCATGTATATGTACGACCTACCATCTCCATGAATAGTGTACTTTGTTTCCCATCAGTAAATATTAAGGAATAAAATAAATAAAAATACACTAAATATATATAAAATTTATATAATTATTTTTATTCTGGATATGATATGACTATATAATATGGTCACATACCAGAATATTTAATAAAAAGAACGAATGAGGAAACATGGAAATTAACACCCAAAACAATGAAAATAATGAAATTTTATTAATGAGTGGGTTATAATATGTTATAAAATAATAATTTATGTTATTATAAATGTGATTATGTTTATAATAAAAGTTAAAAACATGATTAATAATTTTATGTGTTATGTTAATTAACGTTAGACCAAAATGAATCATAAGGTAAGGGATTTCATCTCAATTCCATTTCATTAAGGAATATAGAAATGTTATACACCTAATTTATTTTATTTGTTTTATATACTACCCATTTCAAATGTAATATCATTAATACTTCATTATCCATTGTATTTTTATTTTTAATGTTTAATGATTTCATCTAGGGATATTTAAATTAAAGTTACCAAGTGGTAATGAATTTCATAACTCGATTTGTTTTCATTGGGTTATATTACTTCATCATTGTCGTTAATATTATAAGTATATGTGTTTAATGAATTTTGACTCTCTATTTTTATATTTAGACTTATTTTATGTAGATTTATATCAAATAAACATCATTGATTCATTTCTAGATTCTCACTTCAATGTTATGATAATTTCAATGTTTTAATTCACAATCTCATTTCAATCAAAATTGTTTAAACATGAATTTATATTGCAAGAAATTAATGGATAATTGTTTAATAAATACTTTAATTTTACTACCCTCTAGTTATTCTTGATCATTTTAAATTATTAGTATCATTTTTTCACTCTTTGGTACATATAAGTTTTTATAATTATCTTTAAGAAAATATAACATCATTTCCCCCTTCAATCAGAAATCGGTATTATTTTAAAACCATGATTACTAAAAATGCTTTAATAAATTTTTAAACCTTTTTAAAATTATTTTTTGAAGAAATTTAATAAAAAATTAAAATTAATCATTATTTATTTTTCGAAACAATTCCTGTTTTAATTTTAGGAGAAATGTGAAAGCTTCCTTGTTGTCATTTTCCAAACTATCCATCTTTTTATGTTTTTGCAGTGAAAAATGAATGTTATTTTTACCTAGTATGTCATTTATAGATTTACCCTCAATCATTTCTTTGAAGATTCCTTTGAATTTTTATAAAGTAAATTTTTAAAGAAAATGTTTTTAAAAGTGATTTTCAAAGAAAAGTATTTTCAAAATTACTTTTTAAAATAAAAAAAATATTTTCCTCAAAAATATTTTTAAACATGTTTTTATACATCAATTACAACAACAATTTATTATTTCTCCAATGGGTATATGATATATTAATACCATCTGTATTCTTCCTCTATATGGTTTATGTTCATTTTTACCAAGGATAGTTTTAGCATTCACTTCCTTGATTCATTTTTGTAATCATTAACTCTTTTTAAAATATTCACTTTCCTATAGTCAATGGACATTAAATTTTACTTAATTATCCATTTAATTTATCATAGATATTATTATTTATTAAACCATATATCATTTCTACATAGGATTTTTTTACTTTGATATTTATTTCATTAACTAGGGAAATATGGATAGATCCTTATATTTTACTTCAAACTAATATTTTATAAGGTGCATTGTTTATAATTTAAATTGATTATTTGATATATAAGGAATGATTTATACTGGTGTTACATTGGTTGGGAATATTTAATTTAATCCCCTAGATGCATCTATAGTCTTATGGGATGAATGAGTTGGCCAAAACCCCAATGGATTTTTACTAAGTGTTTTAAGAAATCTAAAGGATATATCTTGATAGTAAGAATATAGTTAAACATATTGACACAAATAATATGGGTTTTTACTCAGTATTTTTTAAAACATCATGGGGATAGATCTTGATGGTAATGCTATCATATTCCTAGAAAACATGGCATCCAATAATTAAGCATTTCCTTTATTCATATGCAGTTATCATTATCCAAGATTTTTTTTTCTATGATATTATCTCTGGATTCATTTTATTTTCATCTCATTTATTAAATGGAATTTTTTTTAATATTTTTCTTTACATGTTTTTTATTCCTTATCATGTTATTATAGTTAGTTTATTTATTAAATGGAATGTGTTCTCAGTTATTTACCTTTCTCTATTTATTATTATCCATGATATTTACACTATGATATTATCACTAGAAGCATTTCATTCTCAATTTATTAATTAAATGGAATGTGTGTTTAGTTTTTACCTTACCATATTAATTATTCTTATTTATTTATTATATATTCAGTTATAATTAACCCCTATTGTGAATTTTAGATCCCCCATATTTTGTTTCATTTTCTCATGATTCCTTGAAGAGTATTATGATTGGTATTCAATAATAAACTAGAGGGAAAAAGAGATTATTTAAAGAAGAAAAGAAAAAATTATTTTGTGGTTTGTCTAATAAAATATAATGTAAGACTCGATTATGTATCTAGTTTACCAAGACTACAAAACTATTCGGTAATTTAGGATGTGATTTCTTGTATCATATACCAATGTAATAAAGTATGGAACCACATCTAGGATATTGGGGTTGGGATTATTGAATATGGTATCAAATAATGATTAGTATAAACCTTTGTAACTTGATTTAGGAAAACATATATTAGTGAACATAACCATATAATAGACATTGATGAAAAGTATATAAGAACATCGTAAAGTTTATATTATGAATATTTTTTTTATTCCTAGAAATTAATCTATGTCTAGATACTATAATTGGATGTGGGTCTGGAACATATGTAACTAGTGGTAATAACCTCGAAAACACTAAATTGCACTGGACTCGATTAGGAACCGGTGCACTATAATGGGACTTTATTAACAACTGGTTTGACACTCCTATGGGATATGAATAGTATATTTAACATTTTATTTCAAAACCATTTTGAAGTATTTGAATTGATGATGATAGTGAATGGCCTAGGTTAAACCTTATACCAATGAAGGACCTATATGGAAATAAAATAAATGAATTGTTTATATATTCTGGTTCAAGAATAAAATTGTAGAAGTATTTTCCCAATGGTATTTTGGGTATAATAATTATAAATAATCTATATATTTTATTAAATTTTAGACGTATTTTTGTATTCATTGAATTGAGAGTTATGGATACCATCATGGGTTTATGGTTTTAAGATTGATCACACCCTTTTTGAAATTTGTTTTTAAGAATTTAACATGATTAAATACATTTTGGGTAAATTTATGGAGAGTAAAAGTTTTAGTGAAATTAAATGAAGGAGGAATGGATCCTCAATACCCTAGCGCCCGGTGCCCTCCCGCCTGCTCGATTCACTAGGGTTCTTGCTCCCCACTTGGATTCCCTCTCATCCTTCTCTTCTTCCTTTTATCTTGGTTCTTATAGGGTGTTTCCCCCAGTTCTCCCTCGTGGATGGTCTACTCTAGTTTTCTCTTGGGTCCTGGTTCAATTTTTGGCTCTTGTAATAGTGTGATAGTTCTTCCTCGACTGCCTCTATTGTGCTCTGAACTCATGGTCAACCGCTCCTTTCCAGGTCAAAATGGGAGCGTCAGATTCAACAAGTTTTTGGGCTTCGCAGTCTAGAGACCATGGATACCCAAGCATCTATTTCTTCTATTAGGGTTTTGATCCCCACTGTTACCCTTTACTTTATTTTATTCATGTTTTCTTCATGATTTTATCCCCAATTCCATTTCCATATTTAATTCTTTCTCTGATGTGGCTTTGAGCATTTTTTTGATGTTTATGTGTTTTGGCGATGGGTCCGGTCTGGTGTTTTTTTCTACTGGTTGGTTACTTCAGGTGTTGGTCGTCATAGTGACCTCTACAGCACAGATTTTTCATGGTTGAATGTGACAATGGCGATAATGTTGGCCTTCTTCAGCATCGACGGTTCTAGGATTTTCCGGCCACTGTTTCGACCTACAATTTCCTGTTTCATTCTCTGCTCTGTAAAAGTTTTAGTGGAACTTTTATTTGAAGAATAATTCCTTTACATTTTATATAAATAAGTTTAGAGTTATTGATAACCTTTAGGATTAATATAACCATTAATGGAATTGTAATAATATTCGAATAAGATTATTAAGATTCTTAAAAAAATATGTATTGAAAACATTAGTAAAAAGGTTATTTAGTGATTGATGTTTTTTCATGTATGTCAATCATATTTTGTTTTTTGAATGTTTTAGGAATTATATTAATAAAATTTTATCCAAATAAAAATATTCATATTGGGTGGAAACCTACCACTTTGGGAAAGGTCATGGGGCTTTAACCCATGACCAAAGGATGATAAGCGTTTATCACCTACCACTGGCCTACATGAATTCAAGGTTAAAATTTCATTTTTTTAGTTAAATTATTTGACTAATAAATATTAATGAGAAACTAGTGGTGTTATTTTTGAGGTTTAGAGATTAACTTATTATATTTGATAACTTATAATAACCATATTGGTTTTGGAAAATAGTTAGGGATATAAGTCAAGACTTTTTCACTCTTTTTTGGACCTTATGATCCATTAAAATTAAATTTTAGTGATTTAGGCATAAAAAATATTTTTTTAGATATTAATTTCTTGGATTAATGGGTGAATTGAAAATTTATTGAAACACAACTAAAAAATTAAATTGTTTTTATAAAATAGTAACATATCGAGTAAGTATATTTCCTTAAATTTTTATAAAGTAAAATATTCCTTAACTTTATAAAAAGGATCATAAAACAAAAAAATCATATTACATTCATATCCAATGAATATAATTTTCTTTTATATAATCATAGATTTATGGTTTTGAGGCCCATAGAATTCCACTGATCACTTACTTTCTTTTAATTAATGACCTAAATCACTCTTTATAATTATTTACAGTTTTCTTGCATTTCTATATGTTCACTTGAAAATGATGTTCTCCTACTTGGTATCCTAGTTGAGTATTATTTTATATGACATTTGTACCTATAATTATCTCTTTTAAGAAGACATTTTATTTACACTTATCATGAAGTGGGATTTATATAATTTTAATTTCAAATAAAAAACCAAGAATTACCAAGAAAATGTTTAGATTTTGAGTATGTAATTTATTAATGGTGAGGATAATGTAACACCCTGAAATTCTAAAATAAGGACATTGTATTTGATAGTATATATTCCATGAAAAACCAAGTGTTTAAGTCAATACAATACCATGAGACTTTAGGATATATTTAATTTAAGAAAATAAACCTAATTGGTAGCTTAATTACATGAAACTCTGAGTTTAGCTTGTGTGACATTAAACAATAGTACTGTAACGCCCCGAACCCAGTTACCCAGAGTTGGTGCATCATTGCATAACATTGGCATGATCACAAAAGATCAAGTCTCTAAAGACCGATTAGTTTAGTAGTCTTGGAAACACTAGATACATTCATAAAGTTTACATTACATCATAAAGTGAAAACTTCAACAACATATTGTCTCCACACTCATATCCCCTTATACTATCCCTTCAGGTCATTCATAAAATACTTATTCACATCCTGGGAAAAATAGAACATAGAAAGGGGTGATCTCAAATGCACAGTAAGGATAACAATATAGCGGAAACTTTCATAAATAAGTATAAACATTTAAGGAAATGTATAACTAAAACAAAATCCTTTTAAACTTAAACTTCAGCATAATATGGAAAAAATAAAATGAAATAATTCCAATTACTTATTCACATTCACATTCTACTAGTCAAATAATCACATGCAATATCAATAACCACTTTCATAATAATGGAATGCAAAATTCCGAACTTTAATTTCTATGTCAAGGCCTCGTGCCAAGACCTAAGGGATAACTGTAACCAGAACCCAACCCGGAGAGCCTCTGTAACCGAAATCCAACCCGAGGTGCCTCTAATAACCGGAAACCAAACCTAAGTGCCTCTAATAACCGGACACCAATCCGGAGTGCCTCTAATAATCGGACACCAACCCGGGGTGCCTCTAATAGCTGGACACCAACCCGGAGTGCGTCTAATAACCGGACACCAACCCAAAGGGATTACTTTTACCGATCCTCAACCCGGAACATACTAGCCCAACACATTCCTCTTAATAATAGGATGAAATATAACATAAACATTTGTATTAAAACTAGCATATGAAATGCCAAAACACTAATCATAATCAATTAATGGCCTAAAAATGACCCATCCATAGTCAAACATATCACAAAACCTTAAATACAATATGGAAGATTTTTATCATAATAAATAATCTTCAAACAGGTGTAAAATTTATCAAAGGATGTTGACATAGATGAAATAAAAATTATTTGAGAGAAATATCTCTTTTTTGATGAAAACATTTAAAATTCACACAAATTGGAAAAGAAGTAATTTAAAGACATTTCTGAATCAAAGTTTCCCATACCACTTTGAAAGTTCTAAAAGGAATTAACATTTTAAATACATTCATGTCCATATAAATAAATCCTTAAAACACATTTTGAAGACATGGATATTAATGAGAAATATTTAGAAGAATAAATATTTAAAACATTTGAAATGATGTTTTAGTAAAAAGTCTCTTAAATTAATCCCTTTCAAAACAATTTCATAAAACATGGACATGGATAATAAATATGTCCCAGTAGATACTTACATAAAAACAACCTCAGATAATAAAAAGATTGAGAAATTAACCCTTACCAATTTGGTAACATACGAAACATACACCTCATGAAAGAGGTATCATACAATGAATATTTAAATACACATAAATTAAAGTGTATTACATAAAGAACATAATAATGGGCAGTACATACACCACACAAAAGGTAATAGTGAAAATATGGCATGAATCTCACGAGAATAAAGAGTGAGATGAAAACCCCTTACCTTGTAATTTTCCTTGGTTGGGGGTAGGTTAACCTCCTGTATAATGGTGAAATAATTGTTATTAAATTATATAAGAATAATATACATTAATATTATATATTATATGATCTTTTATCATTTCTTTGTTAATAATATCTTAGTGTTATCATCGTTTTGGGTGTTAACTTACACATTTTCTTTTATATGTTTTGTTACATAGGTCGTGTTTGTTATGGATAGGTTGTATATTATTCATATCCATAATGATATCAAGTCCTTAAATACTATTATTAATCATCAAATGAGAATTATAATTGAATGGATACGATGGAGAATGAATCTCATCGCGTTCGTGGAGACGGTAGTCCGTACGTACGCACGAGCGACAATATCATTATTTTGATATTATAATAATATATAATTGGATGGTATATCATATATACAGAATAATTATCATGTTATATTTATTATTTACATGAATTAAACATAATTATTATACCCATCCAAATAATAATGTTTTTAATAACAAATGCACCACAACGTGGAGATGGTAAGCCGTATGTATGCAGGTATGGTGACATGTCATTCAAAGGATGGATAGAATACTTAATATTCTTATACCATATTTATAATAATATCTCAGTATATATAAGATACCAGATTTATTATTTTATAATGGTAATAACAAGGAAATAAGAAGTTGAAGAAGAAAGGAACTTGAAAACGGTTGTGAAATCAATACCTCTCCTTCGGGTTCTTCCTTTTAATTTAATCAAAAGGACACCTTAGGTTTGTTTTCTGACTAAATAAAGGCCTATAGGAGTAAGGTAGTAATGTTTAGAGAGTATTTGGGCAGGGTTTGGCCGAGACAAATGGCTTTGAAGGTGTGAATTAATGAGAATGGGGAGTGCCCTTTTATAAGAGGGGTGTGGGGCTCTTTAGGAAAAACATAAAGTAGTATTTTATAATAAATTCATATTCGGTTTCTAATGGCTCCAAAGTGGATTATTTAAATATTAAGTTGGTTATAGGTATAAAAACGCTCAATAAATAGGTTTTAGATAGGTTTGGGTCACTATACTAACCTTATCTTTTAGTTTTAACTCTTGGTTAATTAGTTTAACACTTACCATGTCACTTTGTATTTTTATATTATATAGTTAATAAAATTACTATATACATCCAAGAGACCCCCAAGTGGACAATTAATGATACACCTATCATGATATAAGTCTCTTGGCCGAACTTTAGATTTTTATGAATTTAATATCAATTAATAATATAATATTTGTTTTAAAAACTCTTTTATGTGAATTTTGACACTATTCAATAATTGATTTTTGTTAAAGTCTTAAAAACATTATTAATTCGAGCCAAATTAATTTAAGCACTAATATAATGTCATAGTAATCAATAAAATTCATTTATGTCATCCAAACTCTCAAATTATATTAATTTTAACATTTATAATACCAATTATTTGATTCTTTCATTAATAAGGAAAATACTGCATCATTATTGTGTCATAAATAATATTAATTATTTAATGTATAAAAATTATAAATAAAATACCATTATGTAGGAAATATTTTTATATTTATAATTAATATTTATAGTCTAAAATCAAACATATATAACCCTATTTCAATTTTTTTTTCTAAAAGATATATGCTTACGTAATTTTTGTATTTATTTTAACTTAATTAATATAGAGTGTCATTATCACTTACAAGTTGCTCCATGGGGTCCAAAAATCGACTCAAAGATGTGCATGGTCGGACATGTATCAACCAATAAGGTTAGGACACGTTTTATGGTAATTTATTATTATAATAATATTATTTTTTACCCTTATTTACCAGAATTATCCTTTAACCATTGTAAATAAAATATTTACCGAAGTAATTATTCAAAATTTCTAAAAATGAAAGTTATCTATTTACAAAATTTGGGCATCCTGATTCCAAATATTGAATCTATTTTTCCAAATTCAAAATACATAAGTGGCAGAACTTAATTTAAAATTAATTTCCGCTGTCAAAACAAAAAAGCGTGTTTTTAAGAAATAATAACTATCAAAAGATTGATACTTGTTTATGTCCGGTTTAATTGTGAAATTATGTCCAATGACCAAAATTGTATTAAATGGTAAAAATATAATCTAAATATACTTTAAAACCAGTCAAATTAATAATTTATCACTATTAATGTTTTTCAATTATAAAAGTTGTTTTTAATAAAAATTTAGTAATTTTCACTATTCATCAAAATATAAAAGTTATCCAAAAAGTACCAAAGTTTTATCCTAGGTTAATTTAGATATTCCAAATCCAAAAATAAAGTCCATTTTGAAAGATAAAATGTATAAAATTTCAAAAAGTGGGTATTACTATTCATAACGGCTACTTTGATTGGTCACGGCATGTTAGAATCTCGAAGTTGCGTACAACACATGCTATTGTATTATTCAAAGAGAAGCATACCATGGAAGAATGGGGTGTTACATTCTCCCCTCCTTCAATAGATTGCATCCTCACAATTTATGTTCAGTATTGGAATCTTGGGGTTGACATTTCAAAATATCTTAGTTGAAATCCCACATCGAAAAATGGATTAATGAGGCCTCTATAAAGAGTGTTATGTATGAAGGTTACCGAAAATAACACATACTAGGGTTCCATGTAGGAAAATATGGATATGGAAGATAAATTTAACCATCAATATCTGATGGAGAGTGGTAGAGAACATGGCTATGAAAAGTCCAACAATCACAAAGCCATAAATTTTTGATGATCTAAGATACCATCTAGGACAGCATTTTTGTTCTAAGTTCCATTTATTAATGTTGAGGAATTTATTAATAAGATTGACTAAGATCATAAGGAGATATTATTACTTTATAATTAGAGTTTTATCCATTAATAAATTTCTACCACAAACTCATCTTTCACCCCAAAACATAATACAACTCAAAAATACTCTATTTATCCTAATCGTATAGGGTTCCGAATATAATGAATTTATAATTCACATATCAGACCCTTTAAAAAAAGAAACTACATTATACCATCTAAGAACTTCACGTAGTCCAGTGGTAGGTGATAAATCCCAGTCGCACTATGGTTGTGGGTTCTATTCCCACAGCTTTGTCCGATGCAACGGGTTGTCACACGGTCTGCGTGTTTTCCTTTTATAAAAATCCAAAAATAACCTTTCAAAAATAATCCATTCCAACCTTTATACTTATCGAAAATACTAATATCCAAACTCACAGTCCAAAATTCATAAGGAATTTAAGCACAATAAATATCCTTTTTTCCATGTAATAACATGTGAACACCTTCACCATGTATTATTTTAAAACATGGTAGCATCCTGAATTACCATAAAACCTTATTGATTACGTTCATGCTCCCTTATTCTTTATAGAATACTGGATATATTCCTTCTATCCAAAAATGTTGTAAACTCCATAAATGAAAAATCATTAATCAGTTTCAAGGTAGTCAAGAATATCCAATATAATTTATCCAAATCAATCTTGTATTATTCCAAAATCACTACATCGGTATCAGAACCATATTATGGTTTGTCTTTCTCTCAGCCATATATTTTCCAAAAATTTAACCTGCTATTAAGCCACTTTTCTTGGTTCCACACAATCTCAAGTCCTTAATAAAATAGTACTGTAGTACACTCCTTATATACTCAATAATTATTATAACTAGTAGATTATTGATACAACACTCAAATGAAATAATCCTATAATAACAACATAAGAACACTAGTCATTATTCTTCATCTAAGGTAGTATCATAACTTGATTATTATCCAATAGCATCATTTGGGGCATACTCTGATGATTTTGACATTGGTTCACGTAGTGTCCCAACTCCTTCCAGATGAAGCATTGTACATTTAAAACCTTTTTCTTACACTTGCAGTCACGTACTTGGTGTTCTTTTTCTCCACACTTAGAACATACTCACATTCCCTTCAAGCATTTTCCAAGGTGATTCTTTCCACATTTATCACATATGTGAAAAATACTTCTTTACCTTCTTCCCATTATCATTCCTTCTCTATACTATCCTTTTGTTCTCTACCTTCCCTTCAAATCCATAGGACTGCAAAAACTCGTTACTTATCTTATCAACACATGATATTATTTCATCATATGATGATAATACATGGGAGACTATTTCCCTTCTAAATTCTGGCTTAAGACCATGAAAGATATGATCCTTGTTACTCTTTGGATCATGCGTATTGTTGGAGTTCTCATTCCTTCTATTGGGCACCATTTCTAAATAATGGCATGAACTAGATTAGTTTATTTATAGCAATCCCTAATCCCAAACTTGAAAAACACTTAACATAAATTAAACAGTTTATAGATATAATCCATAATCATAAAAATGTCTTCTTTGAGAAAGTATATACTCATAAACCCTTCATAATGGTTTGTAATGAAAATGATAAGTATCCTAAGCATATCCCCCGAGAGTGTCATAATCAAGAGTGCAGTAGGGCCCATTGTTGTGCACCAGATCTCCTTTGAGTCCAGATCAAAGTAGTGTTTTCGGGTTTTACCACTAGGTACATCTGTGCTAGAGTCGCCTCTACTTGCTCGTATCCAGATAGGGATTTACTGCTCGGAAAACTCACAAAATTTCTACAAAACAAAAATTCTAGGAAGTTATTCTATAGTAATCCTCAAATTTTATCTTAGGTCTATGTGCTCTAATAATATTTTACCTAAATCTATCTTAAAAGGTTTGTACTAAACTTCCTCTGATACCAACTGTAACACCCCGACCCTAGTTACCCACAGTCGGTGCATTATAACATAATATTGGCATGATCACAAAAGATTACGTCTCGAAAGACCAATTAGTTTAGTGATCTCGGAAACACTAGATACATTCATAAAGTTTACATTACATCATAAAGTGAAAACTACAACAACATCTTGTCTCCACACTCATATCCCCTTATACTATCCCTGCAGGTCATTCATAAAATACTTCTTCACATCCTGGGAAAAATAAAACATAGAAAGGGGTGAGCTCAAATGCCCAGTAAGGATAACAATATAGCGAAATCTTTCATAAATAATCATAAACATTTAAGGCAATGTATAACCAAAACAAAATCCTTTTAAACTTGAAATTCAGCATAATATGGAAAAAATAAAATGAAATAATGCCAATTAATTATTCACATGGATATTCTACTAGTCGAATAATAACATGAAATATCAATAACCACTTTCATAATGATGTAATGTATAATGCCAAACTTTAATTTCTGTGTCAAGGCCTCGTTCCAGGACCTAAGGGAAAACTTTATCCATAACCCAACCCGGAGATCCTCTATAACCGGACTCCAACTCGTAGTGCCTCTAATAACCGAACACCAAACCGGAGTGCCTCTAATAATCGAACACCAACTCGGAGTGCCTCTAATAACCGGACACCAACCAGGAGTGCCTCTAATAACCGGGCACCAACATGGAGTGCCTCTAATAACCAGACACCAACCCGAAGGGCTTACATTTACCGGTCCCCAACCCGGAACATACTAGTCCAACACATTCCTCTTAAGAAGAGGATGAAATATAACATAAACATTCATATTAAAACTAGCATACTAAATGCCAAAACATTAATCATAATCAATTAATGGAATAAAAATTACTCATCCATAGTCAAACATATCACAAAACCATAAATACAATATGGAAGATTTTTATCATAAGAAATCATCTTCAAACAAGTTTAAAATTTATCAAATGATGTAGACATAGATGAAATCAAAACTATTTGACAGAAATATCTCTTTTTTCATGATAATAATTAAAAGTCACACAATTTGGAAAAGAATTCATTTAAAGACATTTTTGAATCAAAGTGTACCATAGCAGTTTGAAACTTTTGAAAGGAATTAACATTTTAAAAACATTCATGTCCATATAAAAATATCCTTAAAAACCATTTTGAAGACATGGATATTAATGAGAACAATTTAGAAGAATAAATATTTAAAACATTTGAAATGATGTTTTAGTAAAAAGTCCCTTAAAATAATCCCTTTGAAAACTCTTTCATAAAACATGGACATGGATAATAAATATTTCCTAGTAGATACTTACGTAAAAACAACCTCAGATAATAAAGAGATTGTGAAATTAACCCTTACCAATTTGGTAACTTACAAAACATACACCCCATGAAAGAGGTATCATACAATGAATATGTAAATACAGATAAATTAAAGTGTATTACATAAATAATACAATTATGGGCAGTACATACACCACACAAAAGGTAATAGTGGCAATATGGCATGAATCTCATGGGAATAAGGAGTGAGATGAAAACCCCGTACCTTGTACTTTTCCTTGGATAGGAGTAGGTTAACCTCCTGTATAATGGTGAAATAATTGTATTTAATTATAAAAGAATAATATACATTAATATGATATCTTATATGATCTTTTAACATTGCTTTGTTAATAATATCTTAGTAATATCGTCGTTTCGGGTGTAAACTTACTCATTTTCTTTTATATGTTTTGTTACATAAGTCGTGTTTGCTATGGATAGGTTGTATATTATTCTTATCCAGAATGATATCAAGTCCTTAAATAATATTATTAATCATCAAATAATAATTATACTTGAATGGATGCGATGGATAATGAATCTCATCGTATTCATGGAGACGGTAGTCCGTACGTATGCACGAGCGACAATATCATTCTTTTGATATTATAATAATATATAATTGGATGGTATATCATATATACATAATATTTATCATGATATATTTATTATTTACATGAATTAAAAATCATTATTATACCCATCCAAATAATAATATTTTTAATAACAATTACACCACAACGTGGAGACGGTAAGTCGTACGTACGCACGTATAGTAACATGTCATTCAAAGGATGGATAGAATAATGAATATTCTTGTAACATATTTATAATAACATCTCAATATATATAAAATACTGGAGTTATTATTTTATAATGGTAAAAACAAGGAAATAATAATTTGAAGAAGAAAGGAACTTGAAAAAAAGTCGTGAAATCATTACCTCTCCTTCAGGTTCTTCCTTTTGATTTGATCAAAAGGACTCCTTAGGTTGGATTTATGAATAAAGTAAGGCACCTAAGACGAAGGTAGGAAAGTTTAGATTATTTGGGTAGTGTTTGGCTGAGCCAAATATCTTTTATGGTGTGAATTAATGAGAAGGGGGAGTGCCCTTTTATAAGAGGGGTGAGTGGCTCTTTAAGAAAAACATAAAGTATTATTTTATAATAAATTCATATTAGGTTTATAATGGCTACAAAGTAAATTATTTAATGTTTGAGGTGGGGATAGGTCGAAAAACACTCAACCAATAGGTTTTAGACAGGTTTGGGACACTATATTAACCTTATATTTTAGTTTTAACTCTTAGTTAATTAGTTTAACATTTACCATGTCACTTTGTATTTTTATATTATATAGTTAATAAACATACTATATACATCCAAGAAACCCCCAAGTGGTCCATTAATGATACACATATCATTATATAAGTCTCTTTGCCCAACCGTAGTTTTTTAGGAATTTAATATCAATTAATAATAAAATATTTGTTTTAAAAACTCTTTTTTGTGAATTTTGACACTATTCAATAATTGATTTTTGTTAAAGTATTAAAAACATTATTAATTCGAACCAAATTAATTTAAGTAATACTATAATGTCATATTAAGCAATAAAATTCATATATGTCATCAAAACTTTCAAATTATATTAATTTTAACATTTATAATACCAATTATTTGATTCTTTCATTAATAAGGAAAATACGGTATCATTATTGTGTCATAAGTAATATTAATTATTAAATGTCTAAAAATTATAAATAAAATACCATTATGTAGGAAATAGTTTTATATTTCTAATGAATATTTATAGTTTGAAACCAAAAAATATAACCCTATGTAAAAATTGTTTTCCTAAAAGATATATGCTTATGTCATTTTTGTATTTATTTTAACTTAATTAATATAAAGTGTCATTATAACTTATAAGTGGATCCATGGAGTCCCAAAATAGACCCAAATATTCCCATGGTCGTACATGTATAAACCAAAAAGGTTAGGATACGTTTTAGGGTAATTTATTATTATTATAATATTATTTTTTACCCTTATTTACTGGATTTACCCTTTAACCATGGTACATAAAATATTTACAGAAATAATTATTCAAAATGTCTAAAAATGAAAGTTACCTATTTACACAATTTTTAAATCCTGATTCCAAATATTGAATCCATTTTTCCAAATTCAAAATACATAAGTGTCAGAATTTAATTTAAAATTAATTCTTGTTGTCAAAACAAAAAACATGTTTTTAAGAAATAATAACTATCAAAAGATTGATACTTGTTTATATCCGTTTTAATTGTGAAATTATGTCCAATAACCAAAATTGTATTAAATGGTAATAATATATTCTATATATACTTTAAAACCACTCAAATTCATAATTTATCACTATTAATTATTTCTATTAAAAAAGTTGTTTTTAATAAAAGTTTAGTAATTTTCACTATTCATCAAAATATAAAAGTTATCCAAAAAGTACCAAAATTTCATCCTAGAATAATTTCAATATTCCAAATCCAAAAATTAAGTCCATTTTCAAAGATAAAATGTATAAAATTTCAAAAAGTGGGTATTACTATTCATAACGACTACTTTGATTGGTCGCGGCGTGTTAGAATCTTGATGTTGCATACAATATGCTCTACTGTATTATTAAAAGAGAAGCATACCGTGGAATCTTGGGGTGTTATAATTATTCTTAAATAGCTTGTGTTATATATAACACTGAGTTTTACTGAACAAAAATATAATATTAATATTATTATTTAATATAATGGTTATTAGCTAGTCATTAGAATGGAAGGTATGAATAGTATTAACTAATGCATGAACATATATATTTCACAAAAATTAATTAGTTATTTATTTTTTAGTAATAAAATTATGATCATTTAAAAGAAAAAGAAACGTTTTCTAAAAAACTCTATTCTTCTAAAAATAGGATTAGTCGTGATTTGCATACATAATTTAAATTTCATTTATAAAACAATTATAAAATTTATATGAAAAAATAAAATTACTTTTTTAAATGTTAATATAAAAATTATCTTAGGTTTAATTTTTTCATACTTTTCGGAAAAAATTCACTTTTTTATTAATAGAAAAAAATAATGGATTTTAATTGAAAACTACATTTTAGTTTAAATTATATTTTTAATTAGTTTAAAAATAAAATTAATTCAATTTTATATCAATTAATCCAATTTATTTCATTGGAATCATTTTCATATTGAAATTAGATGTAAAAAAATGTAAACTTTTGGAAATTTTAACTTTAAAAACCCACTTTCCCGTAATATCTATGGGATTAATTTTAAATAAAATTTGTAACATTTATCTGAATAAATCATGGGAAATTGGATTAAATATTTGGAATATTAATAATTTCTAATTTCTAATAGGTTCAACATAATTTTTTATGAAAATTTATAGTGAAAACTATAAAAATTATTTTCTATAGTTAAATTAAAATGGTTTTACCAGGGGTTGAACTTAAAATATAAGGGTTAAATTTTATAATAAAATTTTATAAAAATTATTGGATGCACATATTTAGACCATTAAACCTATACGGATCCATAATGGTCAATTTTTGACCCTTTTCTATGATAAAAATTCAGGATAAATCAAAACTTTTTAAAAATATCATGTGTGTCCTCTCCACCACTTATAAAAGGACACCCCCTATCCTCCCTTGTTCACACCTTCAACCAACTTTGGATTGGAAAAGAACTACCCAGATGACTTTAAGAATCCCATATCCCCCCCCCCCTATAATCCTTATTTTGGGAAGAAACCCATCCTTTCAAGGTTTTAGTGGAAATCTAATGAGGAAATTTGAAGAAGATATAATGTTCTTCTAAAAGAGTTTTTATTTTATTTCCTTTATCACATCCTTCAATTATTATTATACTAGGATTATATAATAAACTAATTATATTCCATATTTAGTTATTTCTTTATAAAAAATTAGGACCTATAACCCCACACACTTCCATCAAATGGGTTATGGAATCATCGTTCGTGTGTACAGCGGACTACCGCCTCGCAAATCAATGTCGTTAGTTCTTCCATTACCACCTATAAAAGTTGATAATAATGATGGATATGATGTTTATATATGATATTAATGATATCCTTATGCTTTTATAATTATTAAATCATACATACTTTCGTGATTTTTGTTTTTTTTTGGAATATGATAATGTCACTCATGTGTACAGTGGACTACTGTCACACGAACAGATGTGATTCATTCACGCTTTACAAGGAATGTATTAAAAATGGGATTAATAAATATATCTGATATATATGAAATAAAAAATATAATATAATTATAATTTATATATATATATATCATTTTCTTTTCTTTCTTTCAATGCTACAATAAAATGGAAACAACATTCATGCAAATGTACAACCTACCGTCTCCATGAATGGTGTATTTCATTTCCTATAACTAAATATTATGGATTACATTAAATAAATATATTCTGAATATATATTATATTTATATCATTATTAATATTCTTAATATGGTATAACTATATAATATTCACAAGGATTGGAACATTCCGAAGAAAAGAACGAATGAGGAAAAAAGGAAATTAACACCTAAAATAATGAAAATAATGAAAGATTATTAATAAACGGGTGATCATATAATATAAAACGATAATATATGATATTTTAAATATGATTATGGATCTGGTAATATTTAATAACATGTTTAGAACCATTAAATATGAGGTTAAATAATGTTTTATCAAAAGGAAGCGTAAGGTAAGAGATTTCATCTCAATTCCATTTTATTAAGGAATATGTCAATATTATGCAATGAATTTATTTTATTTGGTGTATATATTGACCCTTTGACGTGTGATAAAATGAATAGTTCATTATTCATGTTATTTTATGTTTCAATTTTAATTATTTCATCCAATGGGATTTTAATTATAAGTTACCAAGTGGTAAATAATTGCATAACTCAATTACTTTTCATTGGATTATTCTACTTCTTCACTGTAGTTAATATTACAAGATTATGTGTGTACTGGATTATGACTATATATTATAGTATTTATACTTTTTAATGTGTATTTACATTGTATGCTCATAATTGATTCATTTTTTGATTCTCACTTCAATTTTATGATCTTTTCAAGGGTTTTCTTCATAATCTCATTTCAATTAGGATTTTATACACTTGAATTTAAATTTGGAAAAATAATTTGATAATTTCTCAATAAACCCTTAAATTTTATTATCCTATATTTATTCATTATATGTTTCAATTATTAGTATCATTTTTTCACTTTTTGGTACTTAACATATCTTAGAAAAAAATTAATAAAATCTGACTTTGTTTCTCTCTTTAGTCATAAATAGATTTTATTTTAAAACCATGATTTGTAAAAATGATTTCAAAAATGTTTTAAATATTTTTAAAATGATTTGTTAAATATATTTTAAACATTTTAATGGAATATTCATTTTTTATTGAAAATAACACTCATTTTTCTTTTACCAAATATGTGAAAGGAAACATCCTGTCATTTTCTATATAAGGAACCTTTCTAAATTTTTATAGTGAAAAATGAATTATATTTTTACCTATTATTGAATGTACAGATTTATCCACCATAATTTCTTTGAATCATTCTTTTAATTTTTATATTGTTATTTTTTAGAGGAAATATTTTTTTAAAATAATTCAAATAAAATTATATTCAAAATATTTTTCCAAATGAAAAGGATATTGAACTCAATAATGTTTTTAAAGATATTTCTATTCATCAATGGAAAACTATTTATTATTAATCAAATGGGTATATATTATATTAATACCATCTTTATTCTTCCTTTGGATAGTTTATGATCTTTTTTTCCAAGGATAGTATTAACATTCACTTCCTTAAATCATTTTTGAAGTAATTAACTCCCCTTGAAATATTCAATTTCCTATAGTCATCGGACGTTAAATTTATCGTAATTATCCATCTCATTTATCATGGATATGAAAATTTATTCAACCATATATAATTTATATATATGGTGTTTACTTTTAAAGTCATTTGATTAAATGGGGAAAAATTTATAAATTAGTATCCTCCACACAATTCAGATATTTCATAATGAACATTGTTTAAAAAATAAATTGATTGTTGGATATATATAAAATGATTTAGACTGGTATTACATGGGTTGGGGACTATTTAAATTAATCCCCTTAATGCATCGATAGTCTCATGGTATGAATGAGTTGACCAAACCCCCATTGTATTTGTACACATATTTTTAAACTATATGGAGGATAAATCATGATAGTAAGTGTATTGTGAAAGTTTTTTACATAAATCAGATGGGTTTTTACATAAAATTTTTAAGCCATATTGCGGATAGATCTTTATAGTTAATGTATCATGTTCATGGTAAAAATGAAATTAAATAATTAATCATTTACTTTATATATATTTAGTTATCATTATCCAATATATTTTTTCTATGATATTATCTATAGATGCGTTTTATTTTTATCTCATTGATTAAATGGCATGTTTTCTCAGTTATTTACCATTCTATATTTTCTATGCCTAATCCAGTTATGATTGTAAGTTTATTAATTAAATGGAATGTGTTCTCAGTTATTTTCCATTCTATATTGATTGTTATATGTGATGCATTTACTATGATATTATCTATGGAATCATTTAATTCTCAATTTGTTAATTAAATAGCATGTGTGTTTAGTTTTTACCCAACCATATTGATTATTCTTATTGAGTCATGATTTTTTATGTTGTACATAACCCATATTAAGAATTTGATCTTACCATTATTGTGTTTCCTTTCACCTATATTCCATGAAGAGTACTATGATTGGTATGCAAGGATATGCTAGAGGGAATAATGATATTCTCAAAAATTAGAAATGTAAAAAATTATGTTATATTTTTTTGAATTCAAAAATAATGAAAGACTCAAGTATGTATCTAGTTTTACAAAACTAATAAACTATTCTGACCTTTAGTATTTGATTCCCTGAATAATATTCCAATATAATAAATTATGACAGCAGCTCTAGGCTATTAGGGTCGGGGTCTCTACAAGTGAAGCTCAGATTCTATAGAGAGGTTATAGTGACAATCATTAGTGAGATATAAATTTCAATGTTGCTGATAAGGTATTCTTATAAATATATCTATGGTACAAGGTTATGAGATTTGTAAAGAAGAAAAATATGATCAATATATATATTGGTCCCTATGAAATTCTTGATCGAATCGATATGGTTTCTTATCAATTTTTTATTTCACCAAATATCTCTCATGTTCATGATGTGTTCCATGTATATCTCATAAGGAAATATAGACCTGATCCTTCATCATTACTGAACACAAAGGTTGTACCACTAGATAATTATCTCTCTTATTAGGAATAATTGGTTGGGATTCTGTATTGAGGAGTTAAGATGATGAAGAAAAAAATCATTCACCTTGTCAATGTTTTATGGAAAACCCATAAATTTTAGGGAGCTATATGGGAACCCCAGAATGTGATGAGGTAGAATATCATTAGTTTTTTATATTAGAGTGAAAAAATTAGAAGTAAAAATTATTATAAGGGGTTATAATGTTATTAATGTGACCTAGGATTCCCATACATAGAAATTATAACTTTTTTTATTAATATTCATTACATTACAGAAACACTGGCCTAAGGTCCACAAATATTTAGGGCCTTTTGATACTTGGTACACAATATTAATAATTCATGATTGATATTCAATGTCTCCAACATAGATCATTCCATTTAGTACTAATAATTAAGAAATTTATTCTTAACATGGGGAAAGGAAACATAATAAAGGGTGAGATCATATGCTTAATAAGAGTAAATAAGGGAGATATATAAGGATAACATTAGAATAAGGGTATTATAACATGATCATAACATTTTAAAACCATATCCTAAACCTCAAACATCATAATATTGAGTCATGGAATAAATATTGGAATTTCATAAGATATGAATCATAAGGTAATCAAAGAGAATGAACCATTAGAACACTGGAATAAGACATAGAATTTTGGAATACACATAAGCATATAAAATATTATGTAAAGTATAGCCGCCAAGACATTCATATCATGTTAGTATTGGGAAAACCACTTATGTACCTACTTTAGTCTTGGGCTAACCACCTGTGTAACCTATTTTTTATGCTTGGGTTAAAAAACCATATACCATCCTTTTTTTTTGTTTTAACCACTCATATACCCTCTTATATCATAAAACATTTATCATTACCCAATGCATTAGAAAGAGATATGGGTCCCACACATCTCATAATTAAAATCATACGTACATGTAACATTCATCTTATCAAAAACCATGAAATTAAATGGGTTTCATAAACATTTCATCATATCATATCCTGTGGAAAATATACATGTTTTATAATCCTTTGACCATAGTGTAACCCATAGAAAAAGAAGCTGGTTACCTAAGATATTTAACATGTTATAACCCGTCTAATAGAAATAGGTTTCATAAGCATATTTTCATGATAAAAGTTTCAGAGAAATAACAATAATGGTATCCTTGGTTTATGTCCCCATTAAGGAATAAGTTACATCAAAGGATATCATCTTAGATGGAGAAGGATTTTGAAATATCACTTTGAACGTTTCTTATAGAAAATTTCTCTTCTTTTAAAATAAATTTCTAAAACATAAAACATTTTCAAAATCCTTCTATTTTAAAATAAAATTTGAAACTTATAAATAAATATTTAACAATCAATTAAAAATTTTATTGAGGAAAATATCATTTCCTCGTTGAAAAAAAACTTTCTAAAAAATAAAACATTTATAAAATCCGTTTCTTTTAAAATATCCTTCAAAACGTATAACACAATTTTATTGAAAATAATTATCATGATGGAGGGAAATTCCATTCATGTCATACTTATTAAAATAAATATTCCATTCACATTTTTTGTAATGTCCTAGAATTTCCATATAAGTTTTTTTTTATTATATGAAATTATTTCGAGACTTCAAAACTTGACTGCGTGCGATTCTGAGGCCCGAAGTTCTCGGAATAATGCATAGTAGTTTTTTTAAGCATTAATTAGTGCACGTAAGTAGTTTTCCTGAAAAAGTGGCATAAATCTAAAACAGTTTCCCGTATCAGAAATCTGAAAGCACCATAGTGTTTAGGATGGCAGGTTTACCCTAGGCGCAACTTATGATTAGTCAGTGTAGGCTTCTGGTGAGAAAACCCGAAAATGGCATAACCATAAATAAAATAATTAAATAAAGTTATTTTTTTCAAATTATTATAACTCACGAACGGTGACTCGGATTAAAAATATGATACCACCACTGAACTCATGGGGGTATGCTTTCTTTAGGCAGATACTAACATTGGCTGGCGCGGGCCACCAGTGAAAGTTAGTTTTTGGCTGTAAATAAAGTAATTAAGTGACAATTATTTTATTGTAAAAAAATTAACTTCTAAACAGTAATCTGTATTGAAAATACGAGAGTACTGTTTAGTTCATTGGGGGTGTGTTATCCTTAAGCAGAGCCTAACCCTAACTAGCGTGGTTCAAGGGTGAACGTTATTAATTTATTGAACTTTTTTTAAGGTACGTTCAGTAAACGCACGAGTAGTGTTTTCAAACTTTTGAACTGGTGCTCGAATTAAAAATCTGAGGACACCATTGAATCCGCAGGGCCGAGATTCAATTAAGAGAGACTTTACTTCGACCATAGTAGTTCTGTAGAAAATGCTATTTTTTGTGATTTTTAAAAGAAATAAAAAATAATAATTTTTTTATTATATTTTCATTTGTATCCTCTAACAGACAAGAGGAGTGTGGGACCCATGATGTATCAAGCCAATAAATGGCTTCAACTATAAATATTAAGTAACAATGTTGTTCGGTAATTAAGAAGGTTCCTAATTAATGAGCCCCCATTAATTTCCCACGTCATTATTTACCCCCCCCCCCCTCTTTTATTTATATAGAGCTTAGGGAGGGGTATCGACATAGGTTCGCAAAGCAACGAAGTACTGGAGGATTTTCGTGACCCTGAACCCTTATAGAATAGAGATGATCCCAGTGGGAGGTGATGGGTGACAGAGAACCACGAATCGAAGGACGACGTACGAGCGGCGTTGTTGGGAACTTGTTGCAGGAAAGAATAACATGACCCACCTTCAAGAACGGACGTTCTCCAACGGATTTATGAGGTAGGGGTTTTGATTCTCATTTATTTAAAGTAAATTTATTGAACCCCTATATCATCCCTCATGTTTACGAGCTAACATAGAGGGGATTTCCAAACGAACACAGCTCAGACCCTCCACAATCTTTGCTACACCCTTGCGTTCTCTATGGAATATTGCCATCGTGGCGACACTGACTGGATATGAAGAAGGTGTGCCTCGACCCACACTGCAAGAGGAGGTTATGACACAAAGCTGAGGTGGTCAGTGGAACTGTCAGCACCGGCCGGATGCGGAGGAGGTGTGGCGCGCTGTCGTGCACCGCCGGTGATAAAAAAGGGGTTGTGTCTCATTAACTGCAGTGAATGGAGGAGGTGCGGGCCACTGTCACGTTCCGCTGGTGAGAAGAGGTTTTTGGCTCATCATTTGCAGCAATCGGAGGAGGTGATTGGCACTTCGGTGAGCTGTAGAAGGAGAGGCGGCGCAACAAATGCACCACCGACGAGGGGAAGCGGCCCGACCAGCACGCCACCTGTGGACAAGAAGTTGTAGCCGAAGTCGCGGTAGAGGCCGAACCCGCACCTCTGACGGGTTCCACGGTGACTAGGTGTCTCCCATGCAATGCCTCCGCTTTGCAAACCGAATAGCCTCTGAGCCATTTGGGAGTTCGGTATAATGGAAGGTCACTGTAACGACCCAAAATTTTGAATAAATCTTGTTTCCTAATTTGATGTGTTATTTTATTTTATTTTTATACTCAACAAAAATGTTTCATTTGATAACATGATTATAATTAAAATGAGACCGTTGGGTTTATATGGTTATATGACCATTGGTCAATATGACCACTGGAAACTAAAAGTTTTGATTATTGTCTCTAAATACAAGTAATCTTGGTTAATTATTATAGAAAGAAGATTCGATGGTCTCACCTAGTAGTCTTGGACCGATCGAAGCCCATCTAACAGAACTTGGGAATGAGGTAGCACCACTGAGCTTTTCTCTGGACTAAAACCAAGATGAACTTCATTGTGTGAAGCTAGAACGGAATCACCTTTGCGAGAAGTTCAAACTGATATAAATTACTACTCGTGCGATGTTAGCCGAGCCTCTCTCAGATTCTCTCACCTTAGCACACCTTACACTTACGTCCTATGCTGGTGTGATAAGGGGCTATGTAAGGAGACCGTAACTGCCTTGTGTAATCCTTTGTTTTAAATAAAAAATTGGGATTTCTTCTTATGATGAAGTTTATGAATTTTTAAATGACCGGATAAATATAGTATGCATATTTTTGATTAATTTTAGAAAAAGGATATTTTAAAAAAATTTATGTAAACCTTAAATAATTAAAAATGTGTAATGATTTTCAAAAAATGGTCTTCTACAATTATGTTCAGTACGAAATTTAGAGTCTAATAAGATCAACCTGATTCTTGATGAATAGTAAATTATGAATAGTGATTTTATGATTAGGATTAGTAATGTGCCCAAATAAATTAGTAATCTCACTTAAAGAAAGTATTAATATAATCTAGGCACCTTGATTAATTAATGTGATTCAATAAAATGGTTAAATGATAGTTTCATAAATTATTATTCAAGTATTAGTTTTTTCGAGTGAATAGTGTTTTTTAATTAAAAATTAAATTACAAATATTTTAAAAAATTATTTTTATAAAATGGATTTCATTTTTGAACTCAGAGCACCGATATTATGTTATGGTAATTTTTGGGGTTTTTTTGAAAAAATGAATTTTCGGTGAATAGTGTATTTATTTAAAAAATAAATTAAAAATATTTAGAAAATTATTTTTATAAAATGGAGTTCATTTTTGAAATCAGAGCATTGATATTTGGTTAAGGTGAAATTTTGGGATTATTCTGAGAAAGTTGAATTTTCGATGAATAGCAAAAATACAGTTTTTAAGTTACGGGTGTTTAATGACGTCATTAAATGATATATTAAGTATGTAATCAATATGGTCGACTTATGAATAGTATGATAAGGTATGAGGTGTCCCAAGTGGCCAATACCATGGGAAAATACCATGGGCAAGCCCATGGTTTTTCCAAAACCACTAATGAGGTGTCCCTTGGCCATTAATGCCTTGTCCCATCACATTCCCTATAAATACCAAGCCATCCTCTCATCCATTCGACTCCCCACTCTCCCCCAACGAATTTCTGGTATCATGACCTCCTAAGGAGTCCTCCCAAGGTGCCCACAAGCCCTCAAGGTTCCAACCATTGTGTTTTAAGAGTTACGTTTTAAGGTAAGGGATCTGATCTCTCTGTTTCTTTTCAATAAATCTCTTTTATGTAATTTCGTTTATGCTCCATGTTCTTATGTTAAAGGGTGCTCTTTTATACTCCTATTACTTACCTTTCCATGTTCACATAATGAGATATCCCTTCTTACTCTCATTATTTCGTTTTATGAAGTTTTAGGTGGCGTCGTTAGGCTGCCGAAATATTTGTAACGGATTCTTTCTCCCTTCTCATTTTTCAAGATCTATTTTCATGTAAAGTATTTCAAGTTCCCTTTTATTATGTTGGGTTATGATCTCTAAATTTATCATATTTATCTTTTATTATCATATGATGAGAGACCTCATTTGATCTCTTCAATTCAGTATTTTGAAGTTTTAAGTGGCGCCGTTAGGCTGCCGAATTTTTAAGCGGTTCTTCACCCTTCTCATTTTCATGATCTACTTTCATGTCAAGTCTTTCAAGTTACTTTTTATTATGTTGGGGTATGATCTCTATATCTATCATACTGATCATTTATGTTCATATGATGAGAGACCCTATTTGATCTCGTCAATCCATTTTTGGATGTTTTAAGTGACGCCGTTAGGCTACCGAATTCTCATAAGAGAAATCTAATTTTTGTCTTCCTTTCAAGTTCTTCGTTTCATATGGTATATCATTAAAATTTCATTACCATATTCTTAAATACTATATATTCTGTTTCCCTACTGTTTTATGTATCATTTTTTAGTGGGTGACCCATGTCCCCTCTTTTTTTTAATGTTTTCTAAAACCATGTATCGTAGACGTTATGCTGCATAGTTTTCGTCTCAAAATGCCCCCCTCTTTATCTCAAAATTATTTTATGTTATTAAGTTAATAATCAAAGCTCTTATTTCTTTAGGGGTATTCACATATATAGAAAAATTTTCTATTTTAAAATCTGGTATTTACGTACATGAAACCCACTTTCCCTTTTCTGTGGGTTTAAAGTGACATAAAGATCATGTCTTTAAAGTAGTTTTTAAAACGTTATGATTATAAAATGAAACCCATTTATTTT
Organism: Viscum album; assembly: GCA_963277665.1. NCBI lineage: Eukaryota > Viridiplantae > Streptophyta > Magnoliopsida > Santalales > Viscaceae > Viscum > Viscum album. The sequence continues at coordinate 839,083,873 of OY728137.1, forward strand.
ATGCTATATGGGTTGTTTATGAAATGATTGATGATGATATATGTGGCTCACATGATAATAAAGACATTTCAAGGGTGCGCCTAGATAGCGCTCCAATGAATTGGGTAAAGAATTAATCTCTAGAGATGACTTTTTAGACTGATACCTTGGTGAATAACCTTGGTAATTTTTAATGACACCTTGGGGATGGACCTTGGTGAAATGAAATGATTGTCAATATTAAATGTTTCAGCCACATCTTCAAGTTATGAAAATGTTATTTTTATTATGATGTGCCTCATGATTTCATTCTAATGCCTTAATGTTCTTTTCATGACCTTACTGAAGTATCTCAAGTTCACATGTAAAATGTTTCTCTTGTTTCCCTTACTGGGATTTTTGCTCACCCTTTCTATTGATGTATGTCCCCAGGTTATGTGATGCAGTAATAAACCTAGGATGAACATGCAGATAATCCTTTCAAGTGTTTTAGAAGAATGTTTTATGTTTTCATGTTTAAAGTTCTTGGTTTCCAAGACACTAAACCTTAAAGATCCTCGGTTTTGTAAAATGTAATGAAAGTTTTTGTGATAAAAAGGCGGGATGCTATTGTCACACCCCCCATGCCGGCTTGGGAAGACCCCACAGCGGGCTGCACTCCCCCTAGAGTTGAACCTCCCCCCCACCCTCGGGCTAGGTTGTGCTCTACCTCAGACCAGACCACACCCCACCTCGGGTCGGACCGTGCTTCACCTTGGCCGGGCCGCCCCCTTGCAGGCCGCCCTTCGCGGGCCGCCCCATTGAAGGTTTCCCCCTTGTGTGACACCCTTCGCGGGCCACCCCATTGCAGGTCGGTCTGCCCTTGCAGGTTGTCTTATTGGGCTCTCCCTTGTGGGCCGAGCCCACTATGGCCCAGTCCAGACCAGTTCACCCCTGGTCGGAGCAAACCCGGGCCAACCAGGACCAAAAACACTTAAAGGGTCATATATTGAGAACGAGACGTTTGTTTGATGAACCGTTTGTGGAATTGGGATCCTTGGATCAAGATGGTCCTTTTTGGTATATGCCTCTTGATTTTTTGATACAGTTGAAGTACTGTCAGGTTTGATCAAACCCGAATCCAACCAGGCCTCTAAAATTAAAATGCATATAACTGACAGATCAGGCGTCTGATTGATGCACCTTCTGTCAGGTTGGAATCTTTAAAACATGGCGGTCCTTTGGGTTACTCCTTTGTGGAGCTTATTGGTGGTCAGGGTACGACTGATATCTTGAGGACATATTCTACGGAACTCGAGCACACTGGGTGTGAGGAATCCAGTGGCTGGCAGCAAGGCGGAGGTTGGAGATAGGTCATACTGTGGTTAGTGCTCATTGATCATGTCTAAGTCAGTGCATACTAATCCTGAGTGGGTCAGATCTTCTGTGGTTCAGTGCTCAAGGATCTTTTATGGGTTAGCGCATACCAATCCTATGTGGGTCAGATCCTATGTGGGTTAGATCTTTTGTGGGTCCACACTCAGCAATCCTGTGTGGGTCAGCGCATACCGATCTTGTGTGGGTCAGATCCTATGTGGGTCAGCGGGGGTTAGTTGCCTATCGACTTTGGGCAGGTCGGATCCTATGTGGATCATTTCGGGGGTTAGTACCTATTGATCATCTGTAGTTCAAACTCTGTATGGTCATAACTAGTTCCTCTTGACATAATAAGATGATCTAGCTTTGTGACTAACCATATGTACTTCTCTACTTCACTAAAAAACTAGTTTTAGCTGAGACACTGTTTGAACTAAGTCTTTTACTAGTGTGGTAATTTTATCTTCGTTGTGACATCTTCATTGTGATACCTATGTGGTACTTTTACCTTCGTGGTGATATCTTCGTAGTGATACCTATGTGGTACTGTTACCTTTGTGGTGATATCTCTGTGGTGTTACCTATGTGGTACTTTTACCTTCATTGGGTTATCTTCACGGTGTTACCTATGTGGTACTATTACCTTCATGGTGTTACCTTTGTGATATTCTTCCCTCATGTATGAGACGTCTATATCTTGATAACTTAGGTATATGTATGGGAATATACCTAAGTAGAGTTTTTTACTTCTCTGTGATTTGTGATTGTGCCTTTATTTTTGGTTTTTCCTTTGTGGATCTTTAGGAGGCCTATGGGGTCTCGGGGTCCCTACTGAGTATTAATATACTCACCCCTACATGGGCTTCACCCACACCTTGTTATGTATTGTGAAGACAACGCACAACATTGATCGAGATTTGAGGGACCAGGATCAGGTGGTATGCAGAGGAGATGAGCGGACATGGAGTGTTGTGGAGGCGATCTGTACCTACCCTTCAGGTAAGATCCTCGAAGGATGACACATGAGCTGTTTTACCTTTTTCGGTTGTATTGTACCTTTCAATTGTACTTGTACTTTGATGGTTGGGCTTGTATTCTGGACCCTTTACATTCAACACTCTTTTTACTACAATAATTTACTTCATGGTTTCATCTTATTGCATTCTACTTTGTATGTTTATACATGATTAAAGCTAATGCCTTCCCATTTTAGGGATACGCCTTTATGGTGCTAGTCGCCAGCCCCTAGGATAGAAAGGCAGGCTTGGGGTGGTCACGGCATAGGCCACGAGGGACGGTTTATGACAAAGTGGTATCAGAGGATTCGATTCTACCAAATAACTAGGAATCTGATCTTTTCTGTATGGAAAATACATTAAATGTTATGGGTGTGGCTTTCAGTTTAGGGAATCCAGTGTTGGTGTGGTGACCGACGTATCCATACACCAGGACCCTGACTTCTGATTTTTGACTTAGTGCATGAAAACACTGATTGTGTGCGTTTTGAAAATGTTTTTCTTTGGTTTCTTTAGAGTCAACTCACCAGGTATAACTTAATGATTATGGCACACTTTTACCTTATCAGGATGTCGCCGTGTAGACAACCGTCAAGGATTCTCGAGAGAGTACACGATGAAGGCCCACCGAGTGATGAGGCTTTGGTATAGGGCCTTATTACAATGTTAGCACTTTCAGGTGGTGCACAAGTAGAACCACCACTTATTGAGAAGCATATTCCACCAGCCCCACCAGTAGAGGGTGCACGCCGACTGAGCATGTTTCACGAGTTTCAATGGTAGAGAGCTCTGGGGTTCCAAGTTGAGACAGATCCCCAGGAAGCTAAGAATTGGCTAGAGGCTCTGGCCAAGTTTCCACCTAGCTAAGGAACCATTCAATCAAATGATGGTCCTAATAGAGAGCCTTTTACATAGATTAGCAGGACGATGAAATTGTTTTTATTACCTTGATCTGGCGAAGAGGTGAACTTTCAATGGAGAAGCTTGAGAACCTTTCTTAGATAATGGGGTCTCTTTCCATAAAAAGCTTAGGGGTGAGTGTTCCTAAGAGCTTATATATCTTTAGCAATAGGACATGTCAGTACCTGAGTATTCATTGAGGTGTACCGACCATCCCGGGTACTCGATCAATACAATACAGTTAGTGCTTCAGGGATCGGACCTCAGAGCGAGGTGTGTTTAGGGATACATGATCCTACACTTTTCCTCTATGCATTCCTACTTATGTTATGGTTCTAGATAGAACCTTTGTGGTTGAATTTTTATTGGATGAGAGGATAATTCCGGTGAATGTTAGCAGTGGGAAAGTAGGAAACTGACCCCAGTCTTAGAGACTTAGGCGTGTAAAATGTTTTGGGAAAAGGATGTTTTAAGGACAGATGAATACGCATGGAATCAGATCTGGAAGTGGAGATGGGAGAGCAGCATGAGGTGGTATACATTTCAACATGTTACAAACACCACCCCCAATGTGGTCCCCACCAGGCTCAGGGAGTAGTTGCATGCGGTCAAGGAGTGTGACCCAAGGGCTCTGAGAATGATTAGAGGTATGGTCTATGTCTACCACTAGCTATCGTATTAATAGACATTAGAACTAATCATTACTTCTATCCATGAATATTGTTCAAGACCTATAGTTTCTAGTTAAACTGTTGACTTAACCCTTATGTCTGGAGACACCTTTGGGAGGAGACTCGATAATCACACTTATGTCGATGGTGTGATCTAACCCTTGAGGCAAGAGTTTCGGTTGGAACCTCTTGTTGGCAGCATTGAGGCCTTATGACATTAGTTTGGGTATGGAATGAACATCTACAATTCATACTCAGATTGATTATATTAGGAAAAAAGGTTTTGGTTTATCTACAACATTAGAATGGGGTTTTGCTTTGTCGGTGAAAAAGGAAACCCAGGTAGCACATGATAAACTCATGCATAGGAGGGTGCAGTCGATCACTCTTGAGTCGTCCAACCTTACCCTCGTGGCAGCAAGAGTTTTGAGTTTTCAATTCGAAACTGGAGTAGAAGAGCGTGGGGACATCTTTTCAAAATATGTTTCCAGGATTACCTTCCTAAAGGGAGAGGGACTTCTACTATGGCTAGGTACTACCAGAGATTTGTACCAGAATTCTCCAGGGTAGAAGCACCCTCACCATCTTTGATGAAAAAGGTAGAGCCTTTCCTGTGGACAAAGAAGTTTCAGAAGAGATTTTCACAGGTGATATAGAGACTAACAAGTAAACTACTCTACCTATGACCTAGAGGTAGCAGAAGTGGTCTTTGTGATGAATATATGGTGGAATAACCTGATGGGTGAATGGTTTACTATTTACTCTGATCACAAGAGTCTCAGGTGTATCTTCTCAAAGAAGGACCTAAACCTGAGACAACAATGATGGCTAGAGTTAATCTTGGACTATGACTATGACTTTGAGATAGTCTAAAATCTTGGGAAGGGGAATGTGGTAGCAGACACACTCAGCAACAAGGTCTGGTCTATAGCTGCCTAGTGGGTTGTCAGAGCAGCTAGTCGCAATATAGATATTCTTCATGGATAAAGATGGAGCATCTTATCTTTAGTATATGACTGTCACTCACCCAATTTTTCAGAAAATTCAAGGGGAACAGCTTGAGTCATTGACTGTGACGCCCAACGTGCTCAGATATCCTCAGGACGGTCTCTTGAAATAAATTCTGAAGGTGGGAAGAACATAATCCTCTTCAACGGATGCACCATGGAACCAGTGATGCTTCGGGAGGAGGTGTTGAGGGAGATCTAGACACCCCCTTTAATAGAACATCTTGGAGTGGTGAAGGTGTACCAGGACTTCTGGCATCAGTACTGGTGGCCAGGGATGAAGGATGTAGTGGACAAGTTTGTATCATGATTTCTCACTTTTCATCAAGTGAAAACTGCACAAAATAGGAAGAAGTCTTATGCTAACAGAAGATGAAGACCCTTGGAGTTCGAGTAGGAAGACCATGACTTCCTAAGGGTCTCACCCTTATGAGGATTGTATAGGTTTGGTCGGGGTGACAAGTTATATTCAAGGTTCATCGGACTGTTCTAGATTCCTAATAGAATGGGTGAGTTGGCGTATCATCTATCTCTTCCCCCACAGATACAGCGAGCACATAATTTTTTCCATTTGTCGTAGCTAAGGATATGCGTTCATGATCCATCACTCTTTATAGACTAGGGTGAGTTGAACTTTGACGATGGGGTGACTTTTATGGAGATCCCAGTGGAGATAGAGGATCAATAGGAGCAATTCCTTTATGGATGGTTGATCCCTCTAGTGCGAGTTCAGTGGCAACACGGGGACCTCCAAGAGAGCACATGAGAGTAGGAGGCTCAGATTCGTTCTCAGTACCCTCATTTGTTTGATTTTCCTTTGTTTTGGATTTTGGGGATGTAAATCCCTAAGTTGGGGAGAATGTAATGTCCTATAATTATCATATAATTTTTTTTATTATATGGAATTATTTCAAAACTGTGAAATCTGACGGCGTGTGATTCTGAGCCTTGGATTGCTCGGAATCATCCGTCGAAGTTTTGTTAAGCATTAATTAGCACGCATAAGTTGTTTTCTTGAAAAACTGTAATAAATATTAAATAGTTTCCTAGATTAGAAATCTGATGGAACCATTGCGTTTAAGATAGCAGTTTTACCTTAGGCGCGACTTAAGTTTAGTCAGCACGGGATTCCGATGAGAAAACCCGAAAATGGCATAACTGTAAATAAAATAATTTAATAAAGTTATTTTATTTTTAAAATTATTATAACTCACAAACGGTGACTCAGATTAAAAATCTAAGACCACAACTGAACTTTTGAGGGTATTCTTTCTTTAGGTAGATACTAACATTGGTCGGCGCGGGCCACCATTGAAAGTTAGTTTTTGACCCTAAATAAAATAATTAAGTAACAATTATTTTATTGTAAAATCCATAACTTCTAAATGGTAACTTGGATTGAATATATGAGAGTATCGTTGAGTTATTTGGGGTGTTTTCTCTTTAGGAGAATCCTAACCTCGACCATCGTGGTTATAGAGTGAATTATTTTAATTTATTTAACTTTTTTAAGGTGCGTTCAGTAAACACACGAGAGGCGTTTTCTAACTTATGAACTGGTGCTCGGATTAAAAATATGAGGACACCCTTGAATCCACCGCACTGATATTAGCTTAAGAAAGAATTTATATTTACCATAGTAGGTCTGGAGAAAAATTAATGTTTTGTGACTTTTTAAAAGAAATAAAATAAAATTATTTTATTATTTTATTTTCATTCTTATCCTCCAATGGACATACGGAGTTTGGGACCCGTGATGTGTCAAGAAAATAAATGGATTGACCTGTAAATATTAATTAACAATGTTTTTGAGTAATTAAGAAGGTGCCTATTTAATGAGACCTCATTAATTCACCACATTGTTACTTACCCTCCCCCTCTCTTATTTATATGGAGCTTGGGGAGGGGTATCGGCACAGCTTTTACAAAAGTGTTGAAGGAGTGTCATGACACCAAACCCTTAGAGAACGGAGCCAGTACCAGCAACAGGTGATGTGTGACAATAAACAACAAACCAAATGACGATGTATGAGTGGCGTCATTTGGAACCTGTTACGGGAATGAAGAACATGACCCACCTTCAAGTATGGATGTTCTCCAACGAATTTACGAGGTAGAAGTTTTGATTCTCATTTATTTCAAGTGAAGTTTTTTAACCCATCTATCCTCCCAATTGTTTATGAGATAACATAGAGGGGATGGCCTAACAAACATGGACCATACCCTCTGTAATTTTTGCTAAAACCTTGTGTTCTCCGTGGAATATCTCCAATGTGATGACACCAACCGGCTACAAAGAAGGCGTGTGCCAACGCACGCTGCTAGAGGAGGAAACGACACAATGCCGCGGTGGTCATCGGAAAGGCCATCACTGGATGGCCATGGAGGAGGTGTGCCATGACATCGTGCACCACTAGTGAGAAAAATGGGCACGGCTCATCAGACATGGTGAATGGGGAGGTGCGGCGAGCCGCCTTGCACTTCTAGTGAGCAGAGGGTCGCGGCTCGTCAGTCACGGTGATAGGATGAGGCGGTCGACACTTTAGTCGGCCGTGGAAGGAGACGTAGTGTGACCAACGTGCCACCGGTGAGTGTTATGTGGAGCGACCATTGAATCGGCGGATGACAAGAAGTTGCGGCTGAAGCCGTAGCGGTGGCCGAACCCACGCCTCTGGCGGGTTCCGTGGCGGCTGGGTGGTACCCACGCAACGCCGCCGATTCGCAAACCGAACGGCCTCTGGGCTGTTTGGAATTTCAGGAGACTGGGGGGGTCACACCCCCCCATGATAGCTAGGGTTGACCCCACCATGGTCTGCACTCCCCCTTGGACCTTACCCCACCCTCCCTCGGGTCAGGTCATGCTCCACCTCGGATCGGACCACGCCCCACCTCGGGCCAGGCCGCACTCCACCACGACCGGGTTGCCCCCTTGCGAGTCGCCCTTCGCTGTCCACCCCATTATGGTCTCGGCCGCCCCATTGAATGTTGGTCAGCCCTTGTGGGCCGCCCCTTGTAGGCCAAGTCAGTCTGACCGGGTCGAAACGGACTCGGGCCAATGGGGCCCAGAAACACTTAAAGGGCCATATCTTAAAAACCGGACGTCCATTTGACGAACTATCTATGGCGTTGGGATAAATGGATCGAGATGGAACTTTTTGGTATAATTATCTTGAGTTTTGGAGATAGTTGGAGTATGGTCAGGTTGGATCAAACTCGAATACAACTAGGCCCCAGGAACTAAAACACTTATAACTCATAGACCGGGCGTCTGATTGATGCACCGTCTGTCACGTTGGAATCCTTGGGACATGGAGGTCCTTTGAGTTACTAATTTGTGGAGATTAGTGGAGGTCAAGGTATAACTGATATCTTGGGGCAGATTCTACGGAACTTTAGCACATCAGGTGTGATGAATCCAGTGGCAGGCAGTGTGGCGGAGGTTGGAGACAGATCATACGGTGGTCAGTGCTCAGCGATCCTATGTGGGTCAGTGCATACCAATATTGTGAGGGTGAGATCCTATGTGGGTCAGCTCTCAACGATCCTATGTGAGTCAAGGAATACCAATCCTGTGTGGGTCAGATCCTGTGTGGGTCAACGCTCATACATCCAGTGTGGGTCAGCGCATACCGATCCTGTGTGGGTCAGATCCTGTGGGGGTTAGCAGGGGTTAGTTACCTATCGACTCTAGGCGGGTCGAATCCTATGTGGATCATTGCGGGTGCTAGTAACTATCGATCCTATGAGGGTCATACTTCATATGGTCAGAGACAGTTCCTCTTGACATAATAATATGATCTATCTACGCGACTAATCATATGTACTTCTTTACTTCCCTGAAAACCTAGTTTGACCTGAACCTCTAATTGAACAAAGTATTTTACTTGTGTCTTGATTTTATATTCGTGGTGACGTATTCCTGGTGATACTCGTGTGGTAATTTTACCTTCGTGGTGATATCATCGTAGTGATACCTATGTGTTACTGTTAAATTCATGGTGATATCTTCGCAGTGTTACCTATGAGGTACTTTTAAGTTCGTGGTGTTATCTTTTTGGTGTTACTTGTGTGGTACATTTACCATTGTGTTGTAACCTTAGTGGTGTTACCTTTGTGATATTATTTCCTCATGTACAAGATGGGTATATCTTGATAACTTTTGTATATGTATTGGCATATACCTAAGTAGAGTTGTTGACTACTTCGTGCTTTTTGATTGAGCCTTTCTTTATGGGTTTTATTTTGTGGAAATTTAGGAGACATACGGGGTATCAGGGTCCCTACTGAGTATCGTTATACTCACCCCTACATGAGATTTTCCCTCACCATATTCTGTCTTGTGCTGATGACATACAACATTGATCAAGATTTGACGTAGCTGGGACCAGGTTGTACTCGGAGGAGATGGGAAGACGTGGAGTGTTTTTGAGGTGGTCTATATCTACCGTTCAGTTAGGATCCTTAGAGGATGACCCAGGAGCTATTTTCCCTTTTTTAGTTGTATTTTTCATTTCATTTGTACTCGTACTTTTACTTTTGGGCTTGTATTTCGGCCCCATTACTTTTAGTACTCTTTTTACTACATCAGTTTACTTTGTGGTTTCATCTTATTGCATTCTACTCTGTATGTTTGTACATGTTTAAAGCAAATTCATTCCATTTTTAGGGATACGCCTTTTGGGTGCTAGTCACTAGCCCCTGGCCTATGGAAAGAAGTCTTGGGGTAGTCATGGCATGGGCCCCGGGGGATGGGTCATGCCATTTTTAATAAAAGTAAAATGGGTATTGTTATTCAAAAAGACATGAAGATTCATTTAAAATAATTAAAATTCAAACATGGGTAAAATTTTCTTTAATAAATAATTTTAAAAATGATAAAAAAATTGATAACAATTTATTTATAAAACATTGTTTTTGAAGAAAATGGGTTTTCTACGGAAATGATGATTTTTCTTAAAATCATTCTTTCAAACTCTTGAGAATATAAAAGGAGGAAAACGAAAGGAAAACGTGTGTTCTCAACATATAACTAGAGAAGAAGTAAATTCATGTGTTACTTGATATATGGATCAAACTATTTGATTATCATAAGCATAAACATAATCCATCCTGAAAAAATATTAGATTGTATCATAAAACTATTATCACTTCGGTGACATTGAATCGTAAACCCAATGATAGAATTAAACTAAATTAAAATTGAAATTTTATGATAACAAAAAAATCATGATTTTACATTTTAAAAGGGGATATATACACCACATAAAATAAGATAAGTGCATAATATAACATATGTCTAAAGTAAATAAAATTGAGAAAAAATCAATTACAACTTTGGAAACTTTTGAACCGTAAACCCCATGAAAGAGAGATCCTCACATAGATATGTAAATCCAAATAATTTTATTTTAGAGTAATCCTAAAATACATTCATGGTTTTTATATACCCCACATAAAATAATTACATTTTTAATATGGCATGTGTCCAATATAAAAATAAAAGTGAGACAGAAATCCCTTACTACTTTAGTAATATTTTGAATTCTAAGACCCAATAAAGAATAACATATATTGAAACTTTAAATATAATTAAAATAAGTAGATTAATTATATAACAAGTCAAATTGGTATTATAAATAGCACAAAAAAAGAAATGAGGGGTGAATTTTCAAATGTCTCCCAGAAATAAAAGAGAGACTTGGAATCCCTCACCTTAAGTCATGACTTCTTTAATACACATTAAAACCTCCAATATAATAAATTGAAGTTTATAAATATATTAAAGAATCATTAATATATATAATAGTATATATTATTTAATTATGGCCTTAAATTACTTGTTTATTAACAATTACATGTTAAGGTCACGTTTCGGTTAATAAATGCTTTGATTTTTCATGTAAGTTTTGATTTGTTCTTTTTGGTCCTCTTACTTTGATCATGGTTCCATCATCTATAAAATAATAATCATTGAATAATTATAATATTTATAAATAAATTATACTTTTAATATCAATAATTAAATATGGTTTTTTGAAATGAAGTGTGTTACGATCATGGAGATGGTACGTAATACATATGCATGAGTAACAATTCAATTTTTCAACGATCACTATAGAAATGAGGTAAGAAATATATTATATTTAACAGAATATAATAACTTTATAAATACCATATTATTTTTTAAAATATATTTATAAATATCATCCATGTGTTGTGGTGATAAAAATAGGGTCACATCACATTGTGAAGATGGTAGGTCATACGTGCACGAATGACATTATCATCATTTAGCAAGTGAAATGGTTTGAAAGAAAATGATATATTATCTTTTCATAATAATAAATATGTAATGAATATAATATTTATTTCATTTATATAACATATATCTATCATTATTATCTCCCATTTAAATCGTTAGTGAAATGGAATCACATCGCTTCGCAAGGCGATAGTCTATTGTACACATGATCGATGTTATCAAATCTCATATAGAATAGAAATTAGAAAAACATATATACGATATAATAAATCCATAGGTATATTAATTTCATAAATATCATATTTTTACTTTATATACATCATCATACCCAACCTTGAAAGATGGTAAATGAAAAATGAATAACATCGGTAGTTCGTTTTATGCGCGAGACGGTAGTTCGTTGTATGCACAAACAATGATTCTGTAACCCATTTAATGCAAGTGGAGATGGTTTTACTTCATGAATTTAACATAAAAACATATTAGTATATGTAATATATTTATTTTATTATATAATAATAGTTTAATTATAAATTAAGGATATGAGGGATGAAATAAAATAAAAAATTCTTTTTGAAGAATGTTACCTCTTCTTCGGGTATCCTCCTTAGGTTTTCACCAAAAGAATTCCTAGGTTCAATTTTGTCGCAAATAAGTATTATTGGATGATATTAGGTAATTTTTTAAAACATTTAGGTAGGATTTGGTCAATAAAAAATGGTTTTATGGTTTTAATAAGTGACGGGTGGTGGTGTCCTTTTATAAGTCACAAAAATGATCCTACTTGGAAACTATATAGATATTTCACAAAAGACTCAAAAATAATATAGTCATTCCCAAGAAAAATTTTTTAAAATGGACCTAAATTATAAATTGGGAAGTATAATATGGATATAATTCCATAAAATATGATTTATACATGTTTTAGGTCATTATTAACCCTTATATTTTAGTTTAAACCTTCGGAAAACTCGTTTTTACCTTAACCACGGTAATTAATTTTTATTATTTTCAATATTAATTTTGTTATAATTTGAACATATTATATAATATAAATTATTATTATTAAAAATATTAAATCCATTTTTTATAATTCCATTCAAAAAATTGTAAAAAAAATTAATTTAAAATTAGTCTCGCATTTGTAAAGAGAGAGTATGTTTTCAAAGTGAAAATATTCAAAAGTTCACAAAGTTTTTATATCCAATTTATATATATCAAATTGATTAAAATGACCAAAATTGTCTTAATATATATATATATAATTTAACTAATTTTACATTATAAAAAATTTAAAATATAATTTATCTTTATAAATAATTTAAACCAAAATCTAGTTTTCAATTAAAATTCAGTATTTTCACTATTCGTCAAAAAATAAACTTTTCCAAAAAATCCAAAAAATTCAACTTAATATAATTTTGATATGTTAATTAAAAAATGAACAGTATTTTTCAAATAAATTTTATAAAACTTTCAGAAAATAATATTAAAATAAGTACTCAGAAGGGAGAAAATCTGTTTTTAGGAAAATACTATTTTAAGCGAAAAAATAGATTTTTTAAAATATCATATCTAGAAAACACATAATATGAATGTTAAAAAATTTATTGAATATATAATATATAAATTTCATTAAAATATATCACAAAAAAATTATTTTATTAATTTTTTAGGTAAAACATGTTTTTTTACATAAAAAATAGTTTTTGAGAAAAATCATTCCCTTTTTCCAGTAGTTTTTATTTTCATTTTTTAATAATTGGTCACCAAATAATTAATTTTATACACAAATGTAAACCATATATTATCATAATTTATTTAATCATATTCATACCCTCCATTTTAATTTCTAGGTGATAAATATCATATATTAATTTTTAATAATATAACTCATTTTGTTTAACCTCAGTGTTACGTGTAACACAATTTAAACTCATTGTTACATGTAACATAATCCAAACACAAGTACTGTGTAAAACATTAGATAATCTCAATGTTGAGTGTAATACAAGCCAAATGTCGTGTTTCATGTAATGTAAGAAAAATCATCATTGTATGTAATGAAAAATATCAAAATGATTAAATTTATTTGAAAAAAAATTATAAATTATAAGGGTGTTAAATTCTACCCCCCACAAAATAAATTTTAGTCTCAAAATTTATATTGGTCATAAAAGGTTTAAAATTAGAAAATTACGTCATATAAACCCCTATTATAAAAATTCTTAATAAAAATCCTCTTGAAAAAGATTAAGGGATGTGTGAAAGTCATATAGAATAACAGATACTAGGTTTCCAAATAAGAGAACATATGTGGGAAGTGAAAAATGGACAGATAAGAGAAAACTAAAACCAAAATATTGATATATATTGATATAGAACATTGATCACAAGAAAGTGGGTGATCCAAAGATGGTTAAAAAACAAAAATCCATAAACCAAATAGGTATGAAAAGGTTCATTGATATCATAAAAAAATGATGATTGAAGGATAACCATTCATTTCAAGATCCTTCTCCTAATGTTGAGGAATACATTTTCCATATATATAGAGAAAATATGAAAATGTACATACTTGATATATTTTTATTTCATAGGCATAATTTCATCCATTGGTTGTTCCTTATTCAATTTTCACATCATCTATTTCTCTAATAGATAAATATTTTCCACGTATGAAGCACTAAATAAAATCCATTAAAAAATGATAAGTCACTCTTATCTCCGGTTAAAAAAATGTATAATATTGGTTATCCAAAATGGATAAATCTTCATATGGTGAAGTAATACATTAATCTCTAAAACATAATCCAAAATTCATCTTAAACCATTCCATAAATATTTAACCTTATATCCCTTAAAAAATTAAAAAATTATAAATGTTGTCACTAAATTTCTGAAAAATAAACTTAACATTAATCTCACATATATTGTAAAGTGTTACTTGATTGTCACATACCAAAAAGGTGAATACCTTCATCATGTATTCTATGAAATATGATAATAACCGTAATTTATATAAATATTTATTGAAAACATACATGTTTCCTCATTCCATGCCTAAAACATATCGTATTATATATATTCCTTAATTCCAAAAATGATGTAAACTCCATCAATGATAGCATAATCCACTTTGTCAAAAAATCATTAATTAGTTCCAAGCTAATCAATACTATTCAATTCAATTATTTATGTTTAAAATCTATTTAACCCAACATCATTATCTCAACATCGGGAACATATTAATAGTTATCATTCTCGTGATCATGTCTTCTCCATGAATATCATATTTTCATTAAATCACTTTTTTATGTCATCAGTTCCATTAAACTTATACTGGAAAATATTTAATGAAAATGTATACTAAAAAATACTTCTATATTTCACAATTCATGAATTCCAATAAATAAATAGTTTATTTATTCCACCCAATCCTTAATACATTAACTAGAATTATTCATCTTATTCCTTAATATATCTTACCTTTCATATTCTATATATGGTATCTTCATCATCAATTAAAAAATCATTACAGGTAAAATCGCATTGATTCTCTTCATGAGATTTCCCCTTAAGACATCAATTTTCATAATTTCTATAATTTACAAATTTAAAACATTCAATATCTTATGATACCTTAGGGAGACCATTAGTATCATCTATTTCATTACCCAAACTTTTCATTATTTTTAATTGTAATTAATTACTTTGTGTCCTTATTTTACACATCCAAAACACATACTTGACTCTCAAATACATTACTTTGAGTTATTTTTTCCACAATATTGATAAAAAGAAACTAAATATTCTTTCCTATGTGGTCTCCACTACCTAAAATCTCAGTTAAATCAATCCTTCTCTTCTTTGGTGAGTTTGAGAGTTGGTTATGGTGCATGTTATTAATCATGTCTTGTGATTACTGATTAGGAATAATCACAATATCATTTACATTAGTCAGCATCCTATTTGGATTATCATCATCAAATTTTCCATCACATTCAATTTTAACTCACTTCCTTATGGTTCCTTCCATTGACTAAAATCAAAAATCATAGTATGAGAAACACTAGTCATACTAGAAACCCTCATGATCAATGAAAAAATCACTTATAGGATGTCTAAATCATGAAACCTAATTCTTAATCTATGGAACCCTAGGTTTATCCTAGGCCATTCATATTCATCTTATATTTAAATCCTTCATAATGGTTTGTAAAGAGTTTGTGAATTTCAAAATCATATCTCCCAAGTGTGTCAAACCAATTGTACAGTAAGACCCATTTTAATGCACCAAGTGAGAATCTATTCCGAATCAATGCGCACTTCTTATATTTATTACCCCTAGGTACTTATACTATAGAACCACATCCACTTATAGTATCCAAATAGGGATGTAATTTTTTGAAAACAACATTATCTATCTTTTATTAAAATTCTTGGAAATTATTCTATAATTTGACCCATCCTTAGACCTATACTTAGTGACATACCTTGACATATCTAGGGATGTTACTAATATTTTCTCATCATAATTTACAAAGTTTTACTAAACCTTTCCAATGATTCCAAATATAGAGACCTAATATTATAATACATGGATATTCCATATTTCAAAATGAATATTCGTTACATTACAAAAACACATACTAAAGGACTATAATAGTTTAGTGCCTTTGGAAACATAGAACACAATATTCTTAGTTCCTGAATAATCTTCAATGTATCCCATAAATATCTTCCCCTTTAGTAATCCAACTTAACAACCTTTATTCATAACCTGGGGAAAGGAAAAATAAGACAGGGTGAACACAGATACTCAGCAAGGGTAAAAAATGGAGATATATAACCATAACATGAGAATTAGTGAAACCATACCCTTCATATCAAATATTATAATCTTGATTCATAGAAACAATATTGGTAGTTCAAAAGAAATGAAGAATAGGGGAATCAAATATTATGATCCACGAGAGTATAATATCATCATAAGACATAATAATGTGGAATACAAATAAGAATATAAAATATTGTGTCAAGGATATCCACTAATCCATTCATAACATGTTAGGATTTGTCCAACCAACTCTGTACCTACTTTGGTCTTGGGATAAACACCTATGTACCCAATTTTTTGAGCATGGGATAACCACTCGTATACCCTGCTTCTAAGGCTTGGGATAACCAGCCTTGTACCCTTTTAGCTCATAGAATGTTTATCATTTCCCGATACAATATAGGGAGATATATGTATCACCCATCACATAATGAAAATCATACATACATGTTCCAAATTATCTTAAAACATTCATCTTATCATAACCCATGAAATAAAATGGGTTTCATAAACATTTAATTATATCATAACTTATGTAAAATATACCAGTTTCAAAATCATTTCATCATAGTTTAACCCGTGGAAAAAGAAGTGGGTTTCATAAGAGTATTATCATGGCATAACATAGGGAAGATAAAAAGGCTTCACAATCATCTTTTCATTATAAACCATCAAAATAAATAATAAAAATGGTATCCTTGGTTCATATCCCCAAAAAAGAAAATGTTTCATCCAAGGATATCATATTAGATGGAGAAGGAATTTAAAATATCACTTGAAACATTTCTTATATAAAATAACCTTTCTTTAAAAATAACTTTTTAAAACAAAAAACATTTTGAAATTCCTATTTTCTTAAATAACATTGAAAACTTATAAAGAAATATTTAAAAATCATTTAAACCATTTCTTGAGGAAAATATCCTTTCTTATTTAAAAATAATTTCCAAAATTATAAAACATTTTGAATGTACTTTTCTTTGAAAATAACCATGAAAATTTAGAAATGAATATTTAAAATTTTTAAATAAAAAATGGTTATGACTTTGGGAAATTTTATTCATATCATACACATTAAAACAAAGATTCCTATCACATTTTCAATAAAATCTTAAAGGGAATCATTTTTAAAAATTACATGAATATTAATTTTAAATTTTTTTAAAAAAAAACTATAAAATGTATAAAAATTTCATCCATAAATAATTGGAATAATTTTAAAAACATTTTTTAGAACATAATTTTTAGAAAACATGGTTTTGGAATAAAAGGTTTTTTGACAGAGAGGGTGGTTTTTCTTAAAAATATTATTTTTAACTCTTGAGAACACAATGAAAATAAAATGAAAGGATAATTTTTATTCTCATGAAATAACCATAGGATAAAAAAAATTTATCATTTTATTTATATATTGATCATAATATTTCATCATCATAAGAATAAACATAAACAATCCCGATAAAATATTATATTGTATCATAAAAAAATGACCACTTCAGTAACATTGAATCGTAATCCCCATGATGGAATAACACTAAATTAAACCTATAATATCTTGAGAATAAATAAATTCATGATATTTCATGATAAATTTTTTTTATATACACCACATAAAATAAGATAGGTTCATAAGATAACATATGTCTCAGAGAACAAAAATTGAGACAAAAATTTGTTATTGCTTTTGTATCTTTTGAACCATAAACCCCATGAATGAGATATAATCACATGGATTTATAAATCCCAATAATTTTAAATATAATAATAATAAAATTCATTCATGTAAGCTATATAAACCACATAAAAGAAATATGTGGTGAATATGGCATGTGTCTCACAGAAAAATAAATATTAGATGGAAATACCTTACGAGTTTAGTAATATTTTAAATCATAATACCCAATAAATAATAACATAAAATTTAAATTTAAATATCCTTAAAATAATTATATTAATTATATAACATGTCAAATGGGTATTATATACACTGTATAAAATAAATGAGTGTTGACTTTTCATATGTCTCCCTAAAATAAAAGAGAGTCTATAAATCCATTACCTTAAGTCTTGACTTCCATCATACATGTTAAAAAAATCCATTTTAATAAATATAATATTATTACAAATATATTAAATAACCATGAATATATATATATATATCATACCATATATTATTAACTTATGACCTTTTATTACCCATTAATTAACAATTCCATGTTAAATTCATGTTTCGGTCAATAACTTCTTTGTTTTTAATATAAGTTTTGATTTTTTTATTATCATCTCTCTTAAATTGATAATTGTTCAATACTCTCCAAAAAAAATAATCATAATATAATTATCATATTTTTACATCAATATACTTTCAATACCAATCATGAAATATTTTTTTTGAGGATTGAAGTACTTTATATATTTTCTTTTCATAATAATAAATATATCATTAATATAATAATTTATTCATGTATATAACATATATTTATCATTATTATATTAAATATAATGTGTAATTGAAATCAAATTTCATCGCTTTCGGAGGCGGTAGTCCGTCGTACACACAAGCGAAATTATCATATCCCCTATTGAGTGGAAAGTAAAAAAAAGTATATATGATATATTGACTCCAGATGTATAATAATTTTATAAATAATATATATATATATATATATATCCATATTAATACTCTATCATTATAAGTGGTAATGGAAAACGAATGACATCGGTTCACTGGGCGGTAGTTCGTCGTATGCACAAACGATGATTTTGTGACCCGTTTGATAGAGGTGGAGATGGTTTTAGGTCATTAATTTAAAATAAAAATTTAACTATATTAAAGATATTGAAGTTATTATTTAATCTTTTTTTAATAATAAATTATGTTTTTGGGTGAATGAATAAAATAAAAATGCTGGTTGAATAATGTTATATCTTCTTCTGATATCCTCCATAGGTTTGCATCAAAATCCTTCCTAAGTTGTCTTTCTACCCAAAATAATTATTATAGGATAATATGTGATAATTATTGAAGTTGTTTTTTTAGTTATTTTATTAAGAAAAATGTTTTGGAGTTTTTAATAATTGAAGTTTGGTGGTGGAATTTTTTAACTTGTAGAAAGGAACCCACTTTGAAAATACATGAAAATTCCTAAAAATAATCCAAAAATAATAAATTTTTACCAAATATAAAATATTCCAAATGACCCTATAATATAAAATTTGAATTATAATTTTTAAATATGGCCATGTAATATGATTTATAAATGTTTTGGTTCATTTTTAAAACTTATTTTTTTTTAACCCCGTTATAAACCCATTTTTAACTTAATCACGGTAATTAATTTTTTATGTTTTCGCTATTAAATTTGTTAGAAAATTATATTGACATTTTTAAATAATATAGATTACTATAATTCCAAATATTTAATGAATTTTTCAATATTATATTCAATTAAGTGGTAAAATTTAATTTATAATTAACCCCACAAACGCAATGAGAAAGCTAGTTTTCAAAGTGAAAATTTTTAGAAATTTTACAATGTTTTATATCCAATTTCAATATGAAAATGACTAAAATGACCTAAATTTTATTAATATATATATAATTTTACTAATTTTAGATTAAATATTATTTAAAATATAATTTAATTTCATAAATAATTTAAACAAATAGGCAGTTTTCAATTAAATTTCTATATGTTTCACTCTTCATAAAAAAATGAATGTTTTTATAAAAATAAAAAACATTTACTCTAAGAAAATTTTGATATGTTTATTCTAGAAATTAAAATTATTTTCTCAAATAAATTTTATATAAGTTTCAAAAATTATTTTTAAATTAAGTGCACAAAAATGTGACAAACTTCTTTTAAAACAATATAGTTTTTGAACATAAAATTATA
This sequence comes from Viscum album, assembly GCA_963277665.1. Lineage (NCBI taxonomy): Eukaryota > Viridiplantae > Streptophyta > Magnoliopsida > Santalales > Viscaceae > Viscum > Viscum album. Next base: position 839,103,803 of record OY728137.1, read on the forward strand.
TTTAATATAATATCTTATATAAAACTCACATTAGAATAATTTTAAAAAATTCATTGAATATATAATATATAAATTTAATTAAAATCCCTCAAAAAAGTTTGTTTGATTAATTTATTGACATAATACACATTTTTTCCTAAAAATAGATTTTCAGAAAAAGATTTATTTTATTTTCAAATAGTTTTTTTTTAGTTTTTAATTATATTTTCAACAAAGAATTAATTTTGTACGCATTTATAAACCATATATTGTCATAATTTAGTTAATCTTATTCATACCCACCATTTTAATGGCTAGGTGATAACAATCATATACTAATATTTTAATAATCAGACATCTTTCATTTAAACTCGGTGTTGCGTGTAACTTAATCTAAACTTTTTGTTCTGTATTGTATAAGAAAAACTTATTATTTTGTGTAATAAAATCCACACATAGTGTTTCATGTCAAAAATTCTAAACTAAGTGTTGTGTGTAATAAAAAGTAATGAAAAGATTCAATTTATTTGAAAACATATATTTCAAAAAATCTTTGGGTGTTACAGTTACACCGTGAGATTTTATAATATGTTTTGATAAAAATAAATTTAAAGTTTTCAACACCTTTCTTATCACACAACACCATTCTTTAAGGGTGCTTCAATATAACATAAAAACATTTTTATTAAATGTGATTTTTATAACCTAATAATTAAAATTAGCGGTGTGAATATGAATAACCAAATTATGAAAAAATATGTATAAAGTTTTTTTATAATGAAAATATATTTATTAATTTATAATAAAGAAGTACTTAATTTTTAGCATGGTCATTTTATGCTTAAAAAATACATTTACATCAAAAATGTTTTTTATTTCATTTATTTCACGGATATTATAATTAATTTCTTCAAATTTTGAAAATTCTATTTTAATAAAGCTGTATAGTTTTGGAATTAATAATTTAAAATTTATCTTAGAGTAAATGTTTTGGGATTTTTAAAATAGTTGATTTTTGGATTAATAGTGAAAATACTGATTTTTCAAAAACAGTCACCTTTAGGTCATTACTATGATGCATGTAAGAATTAATATATTTTAATTCCTTTTTCTCTATCAATCATTTGTTAATGAAGTTAAATAAATTATTTTAAAAAATTATTTTGAATTTGGGATCCAAATCTTTACTTTTTGGGAACATAATTGATATTTTATTCAAATTAAACACTTTTTCATGGTTCCTTACATTTAATTTTATGTTTGGAAGACGACATTAGGTTTTTGATTCATCCAAAATTATAAAAAATTTATGTTTTTATAGCTTAACCAAAAAAATAAAAGAAAATAACTTTTTACTTGATTTCATGGTGAAATGAGTTTTACTCTTAAATATAGAATTTTCTTAAAACAAATTATAGAATTTTCTAGTATTATATTAATAGTAGTTTCTTCCACCTATTAAAATTGAATCAGGTAAAATATTTTAAAAATTAGGAATCCTAATTTCCAAAAAAAATTACAATTCCACTCTTAATTGTTTTCATATAATTATGTTAACATGATAAAAATTAAGTAATTACAGTTAAGGATAAAATGAGTTTAAAGTATTCTAACTAAGATATATAGATTAAAAATGTATCAAAAACTTGTCCAAATGTCATTGTTTAAGTTTATATTGACACTATAAAATATTATTTTCTTATTTTGGGTTCATTGGTTCAACAACATGATTGTGAAATGCATGTTATTTAATATTTAAACCCATTAGAAGTGTATAATTTCCCTCACTTGTTAAAGGAAATATCTTATCCTACCTTATTCACAAATTTCAAGAACACTAACTCAAACAATCCTTACCCTAATACAGTCCTAGATTAAATTCCCAGATTCTAAATCATAATATCTTTCCAAAATACCATCCTTTCAAGGCATAATGTGTAATCCAAATGAGGTCTCTCAATAAAGAGGTATAACTCTTAATCGAGTACTTTTAGTTTTATTTTTTCTTATAACTCCTCTAAATATATGGTATATATTCTAAAATAATTAATTTAGTATCTTCAATATACTTAATTGTTGTTATAATGATGAAACATCCATTATCAACCTCATTTCCATCCCATGGGTAAGGAAAACATTTCTTGTGCGTATGTGTGGACTACCACCTCCACAAAGTGACACATTTTTTTCATCACTACTTCGCATTGATTATTATAATGATGGATTTATAAAATATATATGATATTTTTTAAATTATTATAGTTCTTTAGTGGTTAATTATTTTTTAACTTTTTTTTCCATCTATCAAAAATTCAAAACATCACTCATGTGTATGAACGAACGTCCGTCTCTATGAAGTGATGCAACTAATTTTTCTTCATTTAATTATATAAATAGTTATAATGGGAATAAAAAAATTATAAATTATATTCACTAAATTATTAACATTATGGATATTATGTAACCATAATAAATTTACAGGTATCAGGACTTCAAAACCAAAACACACATAAAGGTGAAGGAGTTATCACCAAGAATAGTGGTTTGAATAAATAATTGTTAATAATTAGGTGATAAGTTGTTATAAGTAAAACATATATTGTATGATATATATGATTATAATTATATAATATATTTATAATAATTATATATTTATTATATAGGTTATTTTAACACGTATGAAGAATGATAGGACTTGAGGTAATGAGTTAATGCTACAATCTCATTTCTTTTCAGGATTTCCTATAATAAATTTATATATAGGAAAATTATATGGTTATTAACCTTGAAAACAAATATATTGTATTCTACTGTGTTTATTTTTAGGATTTTTATGTATTGGTACCATTTCCCTCTCTTTGGTACTTAAAATGACCGAGAAAATGTTATTAAAGAAAAGATGAACTTATGTCTTATTTAATTGATGGGATTTATATTCCATAGACATACTATTAAAAATTGTTTTATGGCAGTTAATAAATATATATGAAATTTTTTGAAAATTTAATTTTCACTATCTTTAAAGTTGTTTACAAATTTTTAAAAAGATTATTTTTATATAAACATTTTTGTAAATAAGTCTTTTTTGACTTTTTACACAAGTTTAAAAATAATATTTTCTTTTAACATATACAACATAAAATTATTTTCCAATTGTCATGGCCATTATATAATTTTAATATTAACTTATTTTTTTCCTTGTATATATTCAAATAAATTTATTTTCTCAATATTCTAAGAATTTTTAGTCAATATGTTATTAAAATAAAATGATATTATCTCATGTTTTCAAAGAAAGGTTTGAACTATATTTTAAAGTTATTTTTCATCTATGTCAATATAATTTAAGGATTATTGTGATTAATTTGGGTTATTTTATTTTTATAAAATCTGATTCCATTTTGTTTATTTCTTATAATAATGATGATTTAATGGTTATTCTATGAAACCAGTTTCTTTCCCATGGGTTAACTATGTTATAATGAAACCTTTATGAAACTTTTTTCTTTTACATGGTATATGTTATAATTAAATGATGAAATTTTTATGGATATTGTTTATTTTCTATGGTTTATTCTATGAAGTAATGATAAATTTTTTATAAAATGTATTTCTTTTTCATAGGTTATGATATGATGGTATGATGAATTTTTATGATCTTATAGCACATATGTGTGTGGTTTTCATTATGTGACTTGTGGTCTTGGAAATATATCGACCTCATATGAATTGGGTAATGATAAAGGAGTTGAGAAATTACTAAGACATAATAGATTTAATAAAATACTTAGATTTAATATAGTTAACTAGATAGATGTTAATACTAATTAATGTTTCAAATAACAGGGTTGGCATTTCCATTATGGGACTTTTTCACAATGATAGTCTTGAGAGTGAACCTTGACAAAGGAAATTCTTTTATATACTTATTTTTTTTTCAAAAACTTATTTATTATGCTTATTTTATGTTATCATGTATCAGGATGGATTATTGATAATTCGACGCTCTTATAACCCATGTCTTCAACTATGATAAATCCTTATACAATGATTCTTGATTTATGTTCTTTAACTGATTATGTATTATTATTTTATGTTATGATAATGTTATCTTACCCTTATAATTTCCTTCTTCTCACTTATGTTCATTGATTTATACATCATATTTTTACCCTTACTGTGCATCTAAGTTCATCATCTATTTTTTTTCCTTTCTCTTGGTTATAAAGAAATGTTCCAAGTTGGGTATATCTAAGAAGGGTACAATGTGAGAAGAACTTTATTAGTGATGTTTAATATATTTCATGAAATAAGTTTTTTATGTATCTAGTCTCCTAATATACTAATCCTTTATGGTTATTGGGCATGTATTGTTGTGATATGTATTGAATCTTCATCTAAAATTATGTAATATACATGTATGAAATTATTAAGTCACCTTAGTAGCTTAACTATAAATACACTCATGGTTATTATGGGACTAAATAAGAATAGATAAATAAAATAGTATCAAGTAAATAAAAGTTCCTCATAAAACATTACCTCATTCATTTTAATATAACTATTAAACTACTAAAAATAGTATAAGGGGTATCACGTCGTGTTCTAGAATGAAAAACAGAACCCAAAATTTATATCAATAAGGAAGGGTATATAAAATAATATGTCAAATTAGTTTTAATACGTCATAGGTTGATAAAATAATTAATATTGAATATTTTTAGGGAATGAAATTCAATGATTAATCAAAACTAATAAAAAATTTAGAATGTAAATTAAAGAATTAAAAACACATCATTAATAGTCTAACTAGAGTTTATAACTAAATATAGCCTTGTTATTCATGATTTTTCATTCAAAAAGGATGATGGATATTAAATTAAAATATAATTGTGTTTTAAAATTATAAAATAATGTCAAATAAAATATTTACACTAGAAAAAAATAGATTTTTTATAAATATATTCAAATTGAAGACAAATAAATGAAAATAAAAAGAAGAGAAAAATTAACTTACAAGTGAATCAAATTTATCCCTACTTTTCAATTAGTTTATAAAATATCCCCAATAAACCTCAAACAATATCACCTAAACCTTAATTCCAAATTAATATAACAATAAAATAAAAAAAAGTATGATACAACCTCATTTATTTTTGATAGAAAACATTAATAGTCTTTAGTCTTCTCTCTTATTTTCTTTATTTGGAATTTTTTAAGATACTATCCATTTTATTATTATTGAGAAAATTAACTATATATTTTCCATTTATTAAATTTTATTCTTTTAAAACATATATAAAAAGAAAAATTAAGAGAATGAAAACAAATCTTGGTTAAACAGCCAAGTGGTGGGGTAGTTTTTTGTTTCCTACAACTAAATATTTAAATGACCATCCTCAATATTATAGTGGTTGAGGTTTTATAGTAGAAAATACCATAGATTTTATTATACATAGGCATAAATCTACTTTTGTGTTTAGAGTTCCCCATTTTCCTAAATTAGTGTGACATATTTTCCTTTAATTAAGACAAGTAACTCATTTGTGGTAGAATAAAGTACGGGTCCTCATATTTATCTTATTTTTTATTAAATATGAAATCCATTAAGTGTTAAATTTTATTCTCAAGGGTTATTCTATTAATTGTTATTAAAATATGATTCTTCATTGTTTCTAGTATCTTTTTCACATTCCCCCTGATATTCAAGGACTAACACCATCTGATTTTCAATATTAACTTCACATTCATCACTTACATCCTCTTCCTATATAGAATTTTCTTATTTAGAAAATTAAAGATATGTAAAAATGTTTTAAATCATACATGGTGATGAAAAATAGATCAATAATAATTTTGGTTTGATATAAATAAAATCAATAAGAATATATGATTGAAAAATATCAATGTACATTTTTTGAAGGTAGATCATCTTCTTCATTAATTGCCTCTAAAAACTAGATTATAGGGGTAGTGGGTTAGCCATTTTCTATTAAAAATAAATTTTATACAATATTATATCATCTATAATATTTTAAAATATAAATATATGAGGTTATTCTATAATCTTAAAAAATAGAAATTGGTCTAGAATTTATTTTTAGTAAAATCAAAAACAAAAAATGAATTCCAATCTGATTTATTCCCCTTTGTGTTTTAGAATGAAGTTACTCTTATAGTTTTAGTGCCTATTGTAAACTAGTAATTTAAGAATAGGATAATGCTAATTCATTTTATGCCTCCACATTGATCTCATTGGGTTCGTCTTGAAAATCATGGAAAACATTAAAAAATATTAGGTTAGGAACTAAGATTTAATAGAGTTTCTTTTGTGTAAATTTTTAATGTTTAACATTGATCCTATCATAGGATTGTTTTATCTCTTCCAACTTCTTTTAAATTATACTAGTTCCACTATTTTCCCATGGTAGTTCTTCATCTTCTTTGTATATTTTTTTCCTAGTTCTTGGTTCCTATAATACCAAGGGTATTTTCAGTAACCTTCATATTAAACAAAAAATATATATTGACTATTTTTATCCATATGATTTTATATAATGGTTGATGTGTTCGAGTTGAATTAGAAAAATCGGAAATAATTACAAAGAAAAAATAAAATAGAATAAGAAAAAAACTATGTATATTGTATTGTCTCCCCCAAAAATGGGGAAAATTTCAATGTGACCTCCCTTAGGGTAATTGGATATAAATATAAAAAAATACTAAGAGTGAAAAAAATAGATTACTCTAGGATCACCCTCAATAAATCCAAAATTTCTCAATCATTTTTTTAATATTTTTTATTTTTTATTTTTTTATCGATATAAAGTAGACAAAGGGTTTTCAGTATGATAAAATTGATGAAATAAAGAAAATAAACTATCAATTATAATTCAATTGAAATTATAAATAATATGAATTGTATCCAGGATATTTCCAAGGTGATTTTATCATTTCTCTTCTTTATTAATTCCCCTAATTCTATCTATCCTCAATAGAACATCGTAAATTAGGTTATATACCATTTTCTATTGTTACACTTTTTACATTATTCTAAAAATGTAAATATATATAACACCCTGATATTTTATGATATATTTTTTTAAATTTAATATCTTTAATAGATTAGGACACAAAATCCCTAAGTCTAAATGATCCATAATATAGTATATCATTATAACCTCTCTGTTAAAGTGGTGTCTATGAATAGGACTGTTGATTCCCACCAAATGAGCATAAAAATCCACAAGGGATGAAATACACGAACCATGGGTGTTATTTTACCTGCAAATAACATGAAGAAAAGGTGTCCAAGACACATGAATTGTATAATCCTCCAAAGTAATCATGATCGTACGACCTTTGAGAGGTCGTGTGAATGGGTCATGTGCAGTGTGTGACATGCGGTAGATCACACTAAGCCATTTCTATAGGCCCTTCTATTCTTGGAAAGGCATCCAAGGAACTAAATGATCATGTGGTGGCTTCCCGATGAGCTCCCCCAAGTCACGCGACTTTTCAAGTGGAAGGAACCTTAAAACTATCCAAAAATACTTGTAAATAAAGTATAAAAATTGGAAAAAGTTGGAAGCCTTTATCAATTGTAAATATTCTCCTTACATGATAATTTTGTTCGAATGACACTATATAAGCCCTAGTTAAATTACCTCCTTATTTCACAATAGTCTACTAGTATGTCACCACAATCATGAGAAGGTATTTGGACATGTCCCAGTGGTCGTGTGCTCTCACTCCAGCTCTAAAGACAAAAAAATGGATTTCCATGATAATGTTGTTCATCGCCACATGGATCTTTTTTTCACCCAATTAATTACTAATGAAGAGAGTGTTTATCTTTGATATCACTCATAAAAACTCACAAGATCCCCAACCCATTCATAATAATGAATGAAAAAATGTGAAATGATGGGAGCTTCATAAGAGGGGAATATATTCTAATTTAATGTGATCTGAGTTATATGCCATGAGTGATCACCATTGATAACCCCCCGCTGATAAGCTAGAATGTTCTTTCAATACCCCTTAGAATTACAACATGATCTCATTAAGGATCCATGTAATTCTACCCTTATCTCATGGAAGGACATAGAAAAAGAATCTCAAATCACGTGAAATCCTTCAACAGGCGCTCTGATCATTCAAATTACCCTAGATAGGTCATCATAACCTTGTAAATTCCCCATGGAATGTCTATATTATTAGTAATACACTTTTGATTATACAAAATATAATAAATAGTTCACTAAAAGGATGGTCTTATGGTCACTGAAAACATGTGACACCCCTTGGATAACCTACGACAGGATCATGTGCAAATGTGTGGCACCAAAGCCCTCCACTAACTCTAACCTGAATATGTGAGATATATGACACAAAATGTAGCGTATAACTAAGATAGAGATGATTATAAAACCCTCCCCTTAGAAAAAAAAATAAATCATACATCCATGATCCCTCATGTATAGAAGCTCAAGAGTAGACCTTTCAAAGTGGTTAATCATGTGATCACAAATACTTTCACCAGGTAAAAAATAAGGGGAATGGCCTAAGGGATCATTTAGTATGAATATGTGCTTCACGTGATCACTCATAAGATCACATTAAGTGCATATATCATGTCAACCATATTATGATAAGTACATCCCACATATCATATGGGTCACGCAAAACCTAAAACAAGATAAAACTGAACAATCTATGAACATATGAAATAATTTCTGAAAAAAAGACTAAAATAAGAGAGACTCATGTGAAGAACATATACGTTGATCATCATTATTTTTTCATGAGTTATACCTATCATGAAACAACACTAGGAATTGTCTCCCATGTCATTCAACATCCTTTTGACATACCATTTGGATCATGTGACGTCTTCCAGACATGCCAAGAAAGTCACATGATACCCTTCTGGCATACCACCCAAGTCTCACAAATCCCTCTAGGTCACTATGTAGATCTTGAAATGTCCTCATACATAATTCCCAAATTATAAAAGAGAGGCTAATATATGTCATCTTGGGCTGATATATCTCTCCAAAACTACCATCTAAATCTCATGCTCCCTCCAAGAGTGTCATCCAAGTTTCACAATGACACTAAGACATGTCATCCAAGTATCGCAATGAAACCAGGACATGCCAAAATAGATCATGTGATGTCCTTTGGACAAGTAAATCTATATCATGTAGCATCCTTTAGGCATGTCAACATGGATCCTATGACATCCTATTGAAAAATCAGTGACGTCATACAACACTCTTAGTACATGTCATCATTGATCATGTGATTGTCTTCAGACATCCTAGGCTAGGTCTTGCAAAATCCTCTAGGAATTTCAACCTAGATCATGTGATTTTCATCATACATGTAAAGGTATCCTCAGACATGTTAGGTAGTTAACTAGGAAAATTCAGCCCTGATCATGTAATGGATTCCAGACAAGTTAACTAAATCATGTTATTGTCTTCAGGTATGACTTCTAAACAACCAAGACACATCCACACATCACCATCAATATATCCAAGAATCCTCAAGATTTTCAGGAATGGAATCATTCCATGTCAAGAAGATATATTGAGACATGATAACTATGTCTAGTGTGTATATTAGGATAACATCAGTGTGTAGTCCCCAATCAATGGAATAATATGACTACCCAAATATTAGGGAATCCTCATTGTGTAAGTCCTGATCAAACTGAACTACGAGAACTCTGATTCCTTCTATAACCCATATATATAGGATGACTTCCCAAGGCCTGAGATTAACATTAAACATCTGAAGGGTTCTACGAATACATAAAGCATACATCTATATGCAGTGAGACCAATTACTTTCTATACCCTATTTCTCACACATATCATAGCTAACATGGGCTTATGGATTTTCAATGATCATATCATTCACACCATGAGTCTCAACCATCCTTGGAATCCTTGTGATGTAATCCCCAATTAGTGGAACGATATTCCAACCTCAATATTAGGTAAACCTTAGTGTGTAATCCCTAACCACACTGAACTATGATGAATCTAATTTGTGATGTAACTAGGATACGTTGGATGCCTCCTTGAGGACTGGTATCAACTACTTATTTTCTAAGATCCCACACATTTGTCCTTTCTTTATGACCTTAAACTACATGAGTTTAATGAAATACATGGGCTTTGACTACTATTATAAATAGGATATGTTAGAAGCCTCATAACAGCTTAATTCCATCCAAAAAATATTAATCACTTCCCTAGGTTACAGTAAATTCTATAACTCCTGGTTACAGTGATTGTAAATATATGAATCTATCCATTAATAGGGAAAATGATGAAGGAACTCAGATACATATATATTGAATCATCAAAAAACCTCTCCCTACACATATAAATGGGTTACCCAAATTATCGATTTGTTAGGGTAATCAGTCATGTATCTGGATTAGGAATATATTCATGAACATATATTAAATATGTAAGAAAGTCTTATAGTAAAAGAAAATTCCCCCCAAAATGGTTTTGATGAACCTAAACTCTTGTCCTCTCGACCAATGTGAGTTCTTAAGCATCATTGGATCTGAAACCCCAAAGGACTAACTTCCTTTGGATAAGAAGGTCCATACTCAATTATGGATGTGGGAACCATTGGGCATTTCTATGAATGATAAAAGTGGTGGACCTATGTAAGGTGTTGTGAAACACATTCAACCCCCCCCCCCCCACAATCAGTCACTAGGAAAACCAAAAACTTCCTCCTATGAAAAAAATTGTGATCTTAAAATACAATAATTTAACTATGGAATATCCTTCACATGTTAAATTGGATTGACCTCTCAGTTCTCATATGTCTGTTTTGTTCCTACCAAGGTATTCCATAGACTTTTTTACTAAACAAAAATGGTGAGCCTTATATAAATATCTCAAATTACAAAATATTGGTTTACTATGTTCCATTCCATTTTGTTTTAATATCCTACATAAACATATAAACACTAACATGAATATTTGAAATGAATGGTTGATCTTTTGTAGTTCAGGTTCTCATGAAATAAGTCCACCCTCACTTTGACAAGACCACAAGAGTATAATGTCCATACAAGAGATAAGAGATGAAAATTATGTCACCCATTCATCTATTATTCATCACATTCCATGCCTATGATAATGGAATAATAAGAAACCTTATTCCTTGTTTTATTTGTGACTATAGACACTACTCTCACAAATAATACCTTGATCTAACATGTCTTCATCCATCGACCATTCTGGAAAATCATCTATGGATAGAACCTCTTAGGGTCTCAGAATGATCTCACCTACCTGACATATTCAGTGTACGGTGGTGAATGAAATGGTATTGGAATACCATCAAAAGTTTATGATCCCAACCCTTAAGGCCTCCCACAAGGATCTCTAAATTCTAAAATTAATGATTCTTCATTGTCTAAATAAATGTTTACTAAAGATAGTGGCCCTTATTACCAAAATCAACCTCTTCAAAATATTTTCCCCAAAGTGAGACAATCACCACCTAAAATATCTCATGATTATAAACAAAGGAGTAAACTATGGATCCCTTCTAGTTCAGAATCCATTGAGGAGAGCTCTTATGAACCACTCTCACCAGTGCCATCCCACCGGTACCCTCGAATCTCCTACTAAGGTTACCACCCAACACACTACCACCTATGATACCCATGTATGGAAAATAAGGAAGACACATCATGAATTGAAGGTTATTGATAATCATGAGTGGGATCATATCTACACACTTGATGATGATTTCTGCATGTATATTCCAATAGTAACTAGTAATCAAGATCATATCCTTACTCACCCAGAATATGTTTGTGGGAATATTCCTAAAGAAGTCATGAGGGAGGTGTATATAAATACCCCTATGAATGAAGTCCATCAGAATATTTCATCGGTATAAGGAGGATTGAAGTGGGCCCATATTCTCGATTCTGTTTAAGATATCAACCAATATATAGTGGATACAGAAAATGTGAAGGATTATATTCCTATGAACACTTTGAAAAAGGGTCATTACATCTTAGAAGTAGCTAAAGAACTCCACCAACATATTTTAGAACTGGTACATATATGGCGATATGAACATATTAATATCCATAATACCAGGCTAGCACAAAACTCTAATCATTATGAAAAAGTGGGTTCTCTAGAGAAAGTACATATTATTTCTACCATATAGGAGTATTATAAACATATTATGATAAAGGATGATGTGATGGACCAGGATCATATCCAAACAAGTCTTACCAAGTGAGAGTGGTACATGCCTTAGGAAAAGATCATATCCATATCGTAAAAGATCGAAGGCATATTCTAAAGGCCCAATATTAGGCTCATATCCCCTTTATGGTCAGGGATCACCAAGTGAAAGTGGCACATTCCTCGGGATAGGATCATATTCCTATAGAAAGAGATAAGAGGGATTCTAAAATGGACTAGGATAGTGCTCATATCCCCATTCTAGATGGGGATCACCACATAAGTGTCGAACATACCTTGGGATAGGATCATATACATATTAGTGAAGCTACCTGGAATATTTCAACATGTAGAGACCCAAATATTTACATATATAGACATTAAATTACTTTTACATAATATTTAATACATTACAAAAATAGACGCCCAAATACCGTATTAGTTTAGTGTCTTTGGAAACTCAAAATATAATCTTCTAATCATGGTGAAAAATCTTCAACATCTCCCATAAATATCTTCCCCTTTTGTTTTCTTACCTAAAAAATTTCTTTATATCCTGGGGAAAATAAAACATAAAAAGGGTGATCTCAAATGCTCAGTAAGGGTAATAATGGAGAAAATAAAATAAAATATATACATTTGAACTTAAAAACATGAACATAAAGTTTAAACATCAAAATCATGAGTTGTGAAATAAATCATGGCAGTACGTAAGGCATAGATAATAAACGAACATTAATCATGATAAAATAGCATGGGAATAAAACATGTAATTATGTAAAAACCATAAATCACATGATATTATTTCCATAGTAGCCAAGTCAATATTTCCAAGACCATCATAGTGGACAATGTCCATTACTGAACTGGGTTTACCTGCAATTCCAGCCATGTATTTTTTAACCGTATTTACTTGTTATTCAAACCATGTTAATCTCATGAGATATAAATAATTACCTAATAAATTGGAGGGAGATATATTTCACACCCATCTCATAATGAAATCATTCTTTCGTGTTCCAAAAAATAAACATAAATCATTCATGATAACCCAACGAATAAAATGGGTTTCATAAACATCATCCCATCATAACATAATCCATATAAAACAATGGATATAATTTCAATGTAAAAAATCAAACCATGTAAATAACAGATACATTATACTTGAAAAATAACCATATTAATTAATGTCATCATATATGGAAAATAGTTTTGATAAAACACTTGAAATTAACTCTTGAAGAAAATATCCTTTCTTATTTCAAATCATTTTATTTTCTCAAAATGACGTGAAATTTTAAAAGAAAATAATTTTGTTGAAAATAATCATAAAATATTAGAGGGGAATATTTATATAAATAAGGCATTATGAAATCGTAAAAATCCATTCACACCATATATGTTAAAAAACATTCTCCTCGTACTTTTGCTGGAAAAGTCAAAAAGTACTTCGTTTGGTAAACAAAAGAATGATTCCTTCCATACCAAATAGTAAAATTCAAAAAGGGGTAAACATGACTTCAAACATATATGGAAGAATATTAAAAACTTTATGAAAACATTTTTTATAAAACACGGACATTAATGATAAATATAACCACAGTAAATAATTACAAATAAACAATCTCAAATAAGAAAGAGATTGGAATAATTATCCCTTACCTTAGGTTTGATTGTTTTGTACGTATCTGAACCTCCTGTATAATGATTTAAAAAATATAATTGACTAATTCCAGAATCATATTTATTTTTATGATATTGTATATGGTCATATTCTTATCAGTTTATTAGTAACATTTCACTGTTACTTATTATTCGGGTGTTAACAACTTTATGTTATTATGCATGTTTTGTTGAATAAATTCTTATTCCTATTTTAAGGTTATAGTTATATCATTTACCGAATTATATTAGTATAATATATATCATATTAATTCATTCAATTAATTTATATAATCTTTATTAAAGGAATATAATGTAGAACTAATCACATCACATTGTGGACATGGTAGACCGTACGTACGCATGAATATTGTTTTCCTTTTCTTATTGACTTGAAGGGATGTAAGTAGATGACATATATATATATATAAATCATTTAGAATTATTAAGTCATATATCTCATTATTATTCATTATATATACTTTATAATCATTCTTGAATGGTTAACATGGATAATGAATATCATCGTGTCGTGGAGACGGTAATCCGTACGTACACCTGAGCGATGATATCATTCCCATAATTATTAAATGGAATTGGAGCGGATGATATAATATCTAATAATATGTATCATGTTATAATAATCATATATAGTTATTATTTCCACCATTATACCCATCCAAGTAAGGTGGTGGTGTAAAAACATATTACACCACGGTGTGGAGACGGTAAGTCATACGTATGTACGTGTGGTGATTTCATTTTTCGTATGATGGGTAGAAGGTAAAATATTGTTTTTTCCTATTCATAATAATATATAAGTATAAAATTGAGACTTTAGTTATTACTTAATAATGAAAAAAGTCATATAGAGGAAGTAGAATAAGAAATAAGTTTGAAATAATCGGTAAAGGATATTACCTCTTCTTCGATGTGCCTCTTCTAAACATCCTCTTAAGGCACTAAATTTGGTCTTTGAATAAGACCAGGAACAATATTATGATTATAGATAAGTTGGGAAGGTAAATTGGCAGGTTTTGGCTATGTTAGAAATCTCAAAATGGAGTTAAGAGAAGAGGGAGGAGGTTCCCTTTTATTAGAGAGTAGAGGGTCACTTTTGGAAACCTCCAAAATATTAATTTATAATAAACTCAAACCCCACTTAAAAACATCCAAAGGGACTCAAATTAGAATATGAGATAATATAGGGTTTTAACCTCATCAAAAAATCAAATTTAGATGTCTTTTTATTCTATTTTAAACCTTATCATTTTGATTTATCCTTATTTAATCTATTTAATTTCATTTGTGGTAATAATATTCTAAATTTTAAATGGTTATAAATACTTAATTATGTGTTGTGAATTTTCCATAATTGGATACTTTATGAAAATTTATACCATAATTTTTTTTAAATTTGTATATAATTATGTGATTTTTAAACAATTTAATAATATGTTATTTTTATAAAATATCAATAGTGTCAATTTTGACACTATTCATTTATTTGAATTTAAATAAAATCCAAACATATGATAGAGTCAAACCAAAATATTTAATAGATTCATAAAATTTTATATGCATCTAGAAAATTCGTGGAGAAAATTAATTAGTTCATATAATATTTATTTTAATATTTTTAATACCATTTATTTGATATTTCTCTTAATAAAATAATTACTACAAAAAAATTTTATAATTATTTAATATACTTATTTGTTGCATAAAAATTAAAAATAAAATAATATGATTAATTTAAATCTAATATATTTTATAAGAATACTTTTAGTCGAATTTATCTTCTAAAACACCCAACTTTAAAAATGTTGTGTTTATTAAATTATGAAGGTGAAAACTTTTACATCATTTAAAATAAAATAAAATAAATGTCATAATCTGTTTTAGAAGGCTCCAAATGGTCCACAAGTCGAAACCTGGATGATAATGGTTTAGATATACTCGACCAATAAGGTTTTCGGAAGTTTTAGGTCATTTTTATGGGTATTATTATTTTAATAAAAACTATATTATTGAGTCTTCACTAAATAAATAATTTATGCATCATTAATGTATAAGATATTAAGGTAATTATATATTTCTTAAAAATTAAAAATAAATTACCATGATGAATAAAAACATTGTATCTTTAAAATTAGTATTTATAATTGAATTTATATTCTGTATAACCTTATATTAAAAAAAATTAATTAATAAAGTTTGAGTGAGACATATTTCACTTTCCTTTAAATAAAATAAATTAAAGGTCTTAATCTCATCCAAGTGGGTTCCAATAGATTCCATTTTGATACAAGTATATTTTAGAGAAAATATAAGCAACCAATGATATCAAGACAAGTGTTAGTGTAATTTTATAATATTATTTTTACCCTTAATCACCTGATTTACCTTTGATTGTGGTAAATAAAATTTACCGTAGTTATTATTCATAATTCCTAAAAATAAAATATACCTATTTAAAAAATTTGAACCACCAGATTCCAAATATAGAAACCATTTTTACAAATTCACAACACAAATGATGCAGCAATTAATTTAAAATTAATCTTGTTGTTGAAATAAATGGGTTTTTATTTAAAACATTACAAAAGATTGAAATGTTATTACCTATGAATTCAATGTAAAATTAATGATAATGACATACATTTTATTAAATGTTACAAACTTATTCTGTTTATACTTTAAAACCAATAAATATTATGATTTAACCATATAAATTATCTTGATGATAAAAGTTGTTTTTAATTATAATTTAGCGTCTTTTTACTATTCATCAAAATATGAAAGTTAGCAGAAAAATATTAAAAAAGTATACCAAGAAAATTTTTATATCCATATTTCAATTAATAATTTTAGTTTGTCAAATTGAACTTATAAATGCATCAAAAACTAGATTTAAAGTCGGTGTGCCATCCAAAGGCGGCAAAACTACATTTTTTTAATAATACTTATTTTACCTGAAAATTTTATTTTGTTCTCATACCATTTCTAGAATGTGTGTAAGATGAACAATAATGTTATAAAATTCAAAATGTGGTTAATAATATTCATAACGGCTAGTCCATGATAATATTATAACAATATATTATTGTTTAGTGAAACTTGGTATTACGTACAACACGTGCTATTGAGGAAGGTCGCTCTTGCGTGAAACACAAGACAAAAATAGTGTTGCGTATACTACATGAAAATAAGTTGTTTCATATAGCACAATCTAATCTTGGTGTAGCTTAAAACACAAGACATTAAATAAATTAAAAGGAATATTTCTCATAAAATTTCGGGGTGTTACATTCTACCCCCCTTAAATTGAATTTCATGTAACAACACGAGAATTTATGACAATTATTCTTTTTAATTTCTTTGATGTATTTTGTTGTACGCTTCACCTAGATTAGTTTGTTCTATACTCAACATCTTATTAGATTTTAGTATACGCAAAACTATTCTTGGCTTGTGATGCACACAATTTCAAGTTCTTTCGAATAAAATTCATTTTACACAACACCAAGTATAGATTTTGATCAATGTATAACTGAACTATATATTGACTATGTTATACGCAACACAAAATGAATTTTTCCCTACACACAACCCTGACTTGGCTTTCATTACACGCAAGAGGGACCTTCCTCAATAGTGTGTGTTGTACACAATACTGAGTTTCACTATACAATGATATATTGTTACAATATTATTATGAACTAGCCATTATGAATAGTATTAACTAAATTTTAAATTTTATTACATAATAATTCATCTTACACATATTCTAGAACATGTTATGAGAACAAAATAAATTTTTCTTGTAAAATAAGTATTTTTCAAAAAAAATGCAGTTTTGCCGCCTTTTGATGGCGCGCCCACTTTAAATCTGGTTTTTGACATTTTTTTAAGTTCAACTTGACAAAAACAAATTTATTATTTTGAATCAAGATATAAAAATTTACTTTGGAGAAATTTTTCATATTATTCTGATAACTTTCATATTTTAATGAATAGTAAAAACACGCTATATTTTAATTAAAAACAACTTTTTTCATCATAATGATTTTTATGGGTAAATTATAATATTTAATGGTTTTAAAGTGTAAATAGAATATACTTTTACAATTTAATATAATATATGTAATTATCATTAATTTTACCTTGAATTCATAGGTAAAATCATTTCAATCTTTTGCAATGTTTTAACTTTTAAAAATCATTTTCTTAACAACGGGATTAATTTTAAAATAATTTCTACAACTTATGTGATTTTAATTTGGAAAAATGGATTCCATATTTGGAATAAGTAGGTCCAAATTATGTTAATAGACTACTTTTTATTTTTGGGAACTATGAATAGTAACTACGGTAGATTTTATTTACCATAGTTAAAGGTAAATTGGGTAATTAAGGGAAAATATAATATTATAAAATTACCTTAATAGTTGTCTTAATATAATTGTATGTTTATATTTCGTCCAAAAACATACTTGGGTCAAAATGGAATCTATTTGAACCCACTTAGATGTGATTAATATTTTTATTTTATTTTATTTAAAGGAAAGTGAAATATGTCTCACTCAAACTTTAATAATTAAAATATTTTTAATATAAGGTTATACAGAATATAAATTCGATTATAAATACTCATTTGAATTATAAAATATTTATATTTGTTATGGTAATTTATTTTTAATTTTTACAAAACTCTTAATTGCCTTAATAGCTTATACATTAATGATGCATAAATTATTAACTTAGTGAAAAATCCATAATATAGTTTTTATTAAAGTAATAATACCATTCAAAAGGCCCAAACACTTGACCAAAACTTATTGGTAGAGTATATATATACCTTAATCATCCAAGTGTCTACTTGGGGGGGCCATTTGGAGATGTATAAAAGAGATTAGGACAAATATATTATTTTATTTTAAATGATGTCAAAGTTGTCACCTATATTATTTAACAAATATAACAATTTTTATGTTGTTATTTTATGATGATAAATTCTATTAAAAGTATTATTATGAAACAAATTATATTTATATTCATCATATTATTTTATTTTTAATTTTTATGCAACAAATAAGTATATTAAATAATTATACAAAAAATGTTGTAGTAATTATTTCATTAAGAGAAATATCAAACAAATGGTTTTAAAAATATTAAAATAAATATTATATTAACTAATTAATGTTCTGAAAAAATTTATAGATTAATATTAGATGTTAGGAGTATATTAAATATTTTTTTTCAAATATATCATCTGTTTGGATTTTATTTAAATTCAAATAAATGAAGAGTGTTAAAATTGGCACTATTGTTATTTTATAAAAATAACATATTATAAAATTGTTTAAAAATCACAAAAACATTTAAAAATTATAAATTCAAATTTATAAGGTCTAAAATGTCATAAATTTACCAATTATGGACAATTAAAAACACATAAGTAATTAATTATAACAATTTAAAATTTACAATATTATTACCACAAATAAAATTAAATAGATTAAATAAGGATAAATCAAGTTGATAGGTTTTAAAATAAATTACCAACATGTATAAATCTTATTTTTTGACGATATATAAACCCTCTATCATCTAATATTCATATTTGAGGCATTTTTGGAGGTTTTTAAGTGGGTTTTGAGTTTATTATAAATTAATATTTTAGAGGTATCCCAAAGATCCCCTCTCCTCTCTTATAAAAGGGCACCTCCTCCCTCTCCTCTTCACACCACTTTGAGCCTTCAAGATCATCCAAACCCTACCCCTTTCTATTCTCCACTTCCCTAGAAACATACTAGAGGTCCTGGTATTTTTCAATGACCAACTTTAGTACCCTAATAGGAGGTTTAGAAGAGGCGCGTCGAAGAAGAGGTAATATCCTTACCGATTCATTCAAGTTACTTTATTCTTCTACTTCCTCTTATTTAGTTGTTTCATTATAATGTAATAACATAAGTATAACTAATATATTGATATGTAATTATAAATATGAAACAACCTCGTTTCACTTTCTATCAGTCCTACGGAAAATGAAATCACCGCGTGTGCGTACGTACGGAATACTGTCTCCACGCCGTGGTGTAATATGTTTTTCCACCACCACCTTACTTGGATGGGTATAATGGTGTGAAGAATAACTATATATGGTTATTATAACATGATACTAGTTCTGATATATTATTTCATCCACTCTAATTCCATTCAATAAAAATGGGAACGATATCATCGCTCGTGCGTACGTACGGATTACCCTCTCCACGACGCGATGAGATCCATTCTCCACGTTAACCATTCAATAATGATTATAAATTATATATAATAAATAATCATGAAATATATGGAATATTAATGGTACTATAATTATTTATATGTTATTTACTTACTTCCATTCAATTTAATAAGGAAACAAAAACAGCATTCATGCGTACGTACGACCTACAGTCTCTATGAACGGTGTATTTCTTTCCACTTATCGATCTATTATATATATGTATATTATGAATATATATTATATATAAATCATGTTTTACATTCGGGAAGTAATTAATCATGATCTATATAATCATCTGAATAATTAAAATTCAAAACATGGACGATAAATGAAACGATTTTACCCAAAATGCTGCTTTAACATGGAATTGACAAATTGACGGGTAATATAAAGCCGTAAGTGAATCATATATGATATTATAAATATTATTATTGTTCTGTTACAAGTTAATAATATGTGTAAACCCACTATACAGGAGTCTTGGACACATATGAATGAAATTGGACATAAGGTAAGGGATAATTTTTCAATCTAATTTTTATTCGGGATTTATTATACGTAAGTATTTACTGGGGTTACATTTATCATCCATGTACATGTTTTCTAAATATGTTTTAATGTATTTTTAAATTCCTTTTTACCAATTTTTTACTTTCACTACACGGTATGTAAGGAATCTTTCATTTTTTTACCATACGAGGTACTTTTTGACTTTTCCTGCAAAAGTACGAGGAGAATGTTTTTTAATAACTTATACGGTATGAATGGATTTTTACGGTTTCATAATTTAATAATTCCATGGATCTTTCTATGAAAGATTTCATGATTATTTTGAAAAAAATCCATTTCTTTTAAAATTTTATTTCATTTTGATAAAAGAAAATTATTTTGAAGAAGAAAGGATATTTTCCTCAGGAATTCATTTCAAGTGTTTTGTCAAAACTATTTTCCATCTAAGATGAAATTATTTAGTATGATTGTGTTTCAAGTATGATGTATCTATTATTTAAATGTTTTTATTCTTCTTATGATGAAATGATATCCATTTTTTATATGGATTATGTTATGATGGGATGATGTTTATGAAACCCATTTTATTCTTTGGGTTATAATGAATGATTTATGTTTATTTTGTGGCACAAGTAAGAATGATTTCATTTTGAGATGGGTGGTACATATATCTCCCTCTAATGCATTGGGTAAAGAGTTATATCTAATGAGATAGACATGGCTGGAATGGAAAGTAAAATCTGGTTCCGTAATATAGGGCTGGAATGGAAAGTAAACCCAGTTCAGTAATGGACCTTGTCCACTATAATGGTTTTGGAAGCAATGCCTTGGCTACTACGGAAATCATAACATGTGCTTAATGGTTTACACTATTACATGTTTTATTCCCATGCTATTTTATCATGATTAATGTTCCTTTATGAACTATGCCTTATGTATTACCATGATTTATGTCATTGCTCATGATTTTTATGTTTTATGTTCATGGTTTCACGTTCAAATGTTTATGGGTTTGTTTATATTCTCCATATTTGCCCTTACTGAGCATTTGAGCCCACCTTTTATATGTTTTCTTTCCCCGTGATTTAAAGAAAGTTTTTAGGTAGGAAAAAAAAGTAAGATCATTATGGGAGATGTTGAAGATCTTTCAACATGATTAGAAGATTATGTTCCGAGTTTCTAAAGACACTAAACTAATAGATTTATTAGGAGTATGTTTTTGTTATATATTAAGTATTCCGCAAAAGTAATGTAATGTCTATGTACATCAAGTTTGGGTCGTTATAGATGGTGTCAGAGTGAAGGTTTAGTTAATCTTTGGAATGTAGGATGCGAAAACTTTAGTGATATCCCTAAAGATATTTCTGAGCTATGTCTAGGGATGTCCCTAAGGTTTAGCATAACTATAGGTTATAGTCTTAAATTTATGTTAACGATCATGAATAACCTAGGCTGAACCTAAGGTGTCATGGATTAAAGAATGTTTGATAAGAGAGAATTTTTATGATTATGTGCTTCCTCGTTATTTTAACATTTCTTACACCATGGTTTTTTGTTTTAGTCAATGGAGGGAACCAGAAGGAATTGGGTCATCATTGAATCCAATGGAAAAATTGGTGACTATGAGCAACGAAATTGCATAATGCCTAGAAAGAAAGATATTGTGATTATGCCGAATTAGTCATCATGGTATATGATTAACAAGGTGAAGTTTAGTGGCATTATTAATTCATCAAATAAGAGGAAGATGGACTTTTATGCATGTTCTCATGGTGAGGAGCATAGAAAAAATAAGATTGAGATTTCTAAAGAAGGGAAGAAGAAACTTGATGAATACGTCAAATGGAGGGGAATATGTTAACTGTGTGGGGAGAAGGGTCATAGAGTGACAGACTGTTATAGAGTTCAATGTCTTATCTGTGGAGAACATGGGCATTAACCAACTCAATGCCCTGACCTAAGAGGTTACTTCTAAATCAAGGAAGTAATTATTCCATGACAATAATTGAAGAGGATGGATTGATGTGTTTATGTATTTGTATTCAAGAATAATTTTGTTGAGGTACTTTTATGGAATATTAGAATATCTATGTATTGGTCCATTGTGGTTTTCTATAAGAATATGGTACCGGTAACCATGAAAAGTGATTGAAATATTATTGGAAAGCATTTTAAATGCACATAATGAAGGGATAAGGAGAAAATAATATGTATGATAGTATTCATGAGCTCATGACTGATATAAGGACAAAGTGATATCATGGTTTGAGTATATAAAATTTTTGGAATTTTGGTATGTGGAAAGAGTTTCCTTTTGACAGCATTCATGTTTTCACTTAGGTTCTATGGTAATATATGTTTCAAGAGAATACATGATAAAGGTATTCACATGTTTGTAATGTGACCAACAAGATATATCTTATGATATATGGGGGATAAATGATGGTATTCACATGCTTGGTTGATGACATTTCTAGTAATAGTTTTTTTATACTATGAGCTTGGATAGAAGTATTTTGGGTAAGCCTAAAGATTTGAAATGGATTATGTTGGACATAAGATAATATTGTTTAAGGATAAAACATTTTTTCGATATTATTTCTGGGATGTTATAATAGTGTAGTTTTAGAAAAAGGACAACCTATAGGATGGGCAACAACCCATCGCGTCAGACAAGGTTGCGGGAATCGAACCCACAACTGAAGTACGACAGGACTTTATCACTTACCACTGGCCTACAGGAAGTCTCTGGTTAGTACAGATTATTTATTTTATTAAGCGGTATGATAGATGAAGTATAAGTCAATTTTTTGAACCATATACGATTAATCACACCATATATGGACTTATGTATATAACTTTTTCTAACCTTATGTTTGAAACAGATGGAATGACCTATCATTCTATCGCATGATCTTCTATCACTTCTCGAAAGACAAATTCAACTTCATTTCTTTAATGGATGAAGTGGGAATTTTTCAAGGCACGAGCAATAGTGAGATTGTACCAAAATCCAGTAATTATTTATTTTTCAACAATTCTTCAACATTTGGGAAATGATATTGAAAACCAAAAATGTTGTCCTAGTGCCCTCAAATCTGATGAATTATATGGTACCTTAGATCATCACAAATTTATGGCTTTGTGATTGTTGGATTTTTCATAGCCATTTCCTCTACCACTCTTCATCCGAAGTTGATGGTTATATTTCTCTTCCATATCCATATTTTCACCTATGTTCTCCTATGTGAAAACACAGTGATGAGTTACTTTGGGTATCCATTATGTTTATAAGTTTGCTTTATAAAATGATGATTTATTATTCCTTTTTATGATGTGGGATTCTATGAAAGAAACATTCAAGTAGAAAACCATTTATAACCCTGACGAATTTTGAGGACGAAATTCATTTTAAGGGGGGTAGAATGTAACACCCTAAGATTTTATAAGAATTGTTCTTTTTAATTTCTATGATGTATTTTTTTGTATGCTTCACCAATAATAGCTTGCGCTATATGAAACACCGTATTATCTTTTAGTATATGCAACACTGTTCTTGGCTTGTGATGACCACAATTTCATGTTCTTTCGAATAAAATTCATTTTACACAACACAAAGTATAGATTTTGATCAATGTATAACTGAACTATATTTTTAGTTTGTTATATGCAACACTAAAGGAATCTTTCTCTACACGCAACTCTAACTTGGATTGCATTACATGCAATAACGACCTTCCTCAATAGCATGTGTTGTATGCAATACTGAGTTTCACTGAAAACGATATATTGTTATAATATTATTATGAACTACCCATTATGAATAGTATCAACTAAATTTTGAATTTTATTACATAATAATTCATCTTACACATATTCTAGAACATGGTATGAGAACAAAATAATTTTTTCGGGTAAAATAAGTATTTTTCAAAAAATACAGTTTTGCCGCCTTTTGATGGTGCACCCACATTAAATCTAGTTTTTGACATGTTTATAAGTTTAATTTGACAAAATAAAATTCTTATTTGGAATCAGGATATAAAAATTTACTTTGGATAAATTTTTCATATTATTCTGATAACTTTTGTATTTTAATGAATAGTAAAAACACGCTATATTTTAATTAAAAACTACATTTTTCATCATAATAATTTATATGGTTGAATTATAATATTTAATGGTTTTAATGTATAAATATATTATATTTTTAGCATTTAATATAATTTATGTCATTATCATTGATTTTACATTGAATTCATTGCTAAAATCATTTCAATCTTTTGCAATGTTTTAACTTTTAAAACTCATTTTCTTAACAACGAGATTAATTTTAAATTAATTTCGGCAACTTCTGTGATTTGAATTTCTAAAAACGGATTCCATATTTGGAATTAATAGGTCTAAATTATGTTAATAGACTACTTTTTATTTGTGGTCATGATTAATAGTAACTGTGGTAAATTTTATTTACCATAGTTAAAGGTAAATTAGGTAATTTTGGGAAAATATAATATTATAAACTTACCCTAACAATTGTATTAATACAATTGGATGATTATATTTTGTTATAAAACATACTTGGGTCGAAATGGAATCTGTTTGAACCCACTTGGATGTGATTATGACCTTTAATTTATTTTATTTAAAGGAAAGTGAAATATGTCTCACTCAAACTTTAATAATTAAATTATTTTTAATATAAGATTACACAGAATATAAATTCAATTATAAATACTAATTTGAAATATAAAATGTTTTTTATTTTTTATGGTAATTTATTTAAAAATTTTAAGAAATATTTAATTACGTTAATAGCTTATGCATTAATGATGTAGAAATTATTTACTTAGTGAAAAATCAATAATATAGTTTTTATTGAAGTAATAATCCCCATCAAAAGGCTCCAAAATTTGACCAAAACTTATTGATCTAGTATATATATACCCTAATAGTCCAAGGGTCGACTTGGGGGCCATTTGGAGCTGTATAAAAGATATTATGACATTTATATTATTTTATTTTAAATGATTTCAAAGTTTCACCTTCATAATTGAATAAATATAACAATTTATATGTTGTTATTTTAAGATGATAAATTCAAGTAAAAGTATTATTATAAAAATTATTATATTTAAATTCATCATAGTATTTTATTTTTAATTTTTATGCAACAAATACGTATATTAAATAATTATACAAAAATGTTTTTGTAATTATTTCATTAAGAGAAATATCAAACAAATGGTATTAAAAATATTAAAATAAATAATATATGAACTAATTAATGTTCTACACAAATTTTCTAGATTACTATGACATGTTATGAGTATATTAAATATTTTTGTTCGAATATATCCTATTTTTGGATTTTATTTAAATTCAAATAAATGAATAGTGTCAAAATTGGCACTATTGTTATTTTATAAAAATAATAACTTATAATGTAATAACCATTACCGATTCTTTCATGTTTCATTATTCTTATACTTCCTATTATTTATATGTTTCATTATAAAGTAATAACATTGGTATGACTAATATACTAATATGTTATTATAAATAAGAAAAACCCACATTTCACCTTCTATCCATCCGACGGAAAACGAAATCACAGCGCGTGCGTACGTACAGAATACCGTCTTCATGCCATGGTGTAATCTATTTTTCCCCCACCACCTTACATGGATGGGTATAATGGTGTAAATAATAAAAATATATATTTATTATAACATGATACTAATTCTTATATATTATATCATCCACTCTAATTCCATTCAATAATTATGGGAACGATATCAT
The DNA here is from genome assembly GCA_963277665.1 of Viscum album. NCBI lineage: Eukaryota > Viridiplantae > Streptophyta > Magnoliopsida > Santalales > Viscaceae > Viscum > Viscum album. Next base: position 839,130,302 of record OY728137.1, read on the forward strand.
CGCTCGTGCGTACGTATATATTACCGTCTCCACAACGCGATGAGATTCATTCTCCATGTTAACCATTAAATAATGATTATAAATTATATATAATAAATAATCATGAAATATATGACAAATAAATTATACTGGAATTATGTATATGTTATTTACTTACTTCCATTCAATTTAATAAGGAAACGAAAACAGCGTTCATGCGTACGTACGACCTACCATCTCCATGAATGGTGTATTTCTTTCCCTATATTGATATATTATATATGTGTATATTCTGAATATATATTATATATAAATCATGTTTTACATTCTGGAAGTAAGTAATCATGATCTATGTAATCATATCAATAATTAAAAGTCAAAACACAGACGATAAATGAAACGATTTTACCCAAAACGCTACTTTAACATGGAATTGACAAATGAACATGTAATATAATGTTGTAAGTGAATCATATATGATATTATAAATATTATTATGGTTTTTTTACAAGTTAATAATATGTATAAACCCACTATACAGGACTCTTGGACACATAGGGAAACAATTGGACATAAGGTAAGGGATAATTTAGCAATCTCATTTTTATCCAAGATTCCTTATACGTAAGTATTTACTGGGGTTACATTTATCATATATGACCATGTTTTATAAAAAAAATTAATGTATGTTTAGATTCCTTTTAACCAAATTTTGACTTTCACTACATGGTATGTAAGGAATATTTCTTTTGTTTACCATACGAGGTACTTTTTGACTTTTCTGGCAAAAGTAAGAGGAGGATGTTTTTCATTAACTTATACGACATGAATGGATTTTTACGGTTTCATAACACAATAATTACATGAATCTTTATATGAAATATTTCATTATTATTTTCAAAAAAAATCCATTTCTTTTAAAATTGTATTTCATTTTAATAAAAGAAAATAATTTTTAATTAGAAAGGATATTTTCCTCAAGAATTCATTTCAAGTGTTTTGTAAAAACTATTTTCCCTCTAAGATTACATTATTTAGTATTATTATGTTTCAAGTATAATGTCTCTATTATTTACATGGTTTAATTATTCTTATAATGAAATGATATCCATTTTTTATATGGATTATGTTATGATGGGATGATGTTTATGAAACCAATTTTATTCTTTGGGTTATGATGAATGATTTATGTTTATTTTGTGGCATAGGTAAGAATGATTTCATTAGGAGATGGGTGAGACCTATATCTCCATAAAATTAATTGGATAATGATTTATATCTCATGAGATAGACATGGATGGAACGAGAAGTAAAATCTGGTTCAGTAATACAGGGTTGGAATGGCAAGTAAACCCGGTTCAGTAATGGACCTTGTCCACTATGATAGTTTTGGCAGCAATGCCTTGGCTACTATGGAAATCATAACATGTGGTTAATGGTTGCTACAATTACATGTTTTATTCCCATGCTATTTTGTCATAATTAATGTTCCTTTATGATCTATGCCTTATGTACTGCCAATATTTATGTCATTACTCATGATTTTGATGTTTTATGTCCATGGTTTTACGTTCACATGTTTAGGGGTTGTTTTATGTTCTCCATGTTTTCCCTTACTCAGAATTTGAGCTCAAATTTTCTATTTTTTTCTTTCCCCTGGATTGAAAGAAAGTTTTTAGGTTTCAAAACAAAAGGGTAAGATCTTTATAGAAGATGTTGAAGATCTTTCAACGTGATTAGAAAATTATGTTCTGAGTTTCCAAAGACACTAAACTAATATGGTCATTGGGCGTCTATTTTTGTTATGTATTAAGTATTCTGCAAAATTAATGTAATGTATATTTAATTCAAGTTTCGGTCATTATATTTCGCCCTTGAAATAAATCGGGTTATAAATAGTTTACTACTTGAAAGTTTCCTTCATAGAAACCCACATCGTAAAAAGGAATACTAAAACATAATTTTAAAAAGGAAAGTTAAAAACATAATGGTCACCCAAAGTAACTCTACACTGGGTTTCCACATAGGTTAATATAGGTGAAAATATGGATATGGAAGAGAAATATAACCATCATGTTCTGATAAAGAATGTTAGAGAACATATCTATGAAAAATCCAATAATCACAAAGCCATAAATTTGTGATGATCTAAGGTACCATCGGATTCATCAGATATGAGGGTACTAGGATGACATTTTTGGTTCTCAAGGTCATTTCCCTAAAGTTGATTAATTTTTACATAAGTAGAAATACATACATGATTTTAGTGTAATATCATCATTGGTCATTCCATGAACAATTTCCACTTCATCTCTTATTTAAAGAAATGAAGTTGAATTTTTCATTCTTGAATTATTAGTATATCATGAAATAGAATGATTGGTCATTTCATCTATATCTATCATTAAAAAGGTTAGCACAAGATATTAAATATACATAAGTATATCTATGGTGAGGTTAATCATATATGCTTCCAAAAATGGACTTAAACTTCATCTATCATACCCTTCAGTAAATTAAAACTAATTTCTATAAATGAGGGACTTCCTCTAGGCCAGTGGTAGGTGATAAAGGCATATCGCACTTTGGTTGTAGGTTCGATTCCCGCATCTTTGTCTGACATGATAGGTTGTTGCCCATCCTGCAGGTTGTCCTTTTTTTAAAACTATACTATTATAACATTCCATAAATAATATCAAAAATTTATAGCCTTAAACAATACTATATGATGTCCAACATAATCCATTACAATATTTAGGCTGATCCAAAATACTTATGTCCAATCTCAGAGTATAAAGAAAAAGATTACTATAGAGGTCATCTACCAAGCTTGTGAATACCATCATTTATCCCCATATATCATAACATATATCTTGTTGGTCACATTCGAAACATGTGAATACCTTAATCATGTATTGTTGAAAAATGAATTACCATATAACCTTAGTGAAAACATTAATGCTGTCAAAATTTAACTCTTTCCACATACCAAAATCCAAAAAAAAATCTATATACTCAAACCATGATATCACTTTGTCTTTATACCATTCATGAGGTCATTAATACTATGAAACATCTCATTATCTCCCTATCCCTTCATTGTGCGCATATCATATACTTTCCAAAAATCTCTGAATAAAAATTCATGGTTACCAGTACCATTCAACATATACTTTCAAATACTTTAGGAAACACAATATTGTAACAATCCTAAGATGTTCCTTTATTCCATAGTACCATGAAATTACTTATAAAACATTACTCTTGATAAAAATAAAATCGTTCTACTCACTTCGTAAACCATTGACTGAGATTCATCATTTTATTCCTCAACACTTCATTCATCTCATATATCATTTTTAGTCTATTCATCATCATCAACATAAATACTAACAATATAACCATGTTGATTCTCTTTATGAGATTTTCCCTTAGGGAATCTATTTTCATAATGCCCATACATTCCATATTTAAAACATTTAACCATTTTTGATGTCTTAACAATACTGTTATCCTTGTCCATTGTGTTAAATGAACATTTTACTTTGTAATTCTAGGATTTGTGTCCTTCTTTTCCACACCCAAAACATCTTCCCGTTCCTTTGAAATATTCTCCTTGATTCCTCTTCCCACATGATTTAAATGAGGTAAATTTAACTTTCTTTCCTCTATGATCATCATGAAATTCCATCTTTCTCTAATTAACTGAGTCAGGAAACTTACCAAAGTTGAGATTATTGATCATATTATGAGATTGCTGATTAGATGTAATAACGATGTTTGGAATTCCAAATCACATTTCATTTGGTTTCTCATAAATAATATCATTCCATTTTCCATAATATTCTCCATTAACAGGAATCCCCCTATTTCTGACCATTTTTTAAACCCCAAAAAGAATAGCATGAGAGGAAAAACTGGTACTAGGAAAAAAACATAATCAAGGGGGATTACTTTCAATCTCTAATGTCTTAGGTTTAATCCTAGGTTATTAATTATCATTATCATAATTCTAGGATTGTAACCTATAATTATACTTAACCTTACGTACATCCCTAGACATACCATAGAAATATCTCTAGGGATCTCACTAAAGTTTTTTCATCCTAGTTTCCAAAGGTTAACTAAACCTTCGCTCTGATACCAACTATAGAGACCCAAAGATTTATGTACATAGACATTACGTTACTTTTTCAGAATACTTAATACATAAAAAAATAGATGCCCAATGACCATATTAGTTTAGTGTCTTTGGAAACTCGGAACATAATCTTCTAATCATGGTGAAAAATCTTCAACATCTCCCATAAATATCTTCACCTTTTTTTTTCTTACCTAAAATCATTATTTATATACTGGGGAAAATAAAACATAAAAAGGGGGAGCTTAAATTCTCATTAAGGGTTAGCATGGATAAAATAAAACAAACCATATACATTTGAACTTAAAAACATGAACATAAAGTTTAAACATCAAAATCTTGAGTTGTGAAATAAATCTAGGCAGTACGTAAGGAATAGATCATAAAGGAACATTAATCATGATAAAATATCATGGTAATAAAACATGTAATTGTAGAAAACCACTAAGCACATGATATGATTCCTGTAGTAGCCAAGGCATTGCTGCCAAGACCATCACAGTTGACAAAGTCCATTACTGAACCAGGTTTACCTACCGTTCCAGCCATGTATTACTGAACCATATTTACTTTCACTTCCATCCATGTAAATATAATGAGATATAAATCATTACCCAATGCATTGGAGGGAGATATAGGTCCCACCCATCTCATAATGATATCATTATTTCATGTGCCACAAAATAAACATAAATCATTCATTATAACCTAGCGAATAAAATGGGTTTCATGAACATCATCCCATTATAACATAATCCATATAAAACAATGGATATAATTTCATGGTAAAGAAAATCAAAACATTTAAATAACATAGACATTATACTTGAAACATAACCATATTAAATAATGTCATAATATATGGAAAATAGTTTTGATAAAACAATTTAAATGAATTCTTGAGGAAAATATCCTTTCTTATTTCAAATCATTTTCTTTTCTTAAAATGACGGGAAATTTTAAAAGAAAATAATTTTGTTGAAAATAATCATCAAATATTATTTAGGAAGATTTATGTAAATAAGGTGTTATGAAATTTTAAAAATCCATTCACGCCGTATAAGTTAAAAAAACATTCTCCTCATACTTTTGCCGGAAAAGTCAAAAAGTACCTCATATGGTAAACAAAAGAATGATTCCTTCCATAACACATAATAAAATTCAAAAGGGGGTAAACATGACTTTAAACATACATGGAAGAATAGTAAAAAATTTATGAAAACATTTTTTATAAAACATAGACATGGATGATAAATATAACACCAGTAAATACTTACAAATAAAAAATCTCGGATAAGAACGAGATTGGAATAATTATCCCTTACCTTAAGTCTGATTGCTTTGTACATATCTGAACCTCCTGTACAATGATTTAAATAAAGTCATTGACTTATTCTAGAATAATATTTATTTTTATGATATCATATATGGTCATATTCTTATCATTTTATAATTAATATTTCATTATTACTCGTTATTCAGGTGTTAACTACTTTATGTTATTATGCATGTTTTGTCGAATAAATTAGTATTCCCCTTTTTAGGTGATAGTTATATCATTTACAGAATTGTATTAGTATAATATATATCATATTAATTCATTAAATTCATTTATATAATCATTATTCAATGAATATCATGTTGAACAAATCACATCACATTGTAGAGACGGTAGACCGTACGTACGCATGAACGTTGTTTTCCATTTCTTATTGACTTGAATGGAAGTAAGTAGATGAAATATATATATATATATAGTATCATTATTATGTCATATATCTCAATATTATTCATTATATATAATTTATAATCATTCTTGAATGGTTAACATGGAGAATGAATCTCATCGCGTCGTGGAGATGGTAATCTGTACGTACGCACGAGCGATGATATCATTCCCATAATAATTGAATGGAATTGGAGTGGATGATATAATATCTAATAATTATTATCATGTTATAATGATCATATATAGTTATTATTTTCACCATTATACCCATCCAAGTAAGGTGGTGGTGGAAAAACAGGTTACACCACGGCGTGGAGACAGTAAGCCGTACGTACACACGCGCGGTGATTTTGTTTTTCATAGGATGGATAGAATTTGAAATATTGTTGTTTAATATTAATAATAACATATCAGTATAAAATTTATATTGTAGTTGTTACTTAATAATTAAACATATAATATATAGGAATTAGAATAAGAAATAAGTTTGAAAGAATCAGTAAAGGATATTACCTCTTCTTCGACGCGCCTCTTCTAAATCTCCTCTTAAGGCACTAAAGTTAGTCTTTGTAGAATACCAGGACCTATAGTATGTTTTTAGAAAAGTTTAAAAGGTAAATGGGTAGGTTTTTTCTGAGTTTGAAAGCTCAAAATGGAGTGAAGATAAGAGGGAGGAGGTTCCCTTTTATAAGAGAGTATAGGGGCACTTTTGGAAACCTCCAAAATATTAATTTATAATATACTCGAGTCCCACATAAAAACATCAAAAGTGACTAAAATTAAAATATGAGATAATATAAAGTTATAACCTCATCAAAAAATCAAATTTAGACATGTTTTGATTTTATTTTAAACGTTATCACTTTTATTTATCGTTATTTAATCTATTTAATTTTATTTGTGGTGATAATATTCTAAATTTTAAATGGTTATAAATAATTACTTATGTGTGGTTAATTGTCAATAATTGGATACTTTATTAAATTTTAGACCATATAAATTTCAATTTTCAATTTTTATTTATTTTTTTGATTTTTAAAAAATTTAATAATATGTTTTTTTTATAAAATATCAATAGTGTCAATTTTGACACTATTAATTTATTTGAATTTAAATAAAATCCAAACAGAGGATAGAGTCGAAAAAAAATATTTAATAGATTCAAAACATGCCATATGAATATATATTTTTTTTATAACATTAATTAGTTCATATAATATTTATTTTAATATTTTTAAAACCATTTATTTGATAATTATCTTAATAAAATAATTATTACAACATTTTTGTATAATTATTAAATTTACTTATATGTTGCATAAAAATTAAAAATAAAATACTATGATGAAGATAAATCTAATATATTTCATAATAATACTTTTAGGTGAATTTATCTTCTAAAACACCCATCTTTGAAAATGTTATGTTTATTAAATTATGAAGGTGACAACTTTGACATCATTTAAAATACAATAATATAAATGTCATAATCTATTTTACAACTCTCCAAATGGTCCCCAAGTATACACTTTGATGCTTATGGTTTAGATATACTCTACAAATAATTTTTGGTCAAGTTTTTGGTCTTTTTGATGGGTATTATTATTTTAATAAAAACTATATTATTGATTTTTCACTAAATAAATAATGTATGCAACATTAATGTATAAGCTATTAAGGTAATTATATATTTTTAAAAAATTAAAAATAAATTACCATGATTAAGAAAAATAAATTAACTTTACAATGAGTATTTATAATAGTATTTATATTTTGTATAACCTTATATTAAAAATAATTTAATAAATAAAGTTTGAGTGAGACATATTTCACATTCCTTTAAATAAAATAAATTAAAGGTATTTATCTCATCCAAGTGGGTTCCGATAGATTCCATTTCGACCAAAGTATGTTTTAGAGAGAAATATAATCAAACAATTATATCAGGACAAGTGTTAGTGTAATTTTATAATATTATTTATACCCTTAATTACATGATTTACCTTTAACTATGGTAAATAAAATTTTCTATAGTTACTATTCATAATTCCTAAAACTAAAAGATATCTATTTACACAATTTGAACCTTATGATTCCAAATATAGAATCCATTTTTACAAATTCTAAACACAAGAGATACATTAATTAATTTAAAATTAATCCCGTTGTAGAAAAAACAGGTTTTTACTTAAAACATTGCAAAAGATTTAAATGTTTTTAACTATGAATTCAATGTAAAATTAATGATAATGACATACATTATATTAAATGGTAAAAATATATATTATTTATACTTTTAAACCATTAAATATTATGATTTTACCATATAAATTATCTTGATGATAAAGATTTTTTTTAATTAAATATTAGCATATTTTTACTATTCATCAAAATATGAAAGTTATCAGAAAAATATTAAAAAATTATCCCAAGTAAATTTTTATATTATTATTGAAATTAATAAGTTTATTTTATCAAATTGAACTTATTAACATTTCAAAAACTAGATTTAAAGTGGGTGTTCGATCAAAAGGCGGCAAAACTGCATTTTTTGAAAAATACTTATTTTAACCAAAAATTTTATTTTGTTCTCATACCATGTTCTAGAATATGATTAATATGAATGATAATGTTACAGAATTAAAAGTGTGGTTAATAATATTTATAATGGCTAGTTCATAATAATATTATAACAATATATCATTGTATAGTGAAACTCGGTATTGTGTACAACACACACTATTGAGGAAGGTCACTCTTGTATGCAACCCAAGCCAAAAATAGTGTTTCATATACTACAAGCTAATACGGTGTTGCGTATAGCGCAATCTAATCTTGGTGTAGCATACAACACAAGACATCAAAGAAATTAAAAATAATATTTCTCATAAAATCTCAGGGTGTTACAGAACAGCTCACCGAAGCCAGGATTATATACCTACTTATGTCGATGAACGACTACATCAACATCCTTATGAGGCTATAAAAAAGGAGGCTCATATCCCTTCTTCCATTTTGTAGGTTTTTTGGAATATTTCAGTGAGGAATACATATTCACACTGGGATGATATTCCCATTCCAACTAGAAATCACCAAGTGAGAGCAGCACATGCCTTAGGACAGGCTCATATTCTTGTTGAAAAAGACTAGTGGCATACTCCAAAGGCATAAGATTGGCCTCATACTCCCTTTTTTACCAAGGATCTCCAAGTTAGAGTGGCACATGCCTTAAGAGAGACTCATATTATTGCCAATTAATAAGATCATTGGCATAATCAAGAACATTCCTAGAAATGAGATCAAACTTCCAAAACACAAAATGATTTTCAATATATTTAGGAAGGATTTATGTAGAAGGTTTATGTCCCTTCACAATATCAACTGGAAGATTTTCATATTACGAACATGATTTAAAATGAATCTCAATCTCTAATATACTTGATTATTGTTTCCTTAAGGTTGTTTGAGACACATTCTCAACACCCCTAGGATTCATCAACTTTTCAACTGATGTAGAAGGTGATCGTTATTGTGATGTCATTTTCATAGTAATGTGGAGATGGATTTCATGGAATCCACTCCTAAATTTATACGTGGTCAACCTCCCCTGGGTGATATCTCTCGTGGATATGGAAATCCTCCCCTTACAAAGACACCTCCATATAGATATGTGTTCAAAACTCATATGACTTCTTATATAGAGTTTCTTGAAACATCAGGGTCAACCATATATAGTTCCCCATCAACTCCTAACAGCACTCCGCTTTGGCGAGCATGAAACCCCAAGAAGAAACTTATATGGTCTGACAAGATAGAGGCATTTATGTTTGTTAAATAATAAGTCAACAATGATATATAGAGAGATTTATCCAAAAAAAACCCCCCACCATGTTTTTTCCCCTTTTTATTTCTGACTATGAGACCCAAGATAGACTATAAAAGGAGTACATAAATTATTGACACCAAACTCTGTGGGTGGATCATCAGTGACAAAGGGATAGGAACCTCCCTTATCTAGTATATTAGGGTCACCATCAAAACATCAATATATTATATTTTTATCTACACATAGATTCTATCTCCATAGAAAGGGACTTAAAATTATAAAATCATAGTGCAAATCTATAACACACTTTCCAACATTGCATCAAAACTATTCAAAAACTAATTGTTGAATCCTTTCATGTAACCTTATTCGATGATGGGGAATGTATGGAGCGTTTCACTTTACCACACCCATAGAACAACAGAACTCCCCAAATATAGTATCATGTAATTTCATAGACTCTGGTGAAATCAGGGGATTGGGAAATAAGCAAGACAAATAGTCACTAAAATGGAATACCCCTACTTCAAATATTCTAACACATCATGAATGGGGGAGAGTATAGAAAAAATATCCTTGAATTAGTCTCATCTGAGCAACAAGAATGCATTTCAAACATGGAATCCAAAGTTTCAATCAACTATAAAACTTACCAAAAAGAATGACTCCCATATTGGGATACCGTTTCACCAAAATCCTACATGATCATTGCTATGACAAATCAAAAAGGTCATAATAGTACATGTAATAGCAGTTTTATAGGAAAAAATCCATCCCACTGGTCTGGGGGAATATCTACCACTACCTCAACCCCTTGGATCATCAATCACTAAGAGGATCCAAGACATATCGATAACATATGAAAACAAACCACATCCCAATAGGATGTGGGAATTTTTTTCTCAATCTCCATCATCAGGCTTTTTATCCCCCAAGAGTGTCCTAATGAAATCAAAATTGGTTCCAAATCAACCTCATCCCACTGGGCTGGGGAAATTTTATCTCAATTCCCATCCTAGGAATCATCAAATCCTTGACTAAAATCATTGGATATTCAATAATAGGATCCACCAATGCTGATTGTGGCCTTGAATAGTTCCCATCCATTAGGGCTAGGGAAATTTTTATCATCATCATCATAAATGGAATCCATATTCTCCCAGTTGTGAGGTAAATATCAATGGTCAGCATCCCACCTATTCCACCCACCATAAGAAGAACCTATTATATTTGTGTTTTTTTTTGGAAAATAGATCCAAAAACTCCCTCAAGGACATTGTTCATAGACCAAGATAAGAGGAATTTATGGTGTAGAAAATCAAAACCCATCGAGGATGTATTCCAAAATGGATCAATAAGGACCAAAATATAGGAAGTGTAGAATCATCTTGTTGTGTTGGAAATAATGGGACAACTACCATTATCTGATATACCTTTATAAATGTCATCATAAATAACACAATAGATAATATTGATCAAGACGTGGATGTAGATTGATGCAGTATGAAAAATATACCCTGAGAGAAGGGTGGTATGGATTCACCCATTGAGGCTTTATACAACTGAAATAAGAGGAGGATCCAAAAAATGGAACATTTAATATCAAATTACCACATCTATGGTGTAACACCGCCAAAGATAAAGGTAAAGGTATGGCTACATCCTAATCACTACCTAAAAGGAATAAAAAATTCTTCCATTGAGTTATAGTTTTCACAATATGTGAATGAGATACAAACTCTTAGACAATTCAACGAGGATCTAATCATGCACTACTGCAAAAAAGGGATTTATCAACACTCAAAATGGGCTTTAACAGTGCTAAAAAGGCATTGTAATGATCATCGCTGATAAAGGGGGTACCCTTTATCAGCACTAAAAAAGTTCTAATAAAGATAACCTTTATCAATTCTAAAAAAAATCATAAAGGGTTCCTTTATTAGTGCTAAAAACACGCTGAAAAAGGGCTCCTTTATCAGTGCTAGAAAATCACTAATAATGGGATCTTTTATCAGTGCTTTTTTTATTGATGACAAATACCCTGCATGCTGCAACATTAAATTCTACTGCAACACACCCAAACAAAACCTGCAAAAATCAGCTTATCAAACAAGTTGTTCACACAGATAAAATATGTAGTGGTAGTCACTTTGGGATCAATGTATGGGGAAAAATACATACCTAATGTGATGTACTAATTATTCATTATGACTACCAAAAGGTACCATTAAATACTATCTTCTCCAAATGATATCTTATATTGCCTCATATAAAATATATAGAGAGATTTCAATGTCAAAACCTTAAGAAAAATTTTATTAAGGCATGCATACGAGTTATTCTTCATGTTATTTTGTGGTCAAGATTCATGTCAAGCTTGGATATGAAATTTGTTTATAGATTTTGAGTTCGTTTTGGGATATTTTTCCTTAGGAATTGGAGATTTTCCCCTATAGATTCGTCATGGTAAATGGATTTGGGTGATTCTTAGGACACTTAAGGAAAAGTGTTCATTTGGTTGATGACTTTATCTTTTGGTGTGTTGTCTTCTTTTGACACCATTTATAGAATTTATAAATGGTGGGGAGATATATACTTATTATTTTTCATTCCTAGACACTTGATTAGTAGTCATGTAGTGTTTTTATTGGGTGACACAATTTATAAGAACCCATGTGGGTACACTTTCATGGGGATTTTTCTTATTCATTTTAAACGTTTATTGTTTTACATACATAGGAAAAGGATGGGTTGTATGACTCCAAGTAAAAACAATGAAACATACCTTTTTGAGGGAGTTGTTAGGAACATGAGTTGTTCACGGTTGGTAGAAACCATGTAGTATATATATATAGTTTAACTAAGTCATTTTGAATTATTGGAACATGGTTAGTTAACTATTTTTCCAAACTATGAAGATGAGGGTTTCTTATCCAATGGCTCCCAAAAAGATGGTGAACCGTTTGGAAAACTGCCCAACCATACCATGAAAGTTGTTGATGATATGGAATAATTTAAGGGATTTCAACCTATTTTTTCCTGTACCATTCCTGAAACATATTATAAGATCTCTTTATCTTGAAAATTTATCCAATTTAAATCCTCTATTCTTTTTTCTTTCCCTTTTGTTCTTATCCCTCTCCCTTTCCTCTTTGTTTTCATCCCTCACCATGAACTCTATGGATAAAGGTTTATATTTAGGGTGTGTGATGAATTATTAATAGGGGATTATTTTCTAAAGAATAATTAGGACTGTATGAGTCTTTTCTAAGTGTCCTATGTCATAGGTAATGACTTTTGGATTGTTTTTCATACATCAGTAGCTATTTTCACTTAAACAATTATGTCCATTTTAAACAAAAGAGAGACACTTTGAGTGATACTAGTCACATCATGCCTCATATTGAGGTGGGGTAGACTCTTTCACGTAAAAAATGACCCATGGATCGTTCTACTAAAGTACCAACACAATCAGAATGTGTTTGGTCATTTTTCCATATGTTAGTTGTGGTTTTCACTTAAAATTCTGTCCATTTTAAAAAAAAGAGAGACACTTTGAGTGATTCCGATCACACCATGCCTTATATTGAGCAATGGTTGACTCTTACACATCACACATGACCCATGGATCGTTGGTATAAATTATCAACACAATCCAAATGTGTTTGTTCAGTTTTTTGTATGTCAGTTGTTGTTTTTACTTAAAATTCTATCCATTTTAAATAAAAGAGAGACACTTTGAGTGATACCAGCCTCACCATGACTCGGATTGAAGAGGGGTTTTCTTGTACACATAAAAAATGACCCATGGATCTTTATCCTAATATATCAACACAATACGAATGTGTTTGGTCAGTTTTCCATACATCAGTTGTTGTTTTCACCTAAAAATTATGTCCATTTTAAACAAAAGAGAGACACTTTGAGTGATACCGGCCACAACATGCCTCTGATTGTGGCGATGTTGACTCATAAACATCACACATGACCCTTGGATATTTTTAATAAATTATAAACATAATAAGAACTCATTTTGTTGGTTTTCCGTATGTCAGTTGTTGTTTTCACTTAAAAATTATGTTCATTTTAAACAAAAGAGAGACACTTTGAGTGATATTGGTCACACCGTGGCTCTGATTGAGGTGGGGTTGACTTTTACATGTCACAAATGACCCATGGATTGTTCTCATAAAGTAAAAACACAATCTGAATGTGTTTGGTTAGTTTTCCGTATGCCAGTTGTTGTTTTCACTTAAAAATTATGTCCATTTTAAACAAAAGAGATACACTCTAACTGATAACGGGCACTCCATTCATCAGATTAAGGAGGTGTTGAATCAGACATGTCAAAAATGACCCATGGATAATTCTCTTAAAGTATCAACACAATCCGACTTCGTTGGTTCAGTTTTTCGTATGTTAGAGGTTTTTTCACTTAAAATTCTATCCATTTTAAATAAAAGAGAGACACTTTGAGTGATATCAGTCACACCGTTACTCGGATTAAGGCGGGGTTGACTCATACATGTCGAAAATTACCCATGTATTGTTATCCTAAAGTATCAACACAATACAAATATGTTTGGTCTCTTTTTGGTATGTCAGTTGTTGTTTTCACTTAAAATCCTGTCCATTTAAAACAAAAAAGAGACACTTTGAGTGATACCGGCCACACCGTGCCTCAAATTGAGGAAATTTTGACTGATACAAATAAAACATGACCCATGTATAGTTTTAATAATGTATCAACACAATCCAAAATCATTTGGTGGGTTTTCCATACGTCAGTGTTTGTTTTCACTTAAAAATTATGTCCATTTTAAACAAAAGAGAGACACTTTGAGTGATACCAGTCACACCATGCCTTGGATTGAGGCTAGTTTGACTCGTACATGTTATAAATAATCCATGTATTTATCTATTAAAGTATCAATACAATACAAATTCATTTGGTCGATTTTTCGTATGTCAGTTGTTGTTTTCACTTAAAATTGTGTCCATTTTAAACAAAAGAGAGACACATTGAGTGATACCGGCCACACCATGCCTCATATTGAGGAAATTTTGACTCATACATGTCACACATAACCTATGGATCTTGTTTATAAAGTATCAACACAATATGAATTCCTTTGATCAGTTTTCTATATGTTAGTTGTTGTTTTCACTTAAAATTTTGTACATTTTAAACAAAAGAGAGAAACTTTGAGTGATAACGGCAACACCATTCCTCATATTGAGGTGGGTATGACTCGTACACATCAATAATGACCCATTTATCATTATACTAATGTATCAACAAAATAATAATGTGTTTGGTCAGTTTTTCGTACGTTAGTTGTTGTTTTCACTTAAAAATTATGTTTATTCTAAACAAAAGAGAGATACTCTGAGTGATACCGGCCACATTGTGCCTCAGATTGAGTCAGGGTTGATTTTTACACGCCACACATGACCCATGGATCATTGGAATAATGTATAAACACAATATGAATGCATTTTGTTCAGTTTTTCGTACGTCAGTGGTTGTTTTTACTTAAAATTCTATCTATTTTATACAAAAGAGAGACACTTCGAGTGATATTGGTCACACCATGCCTCTTATTGAGGTGAGGTTCACTCGTACACATCACAAATAACCCATGGATCGTTTTCATAATGTATCAACACAATCCGAATGTGTTTGGTCACTTTCTGTATGTCAGTTGTTGTTTTCACTTAAAATTTTGTCCATTTTAAACAAAAGAGAGACACTTTGAGTGATACTAGCCACACCATGCCACATATTGAGGAAGGGTTGACTCTTACACATCACACATGACTAATTTATCATTTCCTTAAAGTATCAACACAATCCAAATGTGTTTGGTTGGTTTTCCATACATCAGTATTTGTTTTCACTTAAAATTGTGTCCATTTTAAACAAAAGAGAGACACTTTGAGTGATACCGGTCACACCCTGCCCCGTATTGAGGTGGGTTTGAATCATACATCTCAAAAATTACCCATGTATCATTTCTATAAACTATCAACATGATCCAAATTCCTTTGGGCATTTTTTTGTATGTCAGTTTTTGTTTTCATTTAAAATTCTGTCCATTTGAAACAAAAGAGAGACACTTTGAGTGATACCATCACAAAGTGTATCGTATTGAAGAAGGGTTCTCTTTTACATGTCACACATGATCCAGGGATCATTTTCCTAAAGTATAAACACAATTTTAAAGTGTTTGGTTAGTTTTCTGTATGTCAGTTGTTGTTTTCACTTGGAATTCTTTTCATTTTAAACCAAAGAAAAACACTTTGAGTAATACCGGCCACACCATTCCTCGTATTGAGGAAGGGTTGACTAATACATGTCAAAAATGACCCATGGATCTCTCTACTAAAGTATCAACACAATACTAATGTGTTTGATCAGTTTTCTGTACGTCAATTGTTGTTTTCACTTAAATATTATGTCCATTTTAAACAAAAGA
Source organism: Viscum album (assembly GCA_963277665.1). NCBI lineage: Eukaryota > Viridiplantae > Streptophyta > Magnoliopsida > Santalales > Viscaceae > Viscum > Viscum album. Next base: position 839,146,456 of record OY728137.1, read on the forward strand.
GAGACACTTTGAGTGATACTGGACACACCATGCCTCTGATTAAGGTTGGGTTTACTCATACATGTCACACATAACTGATGGATCTATGGCCTAAAGTTTCCACACAATCCGAATGCATTTGGTTAGTTTTCCGTACGTCAGTGGTTGTTTTCACTTAAAATTATATCCATTTTAAACAAAAGAGAGACACTTTGAGTGATACTTGTTACACCATGCCTTATATTGAGGCAGGGTTGACTCGTACATGTATAAAATGACACATGGATCATTTTAATAAAGTATCAACACAATATGAATACGTTTGGTCACTTTTCTGTATGTCAGTTGTTGTTTACACTTAAAATTTTGTCCATTTTAAACAAAAGAGAGACACTTTAAGTGATACAGGCCACACCATGCCTCATATTGAGATGGAGTTGACTCATAAACGTCACACATGACCCATGGATCTTTGTCCTAAAGTATCAACACAATATGAAAGAATTTGGTTAGTTTTTTGTATGTTAGTGGTTGTTTTCAATTAAAAATTATGTCCATTTTTAACAAATGAGAGACACTTTCAGTGATATCAGTCACACCATGCCTCAGATTGAAGCGAGGTTGACTCTTACACGTCTCCAATAACCCATGTATAGTTCTCCTTAATTATAAACACAATCTGAATACGTTTGGTCCTTTTTTTTGTATATCTGTTGTTGTTTCACTTAAATTTTTGTCTAGTTTAAACAAAAGAGAGACACTTTTAGTGATATCATCCACACCATGTCTCAGATTGAGGTGGGGTTGACTTTTACATGTCACAAATGACTTAAAAATCATTTTCCTAAAGTATCAACACAATACGAATGTGTTTGGTCAGTTTTATGTATGTCAGTTGTTGTTTTCACTTAAAATGCTTACCATTTTAAACAAATGAGAGACACTTTGAGTGATACTGGTCACACCGTGCCTCGGATTGAGGCGAGGTTGACTCTTAAATTTCAAAAATTACTCATGGATCATTATAATAATGTATCAACATAAACCTAATACATTTGGTTGGTTTTCCATATGCCAGTTGTTGATTTTACTAAACAATTATGTCCATTTTAAACAAATGAGAGACCCTCTGAGTGATATCAGCCACACCATGCCTCAGATTGAGGTGGGGTTGACTCTTACACATCACACATGGCCCATGGATCATTGGAATATATTTTAAACACAATATTAATGCGTTTGGTCAGTTTGACCTACATCCGTTGTTGTTTACACTTAAAATTCTGTTCATTTTAAACAAAAGAGAGACACTTTGAGTGATACTGGCCACACCATTCCTCGTATTGAGGTGGGGTTGACTCGTACACATCACACATGACTCATGGATCGTTTTCCTAAATTATCAACATAATCCGAATTCATTTGGTCATTTTTTCATACATGAGTTATTGTTTTCAATTAAATATTATGTCAATTTTAAACAAAATAGAGACACTTTGAGTGATATCGGCCACACTGTACCTCGAATTGAGGCGGGGTTTACTCATACACACCACAAATTACCCATGGATCATTCTCTTAAATTGAAAACATGTATTTGGGGGGGGGGGAGACCCTATGGAGGAAGGAGGTTCCAATAGTGTTCATTTTCTTATTATTGATATTCAGAAAACATAAAATTTCTACCAATGAAAATGTTCAACGCATGGGAATACATTTGGAATCTTGATTCTCATACTTTAATAAATTTAGGGTGGAGAATTTTACTCCTATTTTCTTTAAATGTTATTGGGCATGCGTGATATGATGGTATTTTTTAGATTTTACATGTTTTTCTTATCCAGAGCTCAAAGAAAAGTGGTTCATCATTCTGGCATGTTGCTGGTGAATTTCATCTGTTAAAATGAAAAAATGACTCATTGTATGAAGGATTTTTTATTTAATAACAATTAAAATTTTCCTATGAACATTTACATACAAAAATGTTTCATCTTTTGATCTTCGTGAACCCCTCTAAAAAATGTTCGCCAATTGTACACATCCCCAAGTTAGATCTTCATGCTATTTGTGTACAATCTTCCATCAGGTATATGGCCCACTCATTTCTGAACAAATCTATATCATCTTGTGAATATGACGATTTTGACAGACATAGTAGTACTGCAAAATATATAAATATTTAATAAATAAATAATTTAAATTAAATAGTAGTTGTTTCTTAAAATACCTCTTTAGGGATGCTAGTTTGTTGATGGAAAATGATATCTCTCTAAATTTACAAACATAATAACCATAATATTTATCGTTTGTTTATTTTGGACACTGCAAAAACTTTTATCGTTAGTAGAATAAGTAACTTGTTTTGATATGTGTTTGGATAGGGAAATTGTATTATATATACCCTAATACTTTTCCAGAAGTAGTAATTGTTCACCTCTTTATGCTTAGCCCCTATCATCATTCCTCTTTTTGACGATATTGATACACCACTCTATCATACAAAATCCTTAGTAAAAGATAATATAAATTATATAACTTGATGTTTAGACCTAAAACATAGGATGTAGTGTCTTAGAGATTCACAAACTTCATCATGTGTGGTTGGTTTGTTGGATATCCTTACATTGAATCCAGAAAATTAATCTTTTGAGTATCCAAGTTCACCGCAATTAATATCCAATGTTCCCTAAAAACAAACAAAGGAATAAGGAATGAAAGAAGTGAAAATATAATTGATATTATTTAATCGTAGATTTTAACCCCTATTTAGTTGGTATTAGGAAGAGTTTGTCATCCGTAATCTTGCTTTCAAATATTTTCAATAGGCCTTTCACTATTTCGTCCCATATTGATGGATCTAATTTTGTTGGTTGTGTAGATGTGGTATGAGGACTAACGAGTCCGAATTTTGGCTCGTGGGGAAATCCCTTCAACTTTTTTTCTTATATATGTCTGCCAATAATATAAAATTCATTTAGTAATAATTAGCACATTATATTAGCTTTTAGAAAATCAATTCATGAAAACATACCTCATATATACATTTACAACTATGACACCTAGCCAACCATATTCAAGGATGTCATTTACATTTTCAGCAGCAACGTAATATGCAATTTATTCTCCGTATATATTCTCTTCAAAAACAACTATATGACTACTACTACTTTTTAGCTTCGTATACACATGAGTCTTCAATGCTAGTAAATGTGGATAGAGAACAGGTGGTGTAATTGTGCTTTCAGTAGATCTTTTGGCTCAATTGGTCAATCCTTTAGATTCTTTTGAGCCCACCTTTCTTGTCACCCCCTTCCCTTTCTCTATCTATAATAACATTCATTGGTTCAAACCTTTTTTATTAATTTTTAAAGGTTTAACTTGAAAAAAATGGAAATAAATACCTCTTTGTCTACATGTACTCTTACAAGTTGTGACGACCATGGAATGAATGTCCCAATAGCCTTTTCGACCGTATGAATATCATCTTCGTCAAGTGGAATAGGTAGCTATGCATTTGGATCATGATCTATAGTAATTATCACTTTCATATGATTTGTTGGAAGTGGTCTATTATGCAAATTGTCCTTTGGGATGTTGAACACCCTATCCCTCACTACATGGTGATAGGTGGGTGTTGACAGATATAAATCATAGTCATTATCACCATGTAGAAGATCAATACAGGAAAAGTATCAATGTTTTTCTAATTCACATTTCATGGGAACAATTATTAGAATATTAACAATCAAATTACTTGGTTGTTGTTTCATAAATGAAATATTGAAAATCAAAGTGATGAATACATGTATCCTCAAATAACATATTATCATCCACAATGTACCTGAATCATTTTATCCCCACAGCGGCCAATAAATTCATCCCATACATCTTGGGATATCAGGTGAGCATAGATAAGGGGTGGGTGTGGGTTTATTTTACCATTGTAATCTTTTAGGGGAAATTTTGTTAAAATAGCGAGAAAACCTCGATGAATCCTTCTTGAAAGCCTTAGTACATAATTATTGTGTGAATAATCTACTATCAATGTACTCTACAAGGGATTGAGAATATTAATACATTGTTTCATTATTTTATTTTCTAGTAAATTAATGAAATAATATCATAATTTTACCGTAATTTTATCCCAGATCACAACCTTTAGCCCAGAAAAAACATGGTGCCATGAATCTATGTTAATCGGTATGCATTTCTGAGTGAAAATTCCAATGTAAATACTAAACATAGCCTAGTTGGGATTCACATGTTGTCCTCATGCATTCTATCTAACGTCAAATTTGATGCCATTGCTTTTCTCCTTATGAAATATTACTTACATCATAAAACTAAGACACACATGTGTTTTCTATGATGTTGTTCCTTCATCCCCGACCATTTCATCGATATCAACATCATCAATATATTCATCTGGAATGGTAGCAACGACTTGTGCTGATGGTTGTTGGACCTCAACACTATGAGCAGGAACAGGTTCAGAAACTTGTTGTTGCTCTGCACAGTGAGCAGCAGAAGTAGCTTGAGAGACTTGTTCAGCCTCAAGGTTAGGAGCACCAGAACGTGCAGAAGTCATTATCTGCCAAAGTGGTTCAAGAGTTAATTTAGATTACATAAATTTAGTAATGATAAGATAATAACATGAGATAACAAGATCTATATTACAAAAAATATATAACTTTTTTATTGAACTCTCTTTATTTTTTTCAAAGGCTGAAGGGATTTGACACCTCTATCGATTGTCCAAATCCCTTCATTATGGTCTCCTCTAAAATAAAAAACGTCATCTACATTGGGACCGCTGCAAAATTATTGTGATGTACCACTGAAAGGATCATCCTCAATTGAATTTTCATCAGAAACTTCAATAGTTTAGGATAATAATAGAACAATCGACCACTTTCAGTTTGTGAGATCTGGAACATAAAATACTTGTACCGCTTGTGATTACATTATAAACTATTTTTCTTTGTACCCTCCTTTACTAAAATTAACTTTCACAAATCCCAATTCATCTATTTTAACAACAATATTGTTATCAACCCACTTTCATTGAAAATTGGAAATTTTAATGTCGTATAATCCAACTCCCATATTTGTTTGATAATGCCAAATTATGACATATTCTCATAAATTGGATTACTGCCCTTATTACCAGAAATATACATCGCTTCATCCACAAGTTTAACTCCACTATTTTGCATGGTTCTATCTTCATCATGTTTATCTATATAGAATGCATAACCATTAATCACATAACCATTATAAGATAATACATACACACTTGGTCTGGTAGCTAGCCATCGTACTCGTTCTGAAATTAAATTCAGATTTTCATCTAACTCCTTAAAAATATGGTCCCAAAACCATCTTATAAACTGGTGATTATTTTTATTTTTAATCAAATTTTCATCCCTTAATGGATTCAACTGCCAAATAATTTCTTTGTGGGATTCAATATATGGAGAAACCTCTTGACTGTTATGAAAAACATAAAGGTGGGTCTGCTCCCAATCTGTAATATTGATTGTCACAACATCTCTTCTAGAAATTCTATCACTCCAAATGCATCATCCAGTGTGACAAGATTTTGGGAGAACAATTCTTTCCACATTAGATAGGTATTCGGTACAGAATTCAATGTCTTCCTCAAAAATATATCACTCCACAATACAACGCTCTGGCTGACTTCAATTTTTGGCATACCCTTTCAAAATATTCATATACCATTCAATGGGGTACATCCATCTATAGTGAACAGGACCCCAAAGTTGAATCTCTCTCACCAAGTAAACAATAAAATGAACCATCATATCAAAAAATGATGGCAGGAATAACATTTCTAATTCACATAATATGATGACAATTTCACTTTCCATAGATGGAAATTTCTTCAGGTCTAAAACTTTGCTGTATATAGCTTTGAAAAAGAAACAAAGTTTGGATAATGTATGATGAACATTCTTGGGAAAAATTCAATTTAAATCTATAGGAATTAACTCTTTCATCAAAACATGGCAGTCATGTGATTTTAAGCCTTTTAACTTCAAATAATTCATTGACACAATTTTCTTGATATTTGATGAATACCCCTTTGGAACCTTTACATCATTGAAGTTGTAAAACTGATATCTATCCTCCCTGGAAAGAGTGTAATCAATTGGAGGAAGAAACATTCGATTTTTACCCTTCACGTGAGCCAACTATTATTGTATTCCCTTGTCAACCATGTCTAACCTTTCCTTAATTCCATCCTTTGTTTTTATAGGTTCATTTAGCAATGCTCCGATAACACTGTCACATATATTTTTTCCATATGCATCACATCAAGAAAATATCAGATGTACAGACAATTCCAGTATGGTAATTCAAAAAAACTGATCTCTTTTTCCAATTGATTTTCGTAAGGTTTTTCGAAAATGGTTTACCAAAAACACTATTCACATCTTTTAATTTCTCAAACAGCTGATCACCTATTAGTAGTGATGGTGTTGTGTGTTGTTATGAACTTCTATTGAATGACTTCATCCAAGATCAGTACTTATGCCGATGGGGTATAAATCTACGATGTCCTAGAAACACATATTTCGATGAATGTTTCAACCTAATTGATTTCATATCTTCTTCGCACAAAGGACACCATTGAGTTCCTTTAATGCTATAGCCTGACAAATTTCGTTAAGAAGGGAAATCATTTATCATCCCATACAACATCGCTCTCAACGTGAAGTATTCACTTTTATAAGAATCATACAACATAACACCTAAATTCCACAATAACTTAAAATCATCAATCAAAGGAGAAAAATAAACATCAATATCATTACCTGGTTTTTGTGGTCCTGATATAATAATAGATAACATGATGAATTTACATTTCATGTATAACCAGGGTGGAAAGTTATAATTTACCAACATAATAGGTCATGTACTATGAGTGCTGGTTTGAAAACCAAAAAGCATTCCCTCCATTTGTAGATAACGGAAGACAAAGGTTTCACGACTCAATTTCAAATTCAAAATACTCATGATCAATTATCTTTTATTGAGGAGAGTAGGTTGGGTGTCGTAATTTACCATATTTATTTCTTTTATCTGCATGCCACGACAATTGGCTTGCAGTTTCTTCACTTCCATATAGACGCCTAAACCTTGTAATTATTGGAAAGTACCATACAACTTCCATAGGGCTGGATTCATCTTTCTTGTATGGAAAACCACCATACTTTGGGAATTTTGTAGGTGATTTTTTCTCCTTGAAAAACAATATGCAGTTTTTTAGGCAAGAATCTATTCTTTCAGAAATCAAACCCATCGAGCGTAGTATTCATTTAGCTTCATATGTCTAGATTGGGAGCTCATTATCTTCTGGGAGCATGTCATTAAAGAGAGCAAGTAGTTCCATAAAACTGACATCACTCCATCCATTGTATGCTTTCAATTTATAAAACTTTAGTACATCTGAAAATGTTGTATATTTAGTGCAATTAGCATAAAATGGTGTCTTTTCACAACTCTTAAACTTCTCAAACAATTTTTGGCAATCATGGAGTTCATCTTCAAATGTCCCAGCTAGTAGCTACATTCTCTTTTTCTCCATGTTTATTCCAAGATTTATAACTATGATCTATTCCATGACATATCAAATGTATGTCCAACTCATATAAAGTAATTAGTCTAGAATAACAACAATATAAACATTGAAAAAGGATTTTAGAATGATCCTATGTGTGATCCTTTGGAAACTTGATGAACTATTTCACTCCATTCTCATACACTATTGTTAAATCATTAGCATCTCTCCAATATGTATTCATCTCCATCCTATTTGAATCTCAAATATTATTATTTATGATACAAATACACAAAACTAGACTTCCAAATACAGTAGAAGATAACCACTTCCTTATAAAAATAGAGATTAATATAGTCTAACCATTTCCAATAAATATTTAAAAATCAACAGAACTAGGATACCCCCCCCCCATCAAAATCAACAGACTTTCCACCCCCTTGCCAATAGTTATATCTCCCGCCACCATTGTAGAAAAACATTAAACATCCTTTTAACCACCCCTATTATCCACCTCATTCATAATAAAATAATCACATTAAACATCCCAAAACTAGTTACCAAACTCAAATAAAATGAAAACTATGATGAAATTTTGATGAGAAAAATAATATAGTAGATACATTTCCAAACACAAAGGGGTTTGCAGGGGAAACAAATAACCTTGGTTTATCCAGAATTACTATGGAATATCATAGGTTTTGTTAGCCAAATTAACATAAGAAATAGAAAATTGAAGTTAGTGAACATAAATTATATCAAGCCTCCTCTAATTAACTATTAATACCTTCCAGAATATTCAAATAGTTTGTGAAATTAAATTTATAAATAAATTATTACCCAAAATAATGACCTTTAGATTAGAAAAATTCCAATCTATTTAGGTAAAATAGAAATATGATTCCTTTTTTTTATGAATCATTAAATTTGTACAAACTAACTAAATAACTCAATAAAATTCATATTTTCACAGGAATTTAAAGGTAAAGAGAGATAAATAATTACATTTAAAATAATTCAATTGAATCTTTTAGTATCAATTGAAATAGGGTATTGGTTAATAAAGGGACGAGGTCAATAACTCAGGACATAATCATGCCTAGACTAACAAACCAAACTCACCACATCCCAAAATTTTATCAAAGAATACATTACCATCGGACTAAATATAAATACACAGTACTGAAAACAAGAAACACAATGAATCATGTAGAACTCATACTACTGATGCCCCACTACACCATGATTGAAATAGATCAACTATATAGTTATAGTACACCTAGATATACTCAACCCTATAGCATAATCCCCACCCTACATCTAGAAAATCTCATCGCTCCCTTATTCCTCATTCCATTAGGACCACAACTCAAGGCATCATCTTTATCCTTATAAGAAACTAAAAAAACCACTCTTGATAACTTCATCGCAATCTCTCATATACAACCAGAACATCAAACATAAACTCGCAACCTTCCTTAAAATCTCTAACCACAAAGATGACTCAAAATTATAGGATTTCATTTATTCATCAACCAAGTGTTCAAAATACAATACCATCAATGCACAGATGTGAATCTCAAGGTAAAGCACGTTGTATCCAAATCTATTGAATTGCATGATATTTTTTATACACTCATACTTCTATATATAGGGAATAAAAATCTTCCTAAAACCACTTTTTACTGTACATGATTTTCCTTCCATCATTCTCAAGACACCCTTAAAAGTAATCCCACTACTAAGGAAACCCATAAATGAGCTAGAATATTTTTCCAATTCAGAACCCTCATCAACTGTTTCTAGCCAATTCTTAACCTTAGGACCCAACACCTAGACAATAAACATCAATACCTCCTACTATTGAAATTTGACAACACTTTATCCCATGTATTTTTCTACTTCCTATAAACTTTACCAAGATAATGTTTCAACATGTATAAGCATCAAAATTAATAAATTTAATCCAAAAAACTAAATAACTCACCAACACAATGGGATACTCTTCCACACTAAAGGAATCATATATACCTCAACACTTATAAACTACACAACCAATTCACAATTAGTTACAAAATATTATATTCCTATGAAATCATTACTATCAGACCCTCCAATAACACAACCACCTCATCACACCATGCCACCATTCTTAAATCCATCGAAAAATATAAAAACCTATTTTCTCGTTATCACTACTCACATTTAAAATAGAGTGTTTAGAATAATATTAAACATGAAAATAACTTAAAACCCCTATAAGTAATAAAAAATTAACTTGGTAAAAATTTATTCACTTCATGCATTTTTGAAAAAATGTGACCTAAAAATGTAGCCCAAACACACAACACAACCCAAACCAAACCAAACTAAACCACCATAATGAATATTATAATAACAACAAAAGGAAAAAAATGAAGATGAGTGGATAAATTTCCAAAGATAAAATATGGGAAGATGAGAATCTAACCTCATCGAAAGGAATCACAAACACTTGAAGAAGGGTTCATGGGGAGTAGGGTCCAGTAGGGAGGAGGAGAAGTATTGTTTTCAGGGAGGATAATCTGCAGAAGGGGTTCAAGGGGAGGATAAAGAGTAGGGTTCGTGGTGGAGTAGGGCTAGCGGTGGAGTAGGGCTAGCAGCGGCGGAGTAGGGTAGCGGCGGTGGAGGTCCAGCAAAGAGAAGATCAGGGGAAGTTATTGGAGGGGTATAGTACCATGAGAGCTTGAGGACGTGATAAATAGAGGGCACTATGCACCCCATTTTAGAAAATGCGACAATGGTTTTATCAGCACTATAAAATCACTAATAAAGGATCCCTTTATCAGCTCTTTTAATTAGTGCTGATAAAGAATTACCTTGCAGCCATAGATAACAACCCACTCAAGCTACCAAAACCCAATAAGCCTAATAAGGTCAACCACACCGATCATCCATACTACATACCTTTATATATAAGGTTTTTCCATAACATCCATGATTTCTTTATCTTCAAATAAATCTTCCAAAGCATCATAGATTTTGAATAGGTGATTTTGGAGGACTCCCTAGAATAGTTTTTTTGGATAACTATTGCCGAGTCTGAAGAATGAGGTGATTGGAAAAAAATTCCATGATTGGGTGGAAGTTCAAAAACTAGTTGACTCAAAATAAAATTTACTGAGCTATTGATACATTGAGATCACAACTTCATAGACCCATAACATCCTCATAACCTAGGTATGTGACATGAAATATTCCTCTCAAAGGTGGGTTCATCCATCATACAGAGGAAGAGACAGAAGAGGAAGAGTCGTTTTTTATCTCTAATGCAGGCTCTGGATCTTACAGGTTTCTTACCTACAGTATCCAAATCATAGGAACCTCTCAACCAAATGAAACCCCCATAATATGAGGAGTTCATATTTAGTTTTTTTAATTTTATTCACTTATAAGACCCCTTATCCGATGATGAATATGCCTCCGAGTATTAGTTCTCTGTACCTAAGAAGGGAAATGGAGTCCAAAGGCGTAGGAGTTGAGGATATAAAGGATAGTACAGGCATGGTTGGACCTAATATTTTAATCATGTCCCCATTGAGGACATATATATAGATGATACCCATGGGAAAGTTCTCTAGAAAACTAAAAAGTGGTAGGGAGGTGTTTTAGGACCCTCCAGTGGTTATCTGCACCCAGTTATCTTACATTCTCACCCAGTGGGGGTGCGATTATCTAATCATCCAAAAAAATAGGGAAGACTAGAATGTTCTATGCCATTGGAAGAAGATGAACCCTCAACCTTGGAACAAGAACTAGGAACATCTATATCAAATTCCACTTCTCGTTAACTAAATAATATGGATCAACCCCATATCAGGAAACGCCAACCTCTAGCACAAAATTATTACATTCTAAAATATTTGGTGGTTATCCCACCCAAGATCTCAATCCTATATGTGCACCATATTTCAAAATAACTCAAATTTTCACTCATTGAATACCTCTAGAGCCAATATAAGTATGATACATAAGTCGATGTGACTGAGGTTTATTGAGTGGATACCATACCATTAGAGTGAAATTTCTCAAACTTTTTTAGAGGTCAAGATCAGGAAGAGGTCATCCAGAGACACATCAACTCCCTATATGTTTTAGGAAGACTCAATAATGTTGATTTATGAAGTTCTTTGATTGAAAATGGTTCTGGGATCAACATCTACCTGGTTCAAACTCTTTAATTTTTAGGATATAGAAAAGGGGGAATGCCTCCCAAAAGGATGAACATTCAAGGGTATGATAATCATGAGCAAAGACCTCTGAAGAAGATCAAAATCAAAGATTAGTTTGGGGATATCACATCTAACACTAATTTTATGGTTATCCATCAAGACACTACATATAATGACCTTATAGGAAGGCCTTGTAATAAAAGCCATGTGGTAGTTCCTTCAAAATTCCATCAGTGTTGGAAATACCCCATTGATGGAAAGGTCGGCATAATACATGGTGACAGTTCCCCCTTCGAGTCTTGTGAATCCAAATATATAGAGAAAGTATTCTATAACAGGGAAGGGAAAAATCAATGATGGATGAAAACAAGAAGATTGTATACCAAAATGGCTTGGTTACCACACATGAAAATCTGTGGAGTATGATCGATAGTTATTATGTGCTACCCATGAATCTAGTTGAATCATTAGACTAAATCCTAGATTTTAAAGTTCCTTTTATCCCCAGTGATAGTGTAAACTAAAATCAACTCCATAATCTCTATATAAAGGATTAGTTAGTAGGGGATGATAATTTCTTTTTTCATGGATTCTCTTACCCTGATAGTGATGGAGAGGACCTCATATTTTCATCTTCATCTAAAAATGCCTCTAAAAAATTTGAGGTGGAAGAAGATGAGGATGGCTGCTGGAACACCACTCCCACATTTGAGTGAGGTGTCACTACCACCATTAATGAGATCAGGAAGTTGAATATGGGAACAAAATAAGACCTATAAGTGAAATTGATTAGTTATTTCATTCCAATATAAGAGTAAGATATGTACATTAACTTTCTTATGTAACACTGATATGTGTCTTCTTGGAACTATATAGAAATTCCTTGGTAGTATCCAAAGGTTTCTACACACCATCTTGGCTTACCTAATGACCATAGATTCTCCAAGTAGACATCGAGGAGGATTCACCCCTCTCATGCTACCAACGTAGAAGCGGAAGTTGAAAAATTGATCAAATCCAACTTCGTTTGAGAAGTTTAATACAAAATATGGATAGAAAATGTTTTCCCATTAAATAAGAAGAATGGAAATATTAGGGTCTACATCGATTTGGGGGTACATAATCAAAAAAATTTGATGGAATTATTTCCATTGTTGATCACATAACTCTTCATCTATATAACTATTAACTTCCAAACCCTTTTCTTTATTGATGGGTATTCAAGGTACGATCAAATAAATATAGACCCTAAAGATAAGGATGTTGCTGCCTTTAGATCACCTTAGGAGATCTCTTTCTATTAGGTCATTCCATTTTCATTAAAAAATGTTTTTACTACATACCAACGCACCATTAACCATATCTTTATAACCTTCTTGGGATTAATATATGAATTTTTTGTATATGACCTAGTTTCAAAATCTTGATAATGATGTGATCTCTTTATGGATCCTCAAACAATCTTCAGAAAGCTTTGGAAACATAGTATGAAGATAAATCCCCTAAAATTTACTTTTTGAGTAACTTCAAGAAATTTCCTTGGATTTTTGGTATTCCACTATGGCATCGATTTGGCCCAAAAAAAGACTAGTTCTATTTTATCAATGTCACCCCCAATAATCTCAAAGAACTGAGGGGGTTCCATGGGAATCTCTCCTACATTCGTTGTTTTATAGACAAATTGGTAAAACATTATATCCCCTTTATCAATCCAATAAATATGGGAATCTTATATCAATGAGAAAATTACTTCCAACAATACTTCAAGAGTCTCAAGAAATACCTACTACACCCACTGGTCCTGATGCTGCTGGTGGAAGGGAATCCACACATCCTATATTTTTTCACCAAGGAACGATCATTTAGCTCTCTCATTACATAGAAGAATGATGCAAGAAATGAGAACAGTCACTACTACCTCATCCAAATGATTCTTTGTACAGAGACCTGATACTCAGATGTCAATAAGAACTGGCATACACTCATCTTTGCAGTGCATAAGTTGAGACAATACTTCAGCACCACAAATTCCACTTGGTATCTCGTATTGATACACTCAAGGACATATTTGGAAATCCTATATTGAGTGGATTCTTGTCCCTATGGTTGGTCATTATAAAAAAAATAGGACATCCAGTTCATGTCATAGATGTTAGTGAAAGGGTAGGCCCCGACTGATTTCATTTTGGAACATCCCGCCTTAGAAATTACACCAGTGGGCACCATACTTCAAGATGAGAAGGTATTATATTCCCAAGACAATCCCTGGAAATGGAAGATATATTTTGATAGTACCTCCCAGAATCCTATTGACAAAAGGAAGGATAATCCAAATCTCAACCAGGTTGTCTTAGTGATTGTATTTGTCTCTCCAGAAAAAGAATGTTTTCCTTACTCATTCTCATTATATTATGGATACACAAAAAATGAAGCCAAATATCAAGACCTTATCATTATTTTAGAACTATCCCTATAGCTGAAAATGTCATACCAGAACTTCAAAAGCATATTCAAAGCTAGTGATAAAGTAGATCATTAGAGAATAAGCCATTAAAAAGAAAGAATTGTCCCCTCTCACTAGGTATGTCAGATGAATAATTGAGGATTTACCTTTAGATCCCATATTGTATCATGTACCCAATACATAGAATTCCCACATCAATTCATTGGCAAATGAATCCACCACCTTTGATGAACCTGGTTAGAAAGAAGCAATCTTCTGTATCATGCACTAAAAAATGGTCGCATCAATCATCATCTATGACATGGAAGAAATCAATCAGGTCAACACTACCCAAAAGTGTGAGGAACTGATATCCCCCTTGGATGGATGGACACCATAATTTATTATCTCTAAAATGGGAATATCCTAACAGACAAATCTAATAAGGAACAGATTCGACAACGATCAGTGAAATTTACCCTTTATGATGGTTTGAAAGAGTAGAAATAACTCTACAAGAGGGAATTCAACAGAATCCCTCTTAGATGAATAGATGAAAGGGAGACCCTCACTGCTATGTAAGAAGTCCACATGGGCTCCTACAATGCTCATCAGTCTGGGACCAGTGTCTCCCGCCAAATTAGGTGGTCATGTTACTAATAAAAAACTATGATAAAGGACTATGTAGAATTCACCATATAATTCAATACATTCTTGATTCCTGAAAACTTTATCCATCAACCCCCATAATTGATACATATAGATAAATATTCATTTCCATTTTCTGTATGGGGAATAGATGTTGTGGGACCATATCCCTTATCCATAGCTAAGTAGTCCAAGAAAATCCTTAATCTCACTAGTTTCTTTCCCAAATGGTATGAGGCAATACCCCTCAAGGAATTCAGGATGAAGAATATCATCAACTTTTTAAAGTCCCATATCATCAAAAGGTTCATAGTCCCTCACACGATATTAAAAAACAGTGGAAGAATCTTCTATTCTATGAAGATGAAGAAATTTTACTAAGATTATAACATTGATCCCAATCAGTCATCTTGTTATCATGTAGTGGAAAATGGAAGAATGGAGTCCTTGAATAAGACTCTATAAAATGTACTTTAGAAGATGGTGAATAAAGAAAATAATTCTTATCCAAATAAGATCCTCTATTATTTATAGGCTAACTGTACCACCACATGTACTGCTACATAATAAACTTCATAAATATTAGTGTACAGGACTGAGGAAGTATTTCCCATAGAATTCCAATTTCCGTTTCTTAAAATATCCATTTTTGAACAACTCCTAGAATATGATAAATTAAAAAATAGTCTAGATGAGTTGGATTAGATCAATTATAATATGTTGTGCACATTGCATAACCATGAAGTCCATTAGAATCGGATCAGACATGCCTTTAATAAAAAAAATTCCTCCACTTGTTCCTTTGATGAGAACTAGTATTGGATATTAAAACCACAATGATACTGGGAAAGAAAACTTAGAAGCTAGAACCCAAATGGGAGGTACCTTATATCATACCTAAGTTATATCATAATGGAGCCTACTTATAGGCCACAATGGATAGATAATGTGTCACACACCCCCCACTAATGAGAGGTTTCTTAAGAAAATACTTTTCATAACTACTATCAAGAATCTCTCATCCTAAGTAGATAATGTTAAACTATATATAGCTCATCCTTGAAGAAATATGATAAATTACACAGTTTCGTTTTTCTTTACCATATGAGGTTAAACTAAATGGAAGATTTTCTCACTGCATGAAATTAAACTATATAGATCCCCAACATTCCTTTTCTTCTATATCAGGTGACCCTTGTCCTTACAACACGACATGAAACTATATTTCTAATGTCCTTTTCATATTACACTAAACTACATGGATTTCTAGAACTACATATATATTGATTCTAATTCCTAATGAGATACATAGGGACTCCTAATTCCTATATCTTGTCCTAGTCACTACATGATACAAAATTTCCCTACCCATTCTCTAAAATACCACCATGTCATGAGAGGAACCTTTTCCACTACTTGTTTCTCACACCGAGAATAGCTCATATGGAATTAGTATTTTTTGTAAGGGAATCCCCATGATTGAAAGATATCATTTCACAAAAGGGTTGTCATGGTCTTAGATATAAGACCATAAAAGGAACACCATGGGTCCCCACCACATGATGTTAAAATGCATGTTCGGTGTCCCTTGAATGACTTAAAACTATGCATTACAACAGACCTCACTCGAGAGGACCACTACCCTTGGTGTTGTTCTCCCACCACACCACCATTCCATAACTACATTGACCTTGATTCCTTTCATCATAGGATATATAGTGACACCCATATCTCCAATCATGGTCCTAGACACAAAAAATAAACACAAAAATTCCCCCTCTCTATGTATGGGCCAGACCTGTACAAGGATATTTTTTTCTAAGAACTATGTGTGGATTTATCCCTTTCATCATAGGATATATAGTGATGCTCAGATCTCAGGTCTTGGGACTAGCTGTAATATTCCCTTTTCATGTCAGGAAAACTATGCCCTTACTACATGACATTAAGATACATGGTTTATCAAGAACTATTTATGTCCTAATTCTTATCATCATATGGTTTGTAGTGACACCAAGATCTCTAATCTTGGTCCCAGTTAAAAAATATATGGGAACAATGCCCCCCCCCCCAAAGCATATTATTCGGACCAGCATAGAGTGTTTCCTGTTCAATAACAATATGTATCTTGATTCAATCCCCCACCAAATACATAGATATGTAAGGATCTCTAATTCTTGTGTCCAGTAATGATAAAATAAAAAATTCCCCTATCCCTATGTATGGTTCAGGCGTACACAGGGGACTTTTTTTCAAATCTCCTTACCACATGACATTAAACTGAAATGAAAATGTCATGGTTACATGACATTAAAACCACATGACAAGTACTTCCCCACTAAATTATGTTAAAATGTTCAGACCATCACCCATCATTATCCCTTCTCAAAGAACCACCAGAGCCTAACCCCAATCAACCAGAGTATGGGGTGCTTCTATCATCTTTTAAGCCCCTCGGTCCATAAATCACACATCATGTATGGAGCACCTTGAGTTGCAGAAAACCTTTCATGGACCTTGGGAAGGAAAACATATCTCTCTATTTTACCTTTATATTAATGCATAAGGGATTAGAATGACCAACCAGAGACATCTTGGACCTAAACGAATGGATTTTTGATCCTTGGGATCCTGACATCACTATGGCAGGACTTATCTCCTAAGGGTGTTCAAGGACATCCCCTGAAAGATTTTCCCAAATCATTACCAATGACTTGAGAACCTCAATCTGTGATTTTCAAAAAAAAAATCTATTTATCATAATGATATTGGATTAATCTTGACCATGGGTATCTAAATTAGGATTTGGTGTAACATTCCCATCATATTAGGTCCATGTGTGTCATGACCTTAAATTACCATCACTTTGGTCAAAGCTATATGACCTTAAACTCTATCCTTTTATGGTCCAAATCGCAAGACATTAAACTACAAAATAATGAGACACAAAACATTTTAGGTTGAAAAAATGAAGAGGGGGCTTGAGTAAAATTCATTTCTTCTCTTACTAAACTCTTCACTTCCAGTGTTTAGGAAAAAGTTAGAGTGCAAATAAATGGGGTATAAATATCATAAGTCCCACTTTGTGGCCCTATTAAAAGTTGATCCATACTCTCTAGAACCCCTGGTCCATGAAAAAGTCAGATTAATGGTTTTTGACATCTCTTGTCCATAATAACATGTTCATTAAGTGGTGACACTAATTTTTTGGTGCTTAGAACTTTTTTAAATACTACACTTTTCATGAACAAACTTCCTACCTTTGAAGTCTGAGATAACACAACCAATTCCATGATTTGATATCCTTCTCTTAGAACCCCATGGAACATTGTATTGTTTACTCTTACCTCATCCATATAGAAGTCTGGTAAAAGGGACTATCTCTTCTTAATAGACCATCAGATCCCAAAAAGGACCCCCTTAAATCCAGGACTTATTGTTCTAAACACATTGAACATTAGAGGCTCATGCTATTACTAATGGTCGACCTATACCCACTAGTTCCCACCTCTAGTTAACTCCAATATTCCAAGACCATGATTTATGATCCACATAACCAGTCTATTCAAGAAAAATTTGCATCCTCAACATTACATGACCATGTATTATACCCCTTCCCAAAGAAGGAATGTGAAACTCCATTCCAAAAAACATTTTTATGACCCACACCACATGACTCGAGACCACGTGGTGTAGGGTCTAATCCTCCCTATAAGAATCTAAAAAATCCTAGGGTACCAGAACCCTTTCTAGATAGCTTTCTGTATAATTCTAACTTCATATCATAGAAGTTTGAGTCTTCTAAAATCAGTTATGGCCCTTGGAAAAGAGTGTGGATCATCTATAATTAACCATGAATATAATCCCTATAGACTGATGCATATGGTCTTTGGCCAACCAATTAGAGTCATATTCACCTTGTAGTAAAGGAACTCCAATCCTCATGAGCCTTGGTGACACTATGGAAGAATTCATAAACTTATGGTGTTTTGGGCTTCCCTTGGTATGTATGCCTCATTCCATGATTCATCGATTCAATCTCTTGCGTACATGATTTACACAACCCATATTCTAGTTATCCAGGTGGACTCTATATTCCCTATATTTTTTACATCTACCCATATTACACCCATAAATATTCCATTCGCTTAGAAAATTGTGGTTACACCTCAATTTGACGACGTTACCAAAGAATAAGGGTTTGACCTACAAACTATAGACATATCCTCATTTCTCAAAAGGAACTTCAATCCCTATGATCCCAGCCAACACCACAATGGATCTTAGAACCTTAAGGTGCCTTAGGTCATACTTGGTATGCCTTCACTATACTCCATATTCATCAATAGAATATATGAGGTAAAAGAACCTTAAATACAAACATAAAAGGCTCAAGCTAAAATTCTCTAAACTATATCAATGTAATGTCCAAGATAAAAGATCATAAACTACAGGAAAATAAGTTCCATGATAAAATACCCTAAACTACAACAATATAAGTTCTGAGATAAAATTCCCTAAACTAAAAGAATAGAATGTCTGAGTGAAAATACCCTAAACTACATCAATAGAAGGTCTGAGACAGAAGGACCTAATCTACAAGTAATATAATGTCTGAGCTAGAATACCCTAAACTAAATCACAACACTAAACTATTTTTCAAGACCAAAAAAATGTACAAATCCTTCCAAGAAAAAAACCTATGAGAGAGAGGCATAAAAAAAATTTGAGTCCATAACTGCTAATCGTTACCCTATATAAATCATAGGAATAAATTAGGGAAATATAAATAAAAATATACAGAGCTTTTAGGGCCCATCATATGAAAAAAAAAACTAATCTATGATCTCTAATCCCATCTTCTTTAGAGAAAGATATATCACCCTCACTATGGGATATATATTATACCCAATTTATCCTTTTATTAATCAGGTAATATCAAGATAACTAGAGAAGATACATCAATGATAAATCTCATGTTGGTAGGCATTCATGAGAATTTCTCAAGAAGAATCTGTTATTATTTAAACATTCAAATCCATGAATTTGTGTTTAATTGATATTATGAAATGGATGGTTATCATGGATGATTCGTGCAACATCAGTTCAGTGAAATTTCATGCACATCATGAATGAAATAGAAATAGAGAACAATATATAATGTTTACTAGATCCATTCATTGATAGAATATAGGAGGAAGAATCTTGAAATTGTTGAGCCTCTATGATGATTCAATGAAAAAATATACACCAAAAATCAAACCACAATAATACTTGATCGGATGAGTTGGTTAGGTCTGAAAGTTCCTAACAAGAAGTATCAATTAAGCATTGAAGTGTTTCCTTCTCCACTTCTTCCACTATTTTATGAGGTATATGGGTATCAATAAGAGTAGAAATCTCCTAAACTCTTCTCTAAGTGGTTTCCAATGAGTATGATGATACTAAAATATCAGACCTTGAGTGAGCTAAGATCTCATCATATCTCAATATGTGGGTGTTCAACACATCCATTTGGGCATGTAGCTCAGATATTAACAGATCACTCCATTACGATTCCTTTAAATATTCCTTTATATATTCAGCTAGGGGAGTCTCATCATCAAGATTGTGCAAGACCCTCTCTCTGGTAGAAAAATATTACTATGTTATGATGATTTTCCCAATAATTTCATATAATGGATAGTGGTCAAATTCATCCAAACCCAAGTCATGAAAGATTCGGTGAAGAAGTTATTATTGGTCATGAAATTTTTATTGTGGTTTTCAGTGAAAAAGTTATGAAACTTACACCAAATAATCATAAGTTGTGTATGATCCTCTTTTGTGGATTTTGGAGTGGGTATTCCAAAATGGGTAATAACCAGTTAAGCTGAAAATGAAGTAGGATAGGAATCCCCATAAATGATTCTCTCAACATATGGATCATTATTTTCTTGTTGTGAAGTGATAAATTACTTCACAGATTCTTACCAAATGATGGGATGGGTGTTTCTATTATGAAAGTGATTCCTTGAAGACTCACCTAAGTATTGAATTAACTCTGTTGTTGTTAAAAACATGTGGGTTGATGAGGTAAATGACTTGTTCAGATGATGGACTAGTCTGTTCAGTACACCATCTGGGTAGGCTTATACCCAAGCCTATGCATAATCGTAAGAAAAGAAATAATGGGTTCAAATAGGTAGAATAATGATATAAACATTGGTATCTTTGTACGTTAGTATCATCCAAAACTAGAAGATTGTCCCAGGATGTCGTTCTCCCTGCAATACAGTCAAGGAGAGAGGGGATACCCCTTGTCATTTCTATATGAATAAGAAAGAATCCTTTTATTTTTCATAATTCAATAAACGATCATTGATGGAATGGCCTTGTAGTATCTAAAAATCATGTGATTACCTTAAGAAGACCTATGGAAGGATCATCTGAAAGTACATGGAAACAAATCCATCAATTGACTCTAGCCCGAATCTATGGGATATGATCCATAGAATGAGGAATATAACTGGGGTGGTGAGGCCTATAAAATCCTCCCCCTCAACACAAAAAAAAAAAGAATACATCCATGATCCCTCATTCACGGGATCTATGGAGTATACTTCTTTGAGCGGTTGATCACTCGATCATAAGTTCTTCCACTAGGTAAATAATCTAGGGAATAACCTAAATGATAATGCGCCACACATATGTGTTTCATGTGATCACTCATAATATCATGAAAAGGACTTCTGGAATGTAAATTAGATTATGCGAAGGATTCCCCATATATCATTCAGGTCACATGAAACCTAAAACAAACTAAAAGTGAACAATCTAAGGCACATATAAAATAAAGGCTGGAATGGGGATTAAATATGGGAGACTTATGAGAAGAACATATATGTTGATCCTTATGCACTTCGCATGACTCGTCTAGATCATTAAATAACATTAGGACTTGTCACCTAAGTCATTTTATGACCTCTCAACAAACCATTTGGATCAATTGATATCCTCCATACATGTCAATCAATTCACACGATGCCCTCCGAACATACCACCCAAGTCTCACAAAGTCCTTCATGCTCACCATAAAGATCTTTCAATGTCCCCAGACATATTTCCCAAATTATATGACAATGCTAGTTTATGTCAGCTAGGTCTCATGGATCCCTCTAGGCCTAACATTCAGATCTCATGTAACCCTCCATTCATGCAAACCATGTTTCAATATGATACTATTACATGTTATCTAGGTCTCACGTTGATACCAGGACATGCCTACACATATCAACTAATTTCCTTCAATCAATTCATCCTAGATCATGTCGCTTCTTTCAGACATGAACATGGATCATTCAACATACTTCAGACAAATCAACCAAGTCATGAGACACTCTATGGACATGTTATCCTAGATCATGGAATTTCTTCATGCATCCTTAGCATGGCCTTGTGAAATCATCTATATATGTCAACTTGGATCATGTAATTGTCAATAGACATGTCCAGGAATCCTCAAACGTGTTAGGTAGACAACTAGGACAATTCATCCTTGATCATGTGATGGATTCTAGAAATTTCATTCATATTATGAGACATCCTCTAGAAAAAATCCATTGGATCATGTGATAGACTTTGGTTTTGTCTTCTAAATAGCCAGGACCCATATAAACATCACCATGGATGTATCTAGGAATCCTCATTCATGTCAGAAATACAATTAGACCATGTGAATAAGACATCTTGGGACATCATAACCTTGTTCATTATGTATATTATGGAAACCCCATTGTGTAAGCACTAATCTGTGGCATGATATGACTTACACAATATTGGGTAAACCTTAATGTGTAAGCCCCGATCAAACTGAACTAAGAGAACATCGATTCCTTCTATAACCAGAATACATAGAATGACTTCCAAAATCCCAATCTTAAAATTAAAAATCAAATGGGTTATCCTAGTATATAATTCCTGCATCTATACGTAGTGATACTAATTTCTTGTTAAACCTTGTTTCTCACACTGAGTATAACTCACATGGGATTAGGTGGTTACAATGATCATGTCATTCGCATTATGAACCTCTACTATCTAGGGAATCCCCATTCTGTAAGCCCTGATTAGTGGCATGATATGAATACCCCAGTACAAGGGAAACCTAACTGTGTAATCCCTAAACCCAGTGAACTACAATGACTCTGGTTCCTACTATAACCAAGATATATAGGACGCCTAATTGAGTTCCAATATCAAATAGATAGTACCTAATATCCCACATATATTTCTTCTCTAGATGATGTTAAACTACATGGTTTTAACAAACTATGTGGTCTTTTATTCATGTTATAAATAGTATACATAGGAAGACTCATTATTTCTTAATCCTATCCTTGAAAAATTAATCACCTCCCTAGGTGAGATAAAATTTTATATTTAATGGTTATATGTATTTAAAATGTAAGAAACTTACCATTGATGGGGAAATTTATGAATAAACTAATATACATAAAGATGGACTCATCAATGGATTTATCCCTTCACATATAAAAGGATTTACTACATGATCATCCTATTATAGTAACTAGTCCCATATCAGGATTAGGAAGAGATTCAAAGACATATCATAAATATATTAGAGACTCAAAAAGTAGGAAACAATTCCCCCAAAAAAGGGTGTGATGGAATCGAACTCACATCCTCTCAACCAATGTGATATCCCAAGTTTAATTTGGTTTTAACCCCCAAAGGACCACCTGACATTAGAAATAGGGTCTATACTTAGTTATGGATGTGGGAACCATTTGGCATTTCTATAAAAGATAAAAATGGTGCATCTCACATAAGGTATTGTGAAACACATTCAACCCCCCCCCCCCCTATAATTAATCTCTATGAAAACCTAAAGAATCTTCGAATGAACAAAAGTCTTGTACCTGACATACAATCATTTAACTAAAGTATCTCCCTCACATATTAAAAAAGATAGACTGGCAGATTCTCGTCGATCCATTTTACTCCCACCAAGGCACAAAATAATCTTTCTTAATAAAAAAGGAATAACTAATTTATTAAAATAATATGGTTTTCACATGTATAAAATAAATTCATTGGTTAAAAATTGATTATAAATGAAATTAAGAATTGATTGAAAGAAAAAGATTTTTTTTCTTCTGAAAAACGGTTTTTATGTATGTAATGTGTTTTATGATAATAAATTATAATAATAATTTTTGGTGAATAATTTTAATGAAATTGAAATATTATATATTAAATAAAATGTTTTACTAGTCATCAAATATTTTTTCTAGGGATGAGATATGATTAAATCTATTTTTTCTTAAAAACTATATTTTTCTAAAAATCTATTCTGTTGTGTTTTGAACAATTATTTAAAAGTATTTTTTACGCATTTAGATGATTTATTTTTAAAAAAAATAATTTTTTAAATAATCATGTACAAATTATCTTTGAGTGAATTTTTCATAATTTTATTAAAAGATTATTTATTTAATGAATAGTGAAAATACTAATTTTTAATAAAAACATTCTTTTAGTTTATAGCATTTAAAAAGTTCCATTTTATTTAAAACTAGTTTAAAAGTAAAATTATTTCAATTATGTTATAAGTAATCTAATTTTGGACAATATAATCAATATTATGTTGAATTTTGGAACAAAAACTTATTATACTTAGGAAAACTTTTTCATTGGAAAGAAACTTTTTTGACGCATTTGTAAGATTTATTTTAAATTAAAATCATCCAATTATGTGAGTTGAATTTATTTCAAATGGATTCCATATTTATAATAATCATAATTAATTTTAGCAAAAAATTTGAACATAATTTTTTGTTAAAGTGAATATTAAAAACAGTAAAAATTAATTGTTGTTGTTAAGGATAAAACAGGTTTACCTAGGGGTTAAAACAAAATATAAGGGTATGTTTTCAAATTAAACATATAAAAATACAATTTAATATCAATATTTAGTTCTAATACTATCACACCTTATAAGATATGTCTATTTTGAATCATTTTTCTTAGGAATTACCTTATCATTTTTTAATCTTATAGGAAATTTTCTTATGGTTTCCCTCCCCAATTTATAAAAGGACACCACATCTCCTTACCTAGAAACATTTAAAACACATTTTGGTTTAGAAAATACTTTTCCATATTCCTTCATTACAAAACTTAACATATAAAATATTCCTTTTTTTATTATAAAACTCTCCAAGTAAGGATTTTGGTGAAAACCTAAAGAGGTTGTCCGAAGAAGAGGTATCACTCTTAATTGAGAATTTTCATTTTATTTCATCTTCTATGTCTTTAAAATATTATTAAAAAATTATAAAATAATAAAAAGAGTTTCTTACATATAATAATATGTTATTATGTTGTTTTTATAACCTATTAGCATCTCCCCTTCTTTCAAATGGGAAACAAAACCATAAATAACATGTATGACATACTACCGTCTCCTGAACTGATGTAATTCGTTTTCCATCACCAAATCTCACAGCTTGATATAATGATTTATTTAATATATATATATATATATATTATTTATGAAATTAATATATGTAAATAATTATAATATCATATCTACCTTCTTAAATTCCAATCCGATGGGAAATGATAACGGTATTTGTGTGTACCTGTGGACTATCTCCCCCATGAAGATATGTGATTCATTTTTCATTTCCAATTTATATGGATGGTACTAAATATGGATTTAATTAATATATATGATATATATTATTGATAATGATTCTTTAAATGTGAATTATTATTTAACATCCTTTTATTCCATCTGTAAAAGAATAGAAACAACGTTCATGCATACGTATGACCTATCATCTTCACAAATGGTGTAATTCATTTTTTTATCTTTAAAAATTTATTCTATAAATTAATATATATGAAATTTATATGAAATTTATATCATGATTACAATTATTTATATTATGGACCCACTACTAATGTACAAGGGCCAAAATTATTGAACCAAAACATAAATGGATAATGTAGTAATTAGTTGAAACAATAATTTTAACAAAGAATTGTTAATAAATGGGTGGTAAAAGATTTTAAGTCAATAATATATGGTGAGATATATATATATATATATATTAGTATGGTTATATAACATATATATATATATAATAAAACTATATATCTTTTGTCAAAGTTTCAAACACTTACAAATGAAGTCAAAACAGAGGTAAGGGTTTATTTCACAATCTCATCATTATTTAGGATTATTTATGTTTAAGTTTATGTAGGGTTAATTATTTGATATTACTATCATAAACCAAATATATTTTTTTCTCCTATTTTTATTCATATAAATTAAAAAATTTCTAATAAATTTCTTCACTTTAAATACAAAAGATACCAAAATAACATTTTTAAGGAAAACATATATTGTTTTTCTACTCGGTCATGAATATTTAACTTTCATGTCTATATTTTCATTAAAAAATTTAAATGATGTTTTTATCATTTTATAATTATTTATTAAATATATTTTTCCCATGTTTTACTTTTTTTAAATTGTTTAAAAATAATATTCTTGTTTATTTTTGAATAAAGTGCTTTTAACCTTTTTATAATAGTATAAAAGGAATTTTGTTAAGGACGTGTATTGAATTACCCATTTTAATGACCACTAATTTATTAAAATATTCCTTTAAAATTTTAAAAGTTTAATTTTTAATAAATATTTTCCTTAATATTTGGAATGTATTTTAGACTTTGAATTAGTTATTTCATAGTGAAAATTGTATTTCCCTCATGAAATTTTCCAATGATTTTTTAAAGTATATTCATCTATGTCAAAATTCTTAGGTGAATATAATTATATACTATGAATTTAATATTTGATACCACTACTGGAAAAATACCCAATACCAATGGTTTTGAACCGTTGGTATAGGCCTCCAAACTGTTGGTATAGCCTATACCAATGGTCTAGAGAACCGTTTCCAAGTAATCTGTGGGGATAGGTCTATACCAACGGTTTTGAAAACCGTTGGTATAAGTAATATGAAAATCTATACCAATGGTTCCATAAAACTGTGGGTATATGTAATTAAAAAAATAATCATTCGGTTGGTTTTGATCCCAGCACCTCCCGTTTGTGATTGAACGACCTAACCACTAACCTAACTTACTTTTATAAACATAATTTCATATAAATATATATATATATATATATTATCATAAGTATTTTAAATTTTGATTTATTTAATGTCCTTTATAATAATATTCCATTAAAAATACATGTACCTATACCAACGGTTCTCAAAACCATTGGTATAGACCTATACCAATGGTTTTGAGAACCGTTGGTATAGGTTCTTTGATTTTGGGACCTATACCAACGGTTTTCGACAAACCCTTGGTATAGGGGGACCTATACCAATGGTTTGGCCAAACTATTGGAATATGGTCTCTATAATGGACTATATACCAGCGGTTTGGCCAAAACCATTGGTATAGTCCCATATAAGTGACCTATATGAACGGTTTTCGCCAAACCGTTGGTATAGGTCCAAATTAGTGAACTATACCAACGGTTTGCCAAAAACCTTTGGTATAGATCATATTTCCAGTAGTGTACCATTCACTATATTTATCTGTATAGTTCATGATTATATTAGTTGATTGGGTAAATTATTAACATTTCATATGAATGTTTTTCAATACGAATGTTTACTTTGATTATGTTTCATCCCTTCCATATGATAAATACATTGGAATTAGTAAGTGATGGGTAAGGCCTTATATAAACCATAGATGCATCAATAGGTCTCATAAAGAAAAAACGTTTGGATATTTCGATGAGGAATTAACCATTTGTGTATGATGTCTTGTCATGGGGAATTTATAGTATGTTTATGATATCTAAAATCATACATTCAATCATTATGAAACTAGTTATTATTATCCATGTGATTATTTATTTTTTTATGCTATCCATGGACTTAGCCCCATATTTTATGATATTAGTCATGTGGAATATTTTATTATTGTATCATTTATATTATTCATGTTTTATTCACTTGATGCTAGCTAACTATGTACACATACCCTTATTGAGCATTTTATCTCACCACATTCTTATGTTTCCTTTCCTCGAGATACTAGGAATTGTATTACGATTGAAATACTAGATTATAGAAAAAGGAATAATGTTTCTATCAAAGAAAATACTATGTTTTATTTTATTTTTTATATATAATAATATATTTGATATATTTTTCTAAGAGTACTAAATAATTCAGTCCTTTGGGATGTGATTTATTATATCTAGTTCTAATGTAATAAAGTAACCACTGACCCGAGGATACAAGTTTTAGGGTCTTTACAGTTGGTATCAAATTATGTTTAGTATAAACATTTAAAATAGATATAGGAAAATATATATTTGATAACATAACCCTATAATTGACTTTGAGGATAATTGTATATATAGAAAAACATCCTAATGTTTTGGTAAGGTGGAGATTACATGGGTTTCTAAGAAATACATCTCTATATAGATACTAAAAGTTGATGTGGTTATTTAATAGATGTATCTAGGTGTTCTAACCCAAAATATAGTTAGTTAGTGTATATCTTGATCATCATTCTAGTGCACGGTGACTATTCCCTTACTATATACCTGGTTTGAAACTCTTGGGAAATGTTCTTGGGATAACTCCAATTTTCTTTATAAACCATTATCAAGGTTTAAAATAGATTATGACCATGAATTCCATAGGTTAAACAGAATTTCTCATAGATATAAACAAAGTTGTCATGATTTAGACATCCTATAAATTATTTTTTAGGATTAATTTCTCTGATTAAATATGTATAACGTTTATTCTACCATTTTGGTTTTTGTAAGAGATTCGTGATAGAACTATATTGTTGAGGTCATCATAGGAAAGTAAAAATATCAAAGTATCATATTTGAGCTTAGTTATATGAATTTATTTATATCAGGAATAGTCTCATGGAATAATAATTCATATCATCAATGATTAGATATTGAATTAGAATAGAAAACCAAAAAATTTATGATGATATCATCTCAAGAATATGATTCTTCTATTATTATGTTTTGTGGGATGGTTATTCTGGAAAATTGTTTCTTTATTCCTTTATTTGAATTTGACATAATTTTGGGTATGAATTAGATCTCTTAGTATAGATCCAATATCAATTGTTCAGGAAGGGTAACCATATTCAATATTCTAAAGAAAATTTCAATAATCTATCAGTTAAAGGATGAAAATCAGCAGACAATGGAAATTACTTCTATCATATTAGTTTTAAAACCTATTCATGAGGGACATTTATCTCAAATAGTTGGGGAGAAAATCAATATTGAAAATGTGCCAATTTAAAATGTGCATGTTGTTATAACCTAAGTGTTAAATTTTTGAGTATGATTATTATTAACTAATTTATCAAGTATATAATAAATCTCAAATAAATGTAAATGTATTTATAAATTCTTAATAAATAATCACTCAAATTTAAGTAAATTCAATTTAATCTTTACAAATACATTTTCTTCAAATATAATTTTAACTGGTTCTTGTGAGAGAATGATATAATTATTTCATTACACTTTTATAAAATGTATTTGATATAATTAATTTAATTTATTGATTCAGAATATGAAAATTGTGTTAGGGTGAATTTTTTGGGTATTTTTATGAAAAGATTTATTTTTAAATAAATAGTGAAAATACTGGTTTTTATTGAAACTATTTTTAAATGCATAATGTATTTCCATATTAATTAATTAAAAAATTATTTAAAAATAAGTTATTTAAATTATGTGTATTGATTAAATATCTAAATATTTGAATTTAAATCCAAATTGTGATTGTCACTAGTCATATAGTAAATATAAGATCAGCTTATGCAAGAAAAATACATTCCTTGAAAACTTGTTTATTGACACGTTTTGTAGGTTTAATTTTAAATTAAATTATTCCAATTCTATGAATTGAATTTTTTAAAATTGATTCCATATTTTTAATAATAATTACTAATATTAGTTTATATGGTCAACTAAATTTTTGGTCAAATTGAATAGTAAAAATTGTAAAAATCTGTTACCACAGTTAAGGGTGAAACAAGTTTACATGGCATTAAAATAAAGGGGTAATGATTATAATGACCTAAAAATTAGATAATTTATTTTTTATTGCAATATTTAAAACATATATAATTTAATTCCTTATAATTTATCATTTTGGATCCATGTGGCCACGATTATGACCTTTATAATAACTTAAGTAAAGAAAAGGATGAAATGCCACTTTCTCTCATTTTAAAAATATATTATGTGTTCAAATAGGGATAAAAAGGTGATATGTTCAGTTATAAATATTTATTTGAAGTAAAAATAATTTTTTATCATAATAATTTATTTCATATTTTTAGTAAGGAAATAATTACCTTAAATACTTAAGTAATACCAATATATTAATTATTTAATTAAAAGGAAAATAAAATAAATGATTTTAAAAATATTAAATGTAATATAATTTGAATAAATTATTGTGTTCCAAAAACGTTTTTGTTAATTATAACATATTAGAGATGTGTTAATTCTATATATTCTAATTCTAACTTTTCTTGATTTTTTTAAATAAAAATTAAATGAATAGTTTCAAAATTAACATTAATGATATTTTATAAAAAATAATGTTTTATTAAATGATTTAAAATTCATAAAATATTATATTCATCTAATTGAATGAAAAATGGTTTAAAATATCAACCATGGTCTATTTATGGTATTTTATTCCTTTTATTAGAACTTTCCATGTCCCTAAACAGTAAAATCTTTAATAACCACCATAAAGGTCAAAATGGGGTTTTGGATATTACATGCTCTTATGTTAAAATTAATTTTCCACACACCTAGGATTTTTATTTGAAATATTGAATTTCATATTTATAATTAGTGGGTCAAAATTATCCAATAAATATCATTTTATTTTTAGGTTTAAAAGACAAAATTACCTATGTAATTTTTTAAAAAAAAACTAGTTATCATGGGGAAAATGAAAATGGTAAAGGTAAGAAAACATATAAGGTAAGGGAATAAAATATTTAAGATGTTTTTCATTTTTTGGAGGTTTGGATCGACCATATATTCAAATCCATTATTTATCAATTTTGTGGCACATTTATTGAGAGTGACTTCCCATTATTGAATAGTTTTTGGTATTTACAAAAATGCCACTCTTTCTCCCTTATAAAAAGAAACATCCTATCCTATTTTATTCTCACATACAAAGCCTTTTGGTTCAGCCATTTCTTACCCAAATACCTTCCATTAATCCTTTATTACATCTTAGATTCCTTCATTCGATTAGAAAACTCTATGAGGAAGGATGTTTTTTTGAACCTAAGGTGGATGTCCTAAGAAGAATTATTATTCTAACTGATCATTTTAAATTTATTTATTCTTCCAACATCGTAAAATATTATTCAAACATTTTGATATAAAAACATCAATATATCCATGTAATGATATCTTTTTATATTAATGGAATATTAATGACTTGAATTTTATAGATTATATTTTTAGAAATTATTTGGTAAAATTTAGAGATCATGTGCTGAGACGGCATGAAATTCTGGGGCCAAGGATTCCAAGAATTTTTGTTTAAAAATGTTATGTTTTTAATAATACTCACACATGAATTTTATGAATATTTTAAATAACTCTTAAATGATTTCCCAAATCAGAAATCTGAGCGCACTGTTGAGCTTCGAGCAGTGGTTTTACCCTAGGTACGGCCTAACATTGGTCGGTGTGACTCATTTGTAGAAAAAATCACCAGGGGTAATAGTATATAAAATAATTAAATAAAAAAAAATTATTTTTAAATCCTAGTAACTCATTAATAGTAATTGTATTGGAAATATTAGGTCGTCACTGAGTTTGCAATGGATTGTTTTCATCAAGTGGGGCCTAACATCGACCAGCACGGGTTGGCTGCAAAAGATAGTTTTTGGATGTATATGTCGTTAAAATATCTAATAAAAATATTTTATTGAACGTTATGTGTTGACTTAGTGGTTGTTTCGCTTTTTAATAATCCATGTTAGATGAGTTGAGGGTTATCGACATAACCCTATAATCCCCCTAAGGTATGTAGAATGAAACTATCTCCTAACGATGAATGCTAGAGGATCGAGGAACGATGACGACACAGACCTCCACTCTTCATCAATGACCGTTCCAGTCATTGAGGTAGGGTTTCAATCTCATTGTGATTTATTTTTTCCTTTTTAGAATCATATTATTAATGTGGAACAACCCACGAATAGGTTGATCTGTATTTTGGTCGATCTTACAGGGTGGATAATTATTGCAGAATTAAAGGGAATAGATCATGGTGATTATTATACTGTTGGTTTCTTCAAGATCCATCTAACATGAATAGATCAAGTTCGAATGAAGAAGGAAAAGATCCATTATTTGGGTGATCATGTTCTTAGTCCCTCCCACCTAAATCTATCATGATCTTCGTGTGTTCTTTTCCCCTTTAAACCCTATGTGAACGATTAATCGTTGCGCCCATGATCCATGGTGCAATGATCCTAGACCGAAGTTTGTGATCCGAGATGACATTACATAGGTGCAATGGGAGCGTAGTAGGTAGGATGTGGCTCATAGTGGAGGTTTTAATGAATGGTGGTCCATTAGTAGGGTTTCCAGTGGCGAGGGCATCACCCGACCCTACGGGAGGCTAGGTTCTGACAGGGCATACAATAGAGATTCCACATGACCTTGTTGAAGGAGGAGACTACGGTGGTGTAGTCCATGGGTGGAAAATAGGACGCATGGTAGGAGTCTGTGGAAAAATATATAGTGGTATGTGGCTTGGAGTGCATGTTGGAGGAGGGGACCACAACAGTGGGACCACGGGACCAGGGGCTGGGATGTGGTGTCATCTTCATTGAACATGGCGGCCATGTTGATCGGAAGTGCATGTCTGAGCCATGTGCTTAAAGAGTCAGCCTTTATGTAGCAGGTTGGGCTGGGTGAATTGGGTAGTGGTTCGATGGCCCATTAGACTAGGCCATTTGGGGCTGGCCCAGACCGACTGGGTCGAGCTGGGTTAGACCAGGACGAAACCAAACTCTTTTTACTAAATTAATCATATCTTTCAAATGGGAGGTTTGTTTGAAGATCTGTTAGGAAATTTGGAACCCTTGTGATGAGGCAGGCCTTTTGAAATACTCTAATTGAGTTTTTTTGGAAGTTTCTTTTCGACCTATTGGCTTAATGAGTAGGTTCTCCCAAAACAAGCACACTATGAGTGGAATCCTGCAGCTAGCTGGGACTATGTGACTTGGAGGACTGCTTGATACATCAACACTCTATGTTCCATCAACGCTACATGTGACATTGACACTCTATGCACCATAAATTATCTATGTGACATCAACTTTCCAGATTCCATCACCACTATGGGATCCACTGACACTCCATGCACCACTGACTCTCTGTGCGCCATCGACGCTCTATGCACCATCGATAATATGTGCTCTGCTAATGCACCTAGTGTCATAGAGACTTGGAGATCTATGAACCACAACTTGAAATCCATCTCTTAATGCTTTATAATTGTACCTATGTGATCTAACCATATTTATTATACTTCGTGTTTTTCCTTTGTGGTGTACTCTATGTGTTTCCTTTGAAGTGTACTTTGTGTGTTTCATTTGTGGTGTACTTAACGTAATTATTAGTGGTGTACCTTTGTGGTTTTAGGGTCCCTACTGAATATTTTTTTACCCACCCCTACACGGGATATGCCCTCATGTGTCATGTCTTGTACAGATGATCCATGATTTTACTAAGTATTTGGTGAATTGGGGCCAGGTGGTGCTTAGAGATAGGCCTGATAGATGTGGTTTTCTTCAGCGACTTTAGACAGACGTTTCTTTACCTACCCTTTAGGTAGGGTTTTTTTTGGATGAGATTCAAGAGAATATACTTTCCGTTTTGGTTGGTCTTGTATTCTAACCCCATTTACTTTTCAGTTTTTGTATGGTCATACTCTTTTGTTGGTATCTTATATGTATTTATGCTTGTTTACTTAGTGTTTTTACTTCATCGCTTTTGGGCTCATAAATGGGTGTGTGTGTGTGTGTGTGTGTCTAGGTACTTAGGAAAATGCCTCCCATTTGTGGGATATCCATACTCACTGCTAGTCACCAGCCCCTAGACTATTGAAGTTAGGATTGGGGTAGTTAGGTAATGGGCCCCGGGGGATGGTTCATGATAGATTTGTATGATAGGAGGTTAGTTATACCTAAAAAACCAAGAGTCTATGACACTGGTTTGGGGAAACAGTGTTAAGTGTTTCAAGTTTGGCTTTCAGACCAGTGACTCTAGTGCTAGTGTGGTGGATGACGTATCCATACACTAGGACTACGAATTATTCTTTTGGACTCAGAAAATGAAAACACAATTTGGCCAGCATGACCCTCGGTGTAGTGGATGAGACGATTCATCAGTTTCCTATAGTGGTGGACGAGTATGAGGACGTCTTTCTGGAATTTGTTTCAATATTACCTTCTTGTATGAAGGTTGATTTATGCATTGATCTATACCTTGATACGGCATTTATATCTACACTTGTGTACCAGATGGCTCCCATGGAACATTGTGATTTAAGTGTACAAAAGTGGGACTTTCATATAATTGGATTTGTGAGACCTAGAGTTTCACCCGGGCAGCCCTAATCGTTTTTTCCAAGAAGGAAGACGGGCACCTGAGGTTATGTCTGTAATTCTGGAGCCTAAATCAGGTGATTATGAAGAATAAATACCCAATACCAAGGATTAACAAACTATTTGATCAGATTAAGGGAGTGATGTGGTTCTCAAAGATAGACCTCAGATCTGGATATCACCAGCTTCGAGTACGGTATGAATACATTCCGAAGATAGCCCTAAAATGTCGATACAGTCACTATGAGTACATAGTGATGTCGTTTGGTATGATAAAAACCCTAATAGTATTCATGGGACTCATGAAAAGTATCTTCCAGAATTACTTAGACCGGTTCATTGTGGTATTCATTAATGACATCCTGGTGTACTCGGTGTTTGAGGAGAAGCATGTGATACACTTGAGGATGCTCCTAGACACAATCTGCGAGAACCATCTTTACAGGATGCTCTCAAAGTGTCAATTATGGATATGATAGGGCCAATTTATATGACACATCATTTCATAGGCTGTATTTGTAGTATCTCTCGTGAATATTGAAGTGGTGCTTTCTTGGGATCCACCCTAGGGTGTTACAGAGGTGGGGAGTTTTGGGGGTTTTTTTGGGTACTATCGAAAGTCTGTGACCAACTTTTCTAGGGTAGAAAAACCCTTGACAACCTTGACATGGAAGGGGTATCCTTTAATTGGGATAGATAAGTGCCAGCTATGCTTTTAGAAGCTGAGGCTAATATTGACGACAACCCCCATCTTGGGATTACCGGAGGAAGGTGTTGAGTACATGGTGTTTAGTGATACATCAGATACCGAGCTTGATTGTTTCATAATGTAGGTACATGCATTGATTGACTAGGTTTCACACCATTTGAGGTAACATGAGAAGAACTACATGACCCATGATCAAGAGTTCGTAGTGGTATTATTCACATTGAATATGTGGCAACACTACCTGATAGGCGAGAAATTTACCATCTACTATAACCACAAGAGTCTCAAGTATATATTTTATCAAAATTATTTGAACTTGAGATAGAGGTTTTGGGTATAGTTACAACAATACTGTTACTTCGAGATAGTATATACTCTTAGAAAGGGGAATGTGGTGGTAAATGCTCTCATCTGGAGATCTAGTTCATAGCTACCGAACGAGGCATAAGAATAGCAAGCCTCGTTGCAGATATCCTTTGTGGATAGAGATGAATCATCTTATCAACAGTCAATAATGTTTACCCCTCCACTCTTACAATGAGTCAGGAAGCATAGCTTGGAGATACCGACTGTTAGACTAAATGTCCTCAGATGTCCATAGGGCATGCCCCAAATGGATATTCAAAAGGTGAAGAAAAAATTGTTCTCTTCAGACAGTGCATAGTAGTGCCAATGAAATTTCGGGATGATTTCTTGAATTATTTCTATACATCCCATTTGGCAGCACATACATGGGTGGAAAAGATGTATCTGGACCTTCGACGTCAGTTCTGGTGGCTAGGGATGAAGAAGGTGGTGGAAGAGTTTGTTTCTTGATTCCTCGCTTGTCTGCAAGTAAAGGATGAGCACCAGGTTTGAGTAGGTTTGACTTAACCACTTGAGGTTCTAGAGTGGAAGTGGGATGAGATATCAACAGACTTCATTATAGGTTTACCACAATCATTTAGGGGACATGATACCATCTGGGATATTGTTGATTGACTCACCAAGTCATCCCAATTCCTATCGATCCATGAGCAGTGATAAGTAGAGAGCTTGGGACACCTCTACATTCAGCAGATAGTTCAGTTTCATGAAGTTCTATCGACAAGAATCTCATATATTGATTCTATAATTATATCCCAGTTATGGAAGGGATTATAGAAGGTGTTTGAGACTCAATTGTGATTGACCACGGTGTTTCATCTCTAGGAGGATGTCCAGATGGAGAGGACCATCTAGGTTCTAGAGTAAATGATACACCATTTCATCATAGAGTTGAGCCATAGTTTAGAGGACCACCAACCTTAGTGGAGTTTTCATATAACAATAGCTACCACTCCACCATTGGTATGGAACCATTCGAGGCCTTGTATGGATGACCATACAGGTCACCAATATGCTGGACAGACCCTGGAGAGTTAGCACTCATAGGTCCAGAGTTGGTACGGTCTACCACTATGAAGGTACATATCATCTATGAGTGGATAAAAACTTCAAAAATCCAGAATAAGTCATATACTGATAGGTGGTGGAGGCCTTTGGAGTTTGAGGAGGGAGACCATGTGTTCCTTCAGGTCTCACCATGATGGGGATTACAGAGATTTGGTTAGGGCGACAAGAAATCTCTGAGATACATATGCACTTTTTAGATTCTGAGTAGAGTTGGTGAGGTGACCTACTACCTATCTCAACCCCCATAGTTGTACCAGTTTCATGATGTCTTTCATATGTTTTAGCTGAGGAGGTACGTGCATGATCCATCACACGTAATCGACTAGGGGGAGTTACAAATTAATGTTGGGTGACTTTTGTGGAGTACTTGATGGTGATATAGGATCGACCGGAGTGGATCCTTCATGGGAGGTCAATTCCTATGGTGTACATTCAGCGGAAGAATGGGAATCACCAGGATAGCACATGGGAGTGGGAGGCTCAAATTCATTCTTAGTACCCTCATTTTCTGTTGAGAAGACCATGTTATGGATTTTGGGGATGTAAATACCTAAGGTGGGAAGAAATTAATAAATCATATATTCTTAATTTTATTTTTACTCGGAACTGATACGGAGTGTGATTTCAAGGCCCGAGGTGGTAGAATGTTAGCTTTAATAATGTTATGTTTGTAATAACAAGTGAGCATGACATATTTTAAATATTGAAATAAATATTAAATGACTACCCAGATGAGAAATTTGAGGGCTCCATTTAGCTTAAAATAGTGGCTTTACCCTTGGCACGACCAAACGTTGGTCAGCGCAGGTCATTTGTAGAAAAAGTCATCAGGGGCATAACCATAAATAAAATAAAAAAATAAAAAATATTTTATTTTTAAATCATAATTACTCAAAAACGATAACTCATATTAAAAATCCAAGACCACCATTAAGTTAGTAAGGGTCTGTTTTCCTTAGGCAGGACCTAACATCGACCGGCACGGGTTAGCTTCCAAAGTTAGTTTTTAGATGTAGATTTCATTAAAATATATTATAAAAAGATTTTATTGAATGTTAAATGTTGACGCAGCAGTGATTAACCTTTTTTAATAATCCATATTAGAGGAACTGAGGGTTATATCCATAACCCTAAAATCAATATAAGTTAAGGAGAAGGAATATATCGCCTAACGATGAACACTGGTGGATCGAGGATTGACAATAACACAGACATATGTTCTTCGTCAATGATCAATCCAATAATCTAGGTAGGGTGTCGATCTCTTTGTGATTTCTTTTCCCATTCTTATAATAAAATGACGAAATCTGACCAACCCATGAATAGGTTGATCCATGGTTTATTTGTTCTTGTGGGGTGGATAATTATTGTAGGATTAAAGGGAATAGATCTTGGTGATTATTCTACTGTTGGTTTTTTCTTGATCCCACTAACATGAACGGATAAAGGAAAAAATAACAAGTACAATATCTTTTCTTTGGGTGTTCATGTTCTTAATCCCTCCACCTAAATATATTGGGTTCTATGTGCCATCTTCACCTTTTAAAACCCTACACAAACCATCAATCTTTGCGCCCATGATCCATGGTGCAACAATCTGAGACTGATGGTTGTAATATGCGATGACATTATAGAGGTGTGATGGGAGAAAATCAGGTAGGCGGTGGATCACAACAGAGGGTAAGAATAACGGTGGGTTGTTGGCTAGATGGATAGTAGTGAGGGAAGTGTGTGGCCTGATGGGAGGCCAGGTTCTGGTGGGTCACACATTCACTGTTCAGCGAGACCGTGCCAAAGGAGGAGTCTGTGGTGGTGCATGATAAAGTTTTAGAACAAGAGCCGCATTTGTAGGCCCCGAGGCGACTACAGGGGGATGCCTCATAGAGGCTGCATTAGAGTAGGACCCCACTTTAGTGGGACTATAGGACTTTGGGGCCAGGATGTGGTGTTGTCAGCGTTGAACATTATGGTCGCATTTACCAGGATCTCATGGTCGAGTCATGCACTGAAGGATCCAGCCCACATATGGAAGGAAACGCTGGAAAACTGAGATAATCCAGAAGCCTTGTGTGCCGGATGGTGTATCCCATCAGGCTATCCAAGACCGACCGGGTCGGGTCGGGTTGGGTGAACCGGTTCGGGTCGAGTCAGACGCAGCTCAGAACAAACCATTTTTACTAAATTAACCATATCTTTCATACGGGAGGTCTCTTTGATGAGATGTTTGCGGATTTAGGACCCTGACTAGGATATGGTCCTTTTGAGATACTATAAGTGAGTTTTTATGGAATTTGGTTTATGACCTAATGGTTTGCGGATTAGGTTCTCCCATAACAATAACGCTACAAGTGGAATCTTGCAATTGGTTATGACTATGTGACTTTGGGGACTACTTGACCCATCAATGATCTATTCACCATCAAAACTATATGTACCATCGATGCTTAGTGCACCATTTACACTCTATGTTCCATCGATGTCCCATATTCCATTACCGCTCTAGGCACCACCAATGCTTTGTGCACCACTTCTGCTTCGGGGGACATCAACGGTCCAAACTCTATCGGCACTCCATGCATCATCGACAATTTGTGCACCATCGAGGCTTTGTACACTAACGATACATATAGCTTCATAGAGACTAGGATATTGATGAAATACAATTGAAAATCCTTATCTTCATGCTTTAGGCTTATACCTATGTGAGCAGACCTTATTGATTGCACTTCATGTGTTTCCTTTGTGGTGTACTTGGTGTGTTTTCTTTGTGGTGTACTTTTTATGTTTCCTTTGTGGTGTACTTCTTGTGTTTTCTTTGTGTTTTACTTCATGTAATTATTAGTGGTGTACCTTTGTGGTTTTGGGGTCCCTACTAGGTATTATTTTCTCACCCCTACACTAGTTATGCCCGCATGTGTCATGTCTTGTGCATAAGATCGATGATTTGACAATGTCCTTGGTGGAAAGAGTCTAGGTGGTTCTTAGAGAGAGGCCCAATAGATGAGGTGTTCTTATGTGACTTTAAACAGTTGTTTTTATACCTACCCTTTTGGTAGGGTTTTCTATGGTTGATATTCAAGAGCTTGAAGTTTCTATTTTTGTTGGGATTGTATTCTGGCCCTATTTACTTTTTATTTTTTTAACTTTTGTACTTTGTTGTTGTTATCTTGGAGGTATGCATTCTTTTTTACTTGGTGTTTTCAGTTTATTACTTTTGGTCTTGGAAATGGGAGTGTGTATACAGGTACTTAGGCAAATGCCTCCTATTTGTGGGATATGATTACTCAATGCTACTCACTAGCCCCTGGCCTATTCGAGGTGGGCTTGTGGTAGTCACGACATGGGACCCGAGGGACAAGTCATGATAGAGTGGTATCAGAAGATATCAGTTCTACCTAATGAACCAAGAGTCTGTGAGATTTGTTTGGGGAAACAATGTTTTGTGTTTCATGTTTGGATTTTAGAACATAGACTCGAGTATTGGTATGGAGGCTAATATATACATAGACCAGGACTCTGAATTATACTTTTTTACTCGGTACATGAAAACAATATTTGGATAGCATGACCCTCGGTGTAGTGGATTAGATGATTCCTCAGTTTCTTATAGTGGTGGATTATTATGAGGAAATATTTATAGAATATGTTCCTAGATTACCACCTCCCAGGGAGGTGGATTTCTGTATTGATTTATACCCTGATACAAAATTTATATCTACACCTTCATATTACATGTCTCCTACAAAGCATCATGAGTTAAGGGTATAGGTGGAGGACTTATAGAGGAAGGACTTTATGAGATTCAGTGTTTCACCCTGGGTATCCCCAGTTTCATTCTCCAAGAATGAAAATGGGAGATTGAGATTATGTGTGGACTTATGATGCCTTAATTAGGTGACTATTAATAATAAGTATCCACTAATAAGGATTCATATCCTCTTCAATCCTTTTAAGGGAGTGAGGTGGTTATTGAAGATAGACCTCAAATCTGGATATCACCAGCTTCGAGTACGGGATGAGGAAATCCCAAATACAACCTTCAGATGTCAGTACGACCACTATGAGTACATTTTGATGTCATTTGGAATGAATAATTCCCCATTAGTTTTTATGGGACTCATGAATAGGATCTTCCATCCTTAGTTAGACCAGTTTGTCGTGGTATTCAATAATGACATCCTGGTGTACTCATCATCCAAGGTGGAGTATGCAATACACTTGAGGATGGTCCTGGAAACACTTTGTCATAACCATATTTACCTGAATCTCTTGAAGTTTCAGTTCTAGAAATTAGAGGCCCACTTTCTAGGAAACATCGTTTTAAAGGATAGAGTTGTAATAGATCCAGTGATGATTGAAGCGGTGCTTGATTTGGATCCACTCAAGAGTGTTACCAATGTGTGGAGTTTACTGGGTTTGGCTAGGTACTATTAGAGTTTTTTGTCTGACTTTTCAAGTGTAGAAGCACCATTGATAGTCTTGACATGGAAGGGGACTCTTTTTGTGTGGACGGAGAAGTACCAGAAGTTCTTTGAGGATCTGAGGCAGAGATTGATGAGTGCCCCCATATTAAGATTACTGGAGGAGGGTGTTTAGTATGTGATGTTATGTGATGAATCAGAGACTGGTCTTGATTTTTTCCTAATGCAGAAGCAAGTTGTGATTTTCTATAGTTCATGCTAGTTGAGGAAGAATGAAAAGAACTACACGACCCATGGTCTAGAGTTGGAAGCAGTAGTCTTCACATTGAAGATGTGGCAACACTAACTTATGGGTGATCAATTTACCATCTACTCTGACCACAAGTGTCTCAAGTATATCTTCTATAAAAATGATTTTAACATGATATATAGGTTTTGTGTAGAGTTCTTCCAAGACAATGACTTTGAGATAGTCTATATTCTTAGGAAGGGGAACGTGGTGGCAGATGCTCTCAGCCGGAGATCGATTTCATAGTTACTGAATGAGTCATCAGATCAGTTATCCATGTTGGATATATCTTTTGTGGATAGAGATGAAGTAGCTTATCTACATTAAATGGTCATTAACCCTCCACTCTTATAGCGAGTTAGGGAGGAACAACTTGGAGATTCTTACTGCGATACTAAACATGCAGAGTTTTCCACGGGGCATGCCCCTAATTGATATTCAAAAGGTTCATAGCATGTCATTCTCTTTAGAGGGTGCACAGTAGTTCCAGTGATGTTGTGGGAGAAGGACTTGAGGGAGCTCCACACTTCCCATTTGGAGGTACATCCCAGAGTGGAAAATATGTATTAGGACCTCCAAAGTAAGTTCAGGTGGCCTAGGATAGAGAAGGCAGTGGAAGATTTCATTTCTTGATGCCTCACTTGTCAGCAAGTGAAGTATGAGCACTAGTTTCGAGCGGGTTTGGTTTAACCCCTTGAGGTGCTCAAGTGGAAGTGGTATGGGATATTGATGGAATTTTTTATGGTTTTACAACACACATCCAGGGGTCACGATTCTATATGTGTGATCATTAACTAACTCACCAAGTCAGCCAGCTTCCTAACGATCCCTGATCAGAGCTCAGTAGAGAGCTTAGTATGCCTCTATATAAGGGAGATAGTTTGGCTTCACAGAGTTTCATCAATGATCATCTTAGATCATGATTCACAATTTACATCCCGGCTATTGAAAGGATTTCATGAGTCATTTGGGAATCAATTGTGCTTGAGCATGACGTTTCATTACCAAGTGGATAATAGATGGAGATAACCATCTAGGTTCTAGAGGGCAT
Organism: Viscum album; assembly: GCA_963277665.1. Taxonomy (NCBI): domain Eukaryota; kingdom Viridiplantae; phylum Streptophyta; class Magnoliopsida; order Santalales; family Viscaceae; genus Viscum; species Viscum album. Next base: position 839,188,981 of record OY728137.1, read on the forward strand.
GCTGCGTGTTTGCATCCTAGACTTGGGATGCAGTTGGGAGGACCACCTACCTCTTGTGTAGTTTTTATATAACAACAACTACCACTCAACCATTGGTATGGCACCATTCAAGGCCTTGTACAGATGACCATGTAGGTCACCAATGTGCTAGAAATACCCAGGAGAGTCAGTACTCAAGGGTCCAGAGTTGGTACGGGCTACCACTGTGATGGTTTAGATCATCTAGAAGTGGGTGAGAACTACAAAAATCCAAAATATGACATATGCTTATAGGTGGATAAGGCCTTTGGATTTTGAGGATGGATATCATGTGTTCTTTTGGGTCTCACCTCGAAAGGGATTTTAGAGATTTGGGATGTGCAGCAAGTTATCTTTGTGATACATCAGGCCTTTTCAGATTATAAGTAGAGTTGGAAAGGTAATGTACTTCTTAGATCTACCCCCATAGTTTCACTGGGTGCATTATGTCATCCACATGTCGCAGTTGAAGAGGTACATGCATTATCCATCACATGTCATCAACTGGGGAGTATTGGACGCTGATGATGGGGTGACTTTTGAGGAGTACCCAGTAGTGATAGAGGATCGATAAGAGAGGATACTTCATGGGAAATTTATTCCTCTAGTGCACGTTTGGTCGTAGCACAGGAATCTCCAAGAGAGAACATGGGAGTGGGAGGCTTAGATTCATGCTCAGTTCCCTCATCCTTTTATTAAGTAGCCCTTATTTTGGATTTTTTGGATGTAAATCCCTAAGGTGGGTAGAATGTAAAGAGTTTTATTTTCTCAATTTTATTTTTAGAAACTATTTGGGAACATTACAAGAGTAGGCACTGAGACGACGTGTGATTCTGAGTCTTGAGGTACCCGAAACATTTATTTGAAAAATTTTATGTTTTTAATTGCACACGCACACAACTTTTTTGAAAAAGTAAAATAACTCTTAAAAGAATGCCTATATTAGAAATTTGAGGGCATAACTGAGCTCAGAGCAGTGGATTTACTCTATCCATGACCTAACATTGGTCGACATGGTTTATCTATAGAAAATTCATGAAGGGACTAATCATAATTAAAATGATTAAATAATTATTATTTTATTTTGAATTCCTAATAATTCATAAACCGTAACTAGTATTGAAAATAAGAGACCACCTTTGATTTTTTAAGGGGGGTTTTCCTTAGGTGAGGCCTAATATCGGTCGGCACGGGTCGGCTACAAAAGTTAGTTTTTAGATGCAGACGTAGATGTCGTTAAAATATCTAGTAAAAATATTTTTATTGAATGTTACATATTGACAAAATGGCAGTTTTCCTTTTTAATAATCCATGTCATAGGAACTAAGTGTTATTTTCATAACCCTGGAATTCCCCTAAGTCAGGAAGAAGGAAGCTATCTCTTAATGATGAATGCTGGCAGATCAAGGATTGACAATGACACGGACCTTCATTATTCATCAACAACTAATCCAATCATCGAGGTAAGGTGTCGATATCTTTGTGATTTCTTTTCCCCTTCATAAAATCAAATGAAAAAAGTATACCAATTCATGAATAGGTTGATCCATGGTTCAATCGTTCTTGAAGGGTGGATAATTATTATGGGATTAAAGATAGTAGATCTTGGTGATTATTCTACTATTGGTTTATTCATGATCCTGCTAACATGAATGGATCAAGGCCAAAAAAACAAGGCCAAGATATGTTCTTTGGGTGTTCATGGTCTTAATCCATCCCTTATAAATTCGTCATGTTATTTGTGGGTTCTTCACCCTTTTAAACCCTACATGAATAATTGACCATTATGCCCATGATCCATGGCGTAATGATCCAAGACCAAAGGTTTTGATCTGCGATGACATTGTGGAGGTGCAATAAAAACACAGCAAGAAGACTACATCTCACGATGGAGGGAATCATGAATGTTGGTCCACCAGTAGGTTGGCCGGTGGTGAGGGTAGCATGCGGATCAGCTGGAGGCCAGGTTTCGATCAGGTGCATAGTCACGGTCCAACGGGACCACACTGGAGGAGGAGCCTGTGGCGACACAGGCCGCGGGCAGCGGACAAGAGCTACAGAAGGACGCGGTTCAGAGGTCGCATCAGAGGATTACCATGAGATAGTGGGACTTCAGGACTAGGGGGCTGAGATGTGGTGCCTTCTACATGGAATTTGGTAACCTCGTTGACTAGGAGTGCACGACTGAGCCATGTGCTGATGGAGACAGCACGCATGTGGTGGGTCAGGTTGGGTGAACGAGGACGCACTAGTATCCCAGTGGGCCTGGATGATTTGGGAAGGCCTAGACCAACCAGGTCATGTCAGGTCAGGTGAATAGGGTTGGGTTGGGTTGGTTGGACCAGTTTAGGTCAGTCCTGAACCGGAGCAGACCCTTTTTACTAAATTGATCATATCTTTCAAACAGGATGTCCATTTGACGATCCATTTGCAGTTTTGGGGCCCATAAAAAAATATGATAATTTTATGATTCTATAAAGGATTTTTTATGGAAGTTGGTTAATAACTAAATAGCTTGAGGAGTAGGTTCTCCCAGAAAAAATGCGCTATGATCAGAATCCTTTGGCTGGTTGTGACTATGTGACTTGGGAGACTACATAACCCATTGACACTCTATGCACCATCAACACTCCATGCTCCATCAACGCTCCATGCCCCATAGATGCTCCATCTACCATCAATTTTCTGGACATCATCACTACTCCAGGTTCCACCGAGACTCCATGCGCCACTAACGCTTCATGCACCATCGACGCTTTCTGCTCCATCAACACTTTGGGCACTGCCAACACATCTAGTGTCATGGATATTGAGAGATCTTTGGACTACAACTGGAAATACTTCCCTACATGATTTATACTTGTACCTGTGTGAGATTACCATATTGAATGTTCATCATGTTTTTCTTTCTAGGTGTACATTGTGTGTTTCCTTTGTGATGTACTTCATGTGTTTCCTTTGTGGTGTACTTTGTGTAATTCTTAGTGTGTGCCTTTGTGGTTTTGAGGTCCCTACTGAGTATTGTTTTACTCACCCCTAAATGGGATATGACCACACATGTCCTATCTTGTGTGGAAGATCGATTATTTTATGGATTCCTTGGTGGAATGGGGATAGGTGGTGCTTAGAGAGAGGTTCAACAAATGAGGTTTGCTTCAGATACTTCAGATAGTTGTTTCTATACCTAACCTTCATGTAGGGTTTTTTGCAGATGATATTATGGAGCTTATACTTTCCCTTTTGGTTAGCTTTATATTCTGGACCCATTTTCTTTTCATTTTTTATACTTTGATACTCTATTTTTAGTATCTTAGAGTTATGCATTCTCTTTTACTTAGTTTTTTCAGTTGAGCACTTTTGGTCTCGGAAATGGGTACATGTGTACATGTACTTATGAAATTTTATCCAATTTCTGGGATATACCTACTCGGTGCTAGTCTCTAGCCCCTGGACCATTAGAGGTAGGATTAGGGTGGTCACTTCATGGGCCATGAGGGATAAGTCATGATAGACTGGTGTTATAGGAGGTAGGTTCTACCTAACGAACCAAGAGTCTGTGATATTGGTTTGGGGAAATAGTGTTTAGTGTTTTGAGTTTGGATTTCAGACCAAGGAATCCAGTGTTGGTATGGTGGCCAACATATCAATAAAAAGGATTATGAAATAAAATTTTTGACTCAGTACATGAAAATTCTAGTTGGATAGAATAACCCTTGATGGAGTGGATGAGATGAGTACTTAGTTTCTTGTAGTGCTGGATGAGTACAAGGATATATTTCTAGAAGATGTTACAATATTACCTCCTTGCATGGAGGTGGATTTTGGAATTGATTTGTACACCAGGATGGAACTAATATATACACCTGTATGTCAGAAGTCTCCCATGAAACTTCATGAGTTATGGATATAACAGGGGTAATTTCAGAGAAAAGGGCTTTGTGAGACCCGATATTTTACCCTAGGCAGCCCCAATTTTTTTCAAGAAGGCAGACGGGATCTTGAGGTTATGTGTGAACTTCCAGTTCTTGAATCAGGAAACTATAAAGAATAATTATCCACTACCAAGGATTTATTGCCTATTTGATCAGCTATAGGGAGAGAGTTGGTCCTCAAAGATAAACTTCCGATCTTATTATCACCATCTTTGAGTACGAGATGAGGACATCATGAAGACAACCTTCAGATGTTGGCACAACCAATATGAGTACTTAGTTATTCTATTTGTCATGATGTACACCCTAGTAGTGTTCATGGTACTTATGAACAAGATCATATAGCCTTACTTAGATAGGTTCATTGTGGTCTTCATTGATGACATCCTGGTGTGCTCAGTATTCGAGGAGGAGCACGTAATACACTTGAGGATGGTCCGGGACACACTCTGAGAGAACCAATTTTAAGGGAATCTCTCGAAATGTTAGTTCTATATATGAGAGTTCCACTTTCTAGGACACATCATTTCAGAGGATGGAGTTGCAGTAGATCTGGTGAAGATTAAAGCAGTGTTTTCTTAGGAACCACCCAAGAGTGTTACCAAGGTGCAGTGTTTCTTGGGTTTGGATGGGTACTATCGAAGGTTTGTGCCTGACTTTTCTATGTTAGAAGCACCCTTGAGGGCCTTGAAATGGAAGGGGAAACCATTCATGTGGACGGATAAGTTCTAGTAGTGATTTTAAAATCTAAGGCGATGATTAAGGAGTGCCCCCATATTGAGATTACTAGAGGAGGGTGTTGAGTATGTTGTCTTCTATGATGCATTTGGGACCGGGCATGTTTGTGTCATAATGTATGAGAAATTGTTGATTGCCTATGGTTTATTCTAGTTGAGGCAGCATGAGTAGAACTTTTGGATCCATGAACTTGAGTTGGAAGCAGTAGTCTTCACATTGAAGATGTGGTGACACAACATGATGGGTGAGCAGTTTACCGTCTACTATGACCACAAGAGTCTCAAGTATATCTTCTCTAAAAAGGATTTGAACTTGAGATAGAGGAATTGTCTAGAGTTCCTTTGGGACTATGACTTTGTGATAGTCTATACTCCTGGGAAGGAGAATGTAGTGGAAGATGTTCTCAGTCGGAGATCGAGTTCATAGCTACTGAATGAGGTATCAGATTAGTTAGCCTCATAGAAGATATCCTTTGTGGATAGAGATGAATAAACTTATCTCCAGTCGATGGTGGTTACCCGTACACTCTTATAGTAAGTCAGGGAGGAACAACTCATAGATATGGACTGTGATACTACACATGCTTAGATGTCCATAGGGCGTAACCTTGATGGGTATTTGAGAGGTGGGGAGAAAATCGTTCTCTTCAGAGGGTGTATAGTAGTGCCAGTGATATTGCGGGAGGAGGTATTGAAGGAGTTCCATACTTCCCTTTGGAGGTACATCATGGAGTGTAAAAGACATATCAGGACCTTTATCGTTAGTTCTGGTGTCTAGGGATGAAGAAGGTGGTGGCAATGTTCATTTATCAATACCCCACTTATCAGCAAGTGGAGGTTGAACACTAGGTTCCAGTCGGTTTGACTCAACCCCTTGAGGTTCCAAAGTAGAAGTGGGATGGTATATCAATGTACTTCATGATGGGTTTACCACGCACATGCAGGGGACATGATACCATCTAGGTGATCGTTGACCAACTCACCTAGTCGTCCCACTCCCTTCTGATCTATGAGCAGAGCTCAGTAGAGAGAGTGGGATGCCCCTATGTGCAAAAGATATTTAGGATTCATGGAGTTTCATCAATGATCATCTCATATCATGATACTCACTTTACATCCTGGCTGTGGAAGGGATTGTAGGTGTAATTTGGGACTATGTTGTGCTTGAGCGTAGTGTTTCATCCCCAGATGGGTGGCCAGACTAAGAGGATCGCCCAGGTTCTAGAGGACATGCTATGTTCTTACATCCTAGACTTGGGACAAAATTGGGAGGACCACCTACCTTTAGTGAAGTTTTCATATAACAACATCTACCACTCCATCTTTGGCAAGGCACCATTTGATGCTTTGTACGGACGACCATGCAGGTCACTAATATGTTGGACAGACCCCGGAGAGTTAGTACTCATGGGTATAGAGTTGGTACTAGCTACAATCGAGAAGGTACATATCATCCAAGAGTGGATGAGGACTGTATAGATCTGGTATAAGTCATATGTTTATTGGTGTTAGAGGCCTTTGGATTTAAAGGAGGGATACCATTTGTTCCTTCGGGACTCACCTCGATGGGGATTGCAATGATTTTTCTAGGGAAGCAAGCTATCTCTCTGATACGTCAGCCCTATTCAGATTCCAAGCAGAGATTGTAAGGTTGTGTACTTCCTAGCTCTACAACCATAGTGTCACCAGCTGCATGATGTCTTTCACATGTCATAGCTAAGGAGGTACATGCATGATTCATCACACATCATCGACTAGGGTGAGATGGACATTGAATATGGGGTGACTTTTGTGGTGTACCCGGTGGTGATAGAGGATCGACATGAGTAGATCATTTGTGGGCGGTTGATTCCTTTGGTGTATGTCCTGTGATAGCATAAGAATATATAAGAGAGCACTTGTGAGCATGAGGCTCAGATTTTTGCTCAGTACCCTCATCTTTTTGTTGAGTAGCCCTTGTTTTGGCTTTTGGGGATGTAAAGGCCTAAGTGGGGGAGAATCTAATGACTCATATTTTCCTAATTTTATTTTTAGAAATAATTTGGGAAATTTCGAGACTAGGTGCTGAGACAGTGTGAGATTATGAGGCCCGGGGTTCCTGGAACATTTTTTTGAAAAATTTATTTTTTTAATGGCATGCACACACAAAATTTCTGAAAAAGTAGAATAACTCTTAAAGGATTTCCTATATCATAAATTTTTAGGAATCATTGATCATAGAGTAGTGGATTTACCCTAAGAATGACCTAACATTGGTTGACATGGTCATTTGTAGAAAAAGACACTAGGGGCATAACCATAAATAAAATAATTAAATAAAAATAATTTTACTTTTAAATCCTAAAAAATCATAAATAGTTACTTGTATTGGAAATATGAGACCACTGTTGAGTTTATAATTTTTGTTTTCTTTAGAAGATTCCTAAAATTGGCTGGCGTGGGTTGACTGAAAAATTTAGTTTTTGGATGTATACATCATTAAAATTGATAATGAAAACATTTTATTGAACATTACGTGTTGATGCAACGGTGGTTTCCCTTTTTAATAATCCATGTCAGAGGAATTGAGGGTTTTGACCATAACCTTGTAATTCCCCCAAGGCAAGAAGAAGGAACTTATCTCCCAATGATGAATGCTAATGGATCAAGGAATGACGACGACACGAACCTCTATTCTTCATCAACGACTGATCCAATCATCGAGGTAGGGTGACAATATATTTTTGATTTATTTTTCCCTTGTTATAATGAAAATATAAAATCGAACCAAGCCACGAATAGGTTTATCTGTGGTTCGGTCATTCTTGAGGGGTGGATAATTTTTGTGGGATTAAAGGGAATAGATCTTTGTGATTATTCTACTCATGGTTTCTTCATGATCCTGATAACATTAATAGATCAAGGCCAAAAAAATAAGTCCATGATCTATTCTTTGGATGTTCAGGTGATTAGACCCTCCCCCCAAAATCTATAGGGCTCTTTTTGCATTATTCTCACTTTGAAACCCTATATGAACGATCGATCATTGCACCCACGATCTATAGCGCAATGATCTGAGACTGAATGTTGTTATCTGTGACAGCATTGCATAGGTGTGACAGGAGTGAAAGAGGAAAATGGTGGCTCACAGTGGAGGGAACAATGAATGGTGAGCCTCCGGCAGGGTGGCTAGTGGTGAGGGATGCACATGGCCTGGTGGGAGTTCATTTTCCAGTAGGGTTCATAGTCGCGGTCCAATGGGACCGTGCCAGAGGATTAACTCGTGGCGGTGTAGGCCGTAGGAGGTAGACAGAAGCTGAGATAGGATTCCATGGAAGTAGGTGGGCTGGGATGTGGCTCAAAGGCCAAGTCTGAGGAGGACCCCGCAATAGTGGAACTGTAGGACCAGGGGGTTGGGATGTGGTGTTGTCAACATTAAACGCAACAGTTGTGTTGACTAAGAGAGAACAGTCAAGCCATGTGATGAAGGATCTATCCCACATGTGGAGGTCCAGTCTGGGAGAACTGGGCTATTCTAGCAGCCTAGTGGGCTGAACTCTGTCCAGCAGCCCATCGGCATGGGTCCAACCTATACAAACTAGGCCGGGTCTGGTAGGGAAAATCTGGCAAGGTTGGGTCAGGTCAAACCTAAACCATATCGGCCCCTTTTTACTAAATTTACAATATCATTCAAATGAGAGGTCTTTTTGATGAGCCATTTGTGATGTTTTAACCATTACAGTGATACGGTCCTTTTGGGATACTTTAAGTGAGTTTTTATGGAAGTTTTTTTACAACCTAACAGCCTGAGAAGTAGGTTATCCAGGAACAAGCACCCTATGAGAGTAATCATGTGGTTTTCTATGACTTGGAGTACTACTTGAACCATCGACACTACATGCACCATCGATGCTCCATGTTCCATCGATGCATCATGCTCCATCGACGCTCCATGCGTCATCGATTTCTAGGGTGCCATCACCGTTCCGGGTGCCACTGACTCTCCATGAACCACTGACGCTTTGTTCACCATTGACACTTCTTGTACCATCGACTCTCTATGCTCCATCTATGTTTCATGCTCAAATTATGCTATGTACCCCTCCGGAACATCTAATGTCATAGAGACTGAGATATTTTTGAACTACAACAGGAAATCCTTCTCTTCATGCTTTAGACTTGTACATGTGTGAGATGACCGTATAGAATTTACTTCATGTGTTTCCTTTATGGTGTACTTGGTGAATTTAATTTGCGGTGTACTTCATGGGTTTACTTTGTGGATTACTTTGTGTAATTATTAGTGGTGTACATTTGTGGTTTTCGGGTCCTTACTATGTATTGTTTTACTCACCCATGCACGGGTTATGCCCGAATGTGTTGTGTCTTGTGCAGATGATTGACGCTTTGACAGAGTCCTTAGAGGACCAGGGCCAAGTGGTATTAGAGAGAGGCCTAACAGACAAGGTGTGCTTTAGTGACTTCAGATAGATGTTTCTGTACCTACCCTTCAGTTAGGTTTTTCTGCAGATGAGATTCAAGAGCTTGTACTTTCCCTTTTGGATGGGATTTTATTCTGGATCCATTTAATTTTTATTCTTTTTATTTTCAAACATTTTTGTTGGTATCTTAGAGGTATTCATGCTCCTTTATTAGTGTTTTTATTTCAGTACTTTTGGTCTCATAAATGGGCCAGTTTGTATAGGTACTTAGGGAAATGCCTCCCAATTATGGGATATGTCTACTCGGTGCTAGTCTCCATCCCCTGGCCTATTGGAGGTGGTATTGGGGTATTCAATTCATGGGAACTGGGGGAAGGTTCATGATAATAATACTCTATATCCATATCCTCTTCCATTAAATGGGAAATGAAACTGTCATTCGTGTGTACAGTTGACTACCTCTTCATGAATAGATGTTATTCGTTTTCCATCACCACCACTCATATCTAGTTTTAATGATGAAATTTATATATATTCATGATATTCATGAATTATTTTTCATTATGGAAATATAATATATCATATAATTTCTTACCTTTCTATTCATTTAAAATGATAACAGCATTCATGTGTACCTGTAGATTACCGCCTCCACGAAGCGATGTGATTCATTTATCATAACCACATCACATGAATTCTATGTATAAGTGTAAATAAATTAATAATATTTTATTTATGTTATAATGATATTTATTTAAATATAAAATAATACTCATGTTATTTCCATCATGATTATTGAAAAATGGAAATGTTACTCATGCCTAAGTATGGCTTACCGTCTACATGATTGTAATGTTATTCATTTTTCATAACAAAATTTCATGGATGGTTTAAAAAGTAAAATTGATGTATAAAAATTATAATTATTTCATGATTATTTGTAACACCCCAAGCTTCCACGGACGTTTCCCTTTGAATAATGCAATGGCGTGCATTGTACGCAACTTCGAGATTCTAACACACCACAACCAATCAAACTAGCCGTTATGAATAGTAATACCTAATTTTTGAAATTTTATAAATTATATCTCTCAAAATGGACTTCATTTTTGGATTCATAATATCAAAATTATTCTAGTGTGAAATTTTGGTACTTTTCGGATAACTTTCATATTTTGATGAATAGTGAAATTTACTAAATTTTAATTAAAAACAACTTTTTTAATCGAAATAATTAATATGGATAAATTATAAATTTGAGTGGTTTTAAATTATATTTAGAATATATTTTTACCATTTAATTAAATTTTTTTCATTGGACATAATTTCACAATTAAACCAGACATAAATAAGTGTCAATCTTTTGATAGTTATTATCTCTTAAAAACACGCTTTTTGTTTTAACAACGGGAATTAATTTTAAATTAATTGTTGTCACTTCTGTGTTTTGAATTTGGAAAAATGGATTACATATTTGGAATCATGATGTTTAAATTGTGTAAATAGATAACTTTTATTTTTAGACATTTTGAATAATTACTTCGGTAAATATTTTATTTACCATGGTTAAAGCGTAAATCCAGTAAATAAGGGTTACAAAATAATATTATAATAATACTAAATTACCCTAAAACATATCTTAACCCTATTGGTTGATACATGGCCGACCATGGGCATCTTTGGGTCGATTTTGGGACCCCATGGATCCACTTGTAAGTGATAGGGACACTTTATTTTAATTAAGTTAAAATGAATACAAAAATGACACAAGGATATATCTTTTAGTAAAACAATTGTTACATAGGGTTTTATATGTTTTATTTTAGACTATAAATATTTATTAGAAAGATAAAAAGATTTCCTACATAATTATAGTTTATTTATAATTTTTAGACATTAAATAATTTAATTTATTTATGACACAATGGTGATGCAGTAATTACCATAATAGTGAAAAATTATAATAATTGATATTATAAATACCCAAATAAATATAATTTGTGACTTTTTATGAATTACACTAATTTTATAGGTTAATATTACATGTTATTATTGATTTAATTAACTTTTTTAGAAGTAATAATTTTGTTATGAGTTTTACAAAAATCAATTATGGAATAGTGTCAAAATTGACATAAAAGAGTTTTTAAAACAAATATTATATTATTAATTGATATTAAATTTCTAAAAATATAAGGTTCATCAAAGAGACTTATATCATGATAGGTGTATCATTAATGGAATACTTTTGGGTCTCTTGGATGTATATAGTAAGTTTATTAACCATATAATATAAAAATACAAAGAGACATTGTAAAAGTGAAACTAATTAACTAAGAGTTAATACTCAAAGATAAGGTTAATATAATGAACCAAACATGTATAAATTCTATTTTTTGAGTGGTTTTAGCCCCATACCTACCTTAAATTTTAAATAATACACTTTGGAGCCATTAGAAACCGAATATGAATTTATTATAAAATAATATTTCTAGCTTTTCCAAAGGTGCCCCTCACCCCTCTTATAAAAGGGCACTTCCCCTTCTCATTACTTCACACCTTCAAAGCCTTTTGGTTCGACCAAACCCTGCCCAAATACTCTCTAAAAATCCCTAACTACAACCTAGAGGCCTTATTTTGATCATAAATACAACCTAAGGAGCCCTTTTGTTCAAATCAAAAGGAAGAACCCGAAGAAGAGGTAATGATTTCACCACCCTTTTTCAAGTTCCTTTCTTCTTCCACTTCTTCTTTCTTTGTTATTTATATTATAAAATAATGAATCCAGTATCTCCTATATACTATAATATTATTATAAATATTGTACAACCATATTCAGTATTCTATCTACCCATTGAATAACATGTCATCATACGTGTGTGCGTACGACTTACCGTCTCCACGTCGTGGTGTAATTGTTATTCAATAAATTATTATTTGGATGGGTATAATAATGATTTTTAATTCATGTAAATAATAAATATAACATGATAATTATTATGTAAATATGATATACCATCCAATTATATATTATTTTAATATCAAAAGAATGATATTGTCGCTCGTGCGTACGTACGGACTACCGTCTCCACGAACACGATGAGATTCATTCTTTATCCTATCCATTCAAGTATAATTATCATTTGATGATTTAAAAAAAATAAGGACTTGATATAATTATGGATATGAATAATATATAACCTATCCATTACAACCACGTCTTACGTAACAAAACATATAAAAGAAAACGAGTAAGTTAACACACGAAACGACAATAATTCTAAGATATTATTAACAAAGAAATGTTAAAAGATCATATATGATATCATATTAATGTATATGATTATTGAATAATTTAATAACAATTATTTCACCATTATAAAGGAGGTTAACCCACCGTCGACCAAGGAAAAAGTACAAAGTAAGGGGTTTCTTAACTCACTCTTAATTTCGTGAGAATTCCATTGTTCGCCACTTAATTATTGCATGTGGTGTATGTGTACTGCCCATGATTGTATTCATTGTGTAATATACTTTAATTTATGGGTATTTACATCATCATGGTATGATCCTTTAATTCTCGCTCAAATTTACCCAAGAGATGAAGGTAGAACAGTCCTCGTAGTTTAACTTGGGTTGTCGAATCCACAGAGACCTAAGAAGTAACCTATAGACACGTACATTCTATGGACTGTTTTTGGCTATGAATTGGCCAACTTGAGTTTATTTTAGATGGGTTTAAAGGAACTCTAAGAGACTTAAGTGAATTCAATTTAAAATAATGAGTTGATCCTAGGTTATCGCTCGGGGTGGATTGGACGTATTTCCTTTTTAATGATTTCAATTTCTTATATTTGAGATGGGTTCATTTAAGGAGATAAAACAACATCATCAATTACTGGTTTAATGCATACACCCTTTAATACTAATCACCTATACACTTGAAGGATCAATGTTTTTATCACTTCAAGGTAAAGGTTCGTATTAGCACTTAAAGTGTGTGGCCTTAAATTCAACAAGGACGATGGAGTTTAAAAATCATCAAATAAAAATCTCAATTAAAGATTTGATTGTAAATTAATGAGGTGATAAATGACATCCAATCCAGACCCTTTATACTCCCTTGGATCGACCCATAAGTGGGTTAGCCCTCCATTTATTCTATGGTTTCAATGGAAGCGGAATGTAGACTCATGAGGGAGGAAATGGAGAAGTAAAAAAAATGTAATAAAATAACAATCACTCCACCGTTGTGTGATAATCTCACAAGGTTTGGTATGAACAAGTTCACACCTTCAACAAACGGTATCAAAGTGATAATTAGAAGAACATAATAATGAGAGAATAAGAACTTTTATTAAGAAAAAAGGATGAATTAAAACAATTTACATATGAAGGAAGAACATTACAAAGAGAAATTGGCAGCATAACATTAAGATGAAAACAAGCTCAAAGATTCTCAACCCCTCCACAAAAACTGCCTTAAATATGAATTTTGGAATCCTTGGGTCGACCCTCCAACAGTACAATGCATCCCACTTGATTATGGTAGGCCTAGGGTGGTGGAAAGTTTGTGGAAAGAAGACTTTTCCACCCTTGACCCGAAAAGGCATCCAGCTTTCATTCACCGAACAGACGCGCTTGAACAACCTTCTATATGGTCGAATTTGGGTAGGCCATAGAATACTTAAATTAATATATGGATGTCCCATAACAGTCTGAAAAATCTCAGCCCAAAAGAAGTTATGTATTTCTAGATATGGTTTAATTGGTGGGATGTTTTTCTGGGCCGCAGAATCTGGCCCAGAATTTTATCTCTAACTTGGGCCGCCTAAATGACCACCATGGAGGCCGCATTATCATTATCTCATGAAGAGTGATTTGTTCCTATACATGGCTTCTAGAAGCCCACGAAATTGTGGATTAATTGGGCCTGTATGTTGGGCCCCACAGTCTCATCAGTGGTCTGGTGTCCAATCTGCCTTCTCAAGAATTGCTTCCTTTCATCACAAAATATCCCCATCTTATTCCATGAATTATCCATTTATACCTGAATGAAAAATGTTCATATTGGAGTGTAGATCAATTTACAAAAATATAAAATTAAAATATGTATAATCACATGAATCATTGGGTACATCAAATGATGTTCAAAAATGTACCACATAATAGTGCATTTTAAGAAGGTATTACAATCATAATGTGAAATGATGTTCAAAGTGTAAAATGCACTAAAATGGTGTTTATGAATAATAAAGAAAATGAATATTATATATATTAAAAATTAATATTATCCTCATTTAGTGGCAAATCACACCCCCCAACTTGAGTTTTTCTAGTCCCGAGAAAAATATATCTCAACAATATGAAATTCGAATTCCCTTTTCCAAAAACATTTTAATACACAAGGATCACCAAAAAACCTTATACCAAACAATCATGAAACCCATAAAAATATTTTAATACAAGATAGTTTCGTAAGAAGGTCCCAATCCCAATCCCATTCCTTTGTTCAAATTCATTGTCATATTTCATCCAATATCAATTAAGTATGAGGATGTGTTGTGCATCACAATAGACATGAGGTTCATCTTTATTCAATGGGGAAATTATGGAAGCGCTAGGTGGAATCACATTTAAATATTAAGATGGGTATTCATTTTTTTATAATAATTTTTTTTTTGCAATTTTTCCATGGTAATTGAAGTTGCACTCAAAAGAGTCAACCCCTATTGAGAGACTTTGCTGATGACTCTCAGGCTCAAAGACTTTAGGGGACCAAGTGAAGCCCACATACTCAGGCATCATCTCAAGTTAACTCAGTCAAAAACAAATTCAAATTACCAAAAATAGAGATAAAATTACTAACTCTGGGCTAGACAACTATGGAGTCATGATCCCCAAGTGCCGAAAGCCACACATTAGGTCATTTCATTGCTCTACGTGCATTTTTTTTTAATATTTTTTTTGAATACTCATATTAAACTAAAATGATCACCAAACCTATGCTATTTATTTAGGGGACCCCATGAACTCAAACTAATACCCCACTATCTAAGGGACGTACATTGTGATCTTTTTTTTATTTGGATGAAAATATACACAATGAAATATCACATTGGAAAGCCACACTTTCCAAAATCTATGCTCATGAAATTATACAAGGATTAAAATCAGAATCATGTCATGCTAAATTATTTGATATTCAGTTTAAAAGTGTGCAATGTGTATTACCATGTTCAAAGTTAAAGAAATTTTTCCTTCCATTTACACTTTTTTTTTCAAATCATTCAATTTTTTTGACACAAAATCATTTTTTTTTTATTTTATCTCCCCCCAACTTAAAACAACATTGTCCCCAGTGTTTGAAGAAATGAAAATTTATAAGGAGTAGAGGCAGATAATGGAAGTTCAAAAAGGAAATTGAAACTGAGGATCATGGAATGAAATCACCTGGTGGTTGAAGTTGAAGTTCTTGCTGCTCAAAATTAGTCCTTTGATCTCTTGGGGGATGTAGGCACCTCCTTGATTGAACATGTATCACCAAAAATAGTACCTAAACAAAAAGAAGAACAAACTAGACAAAAAAAACAACACAACGACTTATTTAATTCCAAGTATCATCATTTTTATGGTTTTTTCTATTTTTTTGTTTTTTTAATCAAACTAATGATACATTGTATTCTTTTAATTTTCTGGGTAACGTATTACTCAGGGATCAAACCACGTGACACAGATGAATATGATGCTCCCCTTTCATACCCATCCATACTCATAATAGAAGAACAGGTCAATAGTCTTTTTTTTTAATATAAAAATGATTAATTAATCCTATTTAAAATATAAAGTTTACTAAAACAAAAAAATGATAGGAAACTTGAAAACCGTGGGTTTCCTTCCATTCAGATCTTTGTTTAATGTTGTTAGCCCGACATGGACCCTAAGTCTATCAATTTTTTCCTTGTTCATAGGTTGTATCAGTTAAATCAACCTCTATTTCCTGTTTATTGAATGATTCAACGAATGGTTTTAACCTTTTACCATTGACCTTGAAAATGTAACCACTTGTGGGATCTTGAATCTCTACTGCCCCATGGGGGAATACATGATGCACTATGAAAGGTCCTAACCATCTAGACCTTAACTTTCCTGGATGTAAATGAAGTTTTGAACTATACAAGAGAACAAGTTTTCCCGGTTCAAAATGTTTGACCTTGATATTCCTAGATTGGTAGGCTTGAACTCTATCTTTATTTATTTTTGAATTTTCATAAGACTCCATCCTTAGTTCCTCCAGTTCATTAAGATCTAATTTCCTTTTTGTTCCGGCCAATCAGAGGTCATAATCCATTTTCTTAATTGCCCAAAAGGCCTTATGTTCAATCTCCACTGGAAAATGGAATGATTTACCATAAACCAACCTATATGGGGACATTCCTAAAATGGTTTTATATGCGGTTCTATAGACCCAAAGAGCATCTAAGAGTTTTCCAGACCAATCTTTCCTAGAGGGGTTGACAGTTTTTTCATGAATTTGCTTAATCTCCCTATTTGCTAACTCATCTTGACCATTGGTTTGAGGATGGTATGCAGTGGACACTTTATGAGAGATACCATACTTAGACATGAGTGAAGAGAATGGGCGGTTGCAGAAATGGGTTCCTCGATCACTGATTATAGCCCTAGGAATTCCAAATCTTGAAAATATGTTCTCTTTCAGAAATAGAATCGCAACTTGATGATCATTGGACTTAGTGGGAATGTCCTCAACCCATTTTGAGACATAATCAACAGCTAAGAGTATGCATAGGTATCCCCGAGGGTTTAGGAAGGGACCCATGAAGTCAATTCCCCAACAGTCAAATATTTCAACCACTAAGATGGGAGTGAGTGGCATTTGATTCCTTTTTGTGATGGACCCTACTTGTTAACACCTAGTACAGCTTTGACAAAATGTGTAGGAGTCCCTTGAGAGGGTGGGCCAGAAAAGACCACATTGAAGAATCTTAGCAGATGTTTTCTTAGAGGAAAAGTGACCTCCACATGCCTCACTATGATAGAATGTAAGGATGACTCTTGTTCAGATTCTGGAACACACCTCCTAATGACTTGATCAGGGCAGAACATATAGAGTTATGGATCATCAAACACATATTGTCTAACATCAGAAAGGAATTTCCTTCGAGCTTGATTCCTTAAGAATTTTGGAATGACTCTTGTAACTAAGAAATTGGCTATGTTGACATACCAAGGGCGGTCACTCACAGAGTATAGGTATTCATCAGGAAATTAATCAGACACAGAAAGGTGATTGGAGTTATCTTTGAATTCCATTCTAGAGAGGTGATCAGCTACAACATTTTCAACACCCTTTTTATCCTTGATTGTGAGGTAAAATTCTTGTAATAGAAGGACCCACCTAATCAGTCTAGCCTTGGAATCTTGTTTTTGGAAGAGGTATTTTAGTGCAGAATGGTCAGTGAACACAGTGATGGGGGATCCTAAGAGGTAGGACCTAAACTTCTCTAAGGCAAACACAATAGAAAGTAACTCCTTTTCAGTGGTGGTGTAGTTGATTTGGGCATCATTTAAGGATTTTCTTTCATAAGCAATGACATAAGAAGTTTTATCACAACATTGTCCTAACACAGCTCCTACAATAAAGTCACTGTCATCACACATAAGTTCGAAATGAAGGTTCCAATTTGGAGTTTTCATAATGGGAGGAGAGGTGAGAGAGGATCTGAGGGTTGAGAATGAACCCTCATAGCTTTCTGTCCAAACAAATGGAGCATCCTTTACTATGAGAGCACAAAGGGGACAAGATATTGAACTAAAGTCCTTGATGAATATTCTATAGAAACCAGCATGTCCTAAGAAAGACCTCACTTCATTGATAGTTTTGGGTGATGGACGGTGATGAATGATGTCAACCTTGGCTTTATCAACTTCAATCCCCCTACCTGAGACCAGATGGCCTAAAACTAGTCCCTCTTTAACCATAAAATGGCGTTTTTTCCAGTTTAGGATTAGATTTTTTTCTTACCATCTTGAAAAGACTCTCTCTACATTCCTCGTACATCCCTCAAATTTATCCCCAAACACAGAGAAGTCATCTATGAAGACCTCTAGAAAATCCCCTACCATGTCTGAGAAGATTCCCATCATGCACCGTTGGAAGGTTACAGGGTCATTGCATAACCCGAAGGGCATGCGTTTGAAAGAAAAGGTTCTGAATGGACATGTGAATATAGTCTTCCCTTGATCCTCTAGGGAGACCTCAATTTGATTGTACCCCAAGTACCCATCTAAGAAATAGTAGAAGTCATGACCTGCCACTCTCTGAAGGACTTGGTCAATGAATGGTAAGGGGAAATGGTTCTTCTTGGTGAATGAGTTTACATTCCTGTAGTCAATGCAGACACTCCATCCACTACCCACCCTTGTTGGATGAATCTCTCCATCCTCATTGGTTATCACTATGATTCCGGCCTTTTGGAACCACTTGGATTGGGCTCACCCACTCACTCTCAGCTATGGGATATATGATACCATCTTTTAACAATTTCAGAAGTTCCTTCCTTACTACCTCCATGAGATTAGGATTGAGTCGTCATTGAGGTTGACGACATGGCTTTGAATCAGATTCTAGAACAATCCTATGAGTCCCAATAAGTGGGATAATCCCAGGAATATCAGAAAGGGTCCAACCAATGGCTTTATTATGCTTCTTAAGGACATCTAGAAACATCCTCTCATGATTGGCTTCAAGAGAAGAAGAAATTACAATAGTATGTGTTTGATTTTCCCCTAGGAAGGCATACTTTAGTGCAGCAGGAAGTTCCTTCAATTCAAGATCAGGTTGGTTCAGAATTTTAGTAGAAGATTGGGACATTAGATCAAGATCAATTTCTTTTTTTAGAGTTTCATATAGGATTGATTCCCCACATGTAGAAGTTTCAACTACTAGATTGGCTTGATCAGATTTAGGGATGGAATTTGCAGTGGTCTCCATGAAAGTGGTCTCTTGAAGGGTTTCACTGATTGTTGGACCTAAGACTTCATCATAAGAGCAATTTAAAAATGATTCAAGCCAAGGAGATAAACTTCCTTCATATGAACAAAGGAAATCAATCTCATCCTGACTTAAACATTCATCAAATATTCCTTGATGTTCCATGGATTCATTATCAATGCTTCCTACCATGTTTACTTCATGAATTTCCTCATCACCCCCTATTTGTGAGCTTGCATTATAGATGTTCATGTCTAGACTCATGTTCCCAAAGGTGATGGTCATGTTCCCATTTCGGACTCAGATAAGAGAGTTGATTGTTGCAAGGAAAGGATGACCAAGGATGATTGGGGTTTGTTCCTTATTTCCTAAGTTTGGATGGTTATCAAGGACAATGAAATCAGCAGGGTAGATGAAGTTTTCAACCTTTAGAAGAATGTCCTTTAAAATCCCCTTTGGAACCCTAATTCTAAGATCAGCAAGTTGAAGTGTGACAGATGTGGGTTGGAGTTCTTCTAGGCCTAACTGGCATTACACAGCATATGGGATGAGATTGACACTAGTACCTAGGTCACACAAGTCCTTGACAAATTTTCTTTCTCCTAGTTCAATATTGATGTAAGGGAAACCTGGGTCTTTCAACTTAGGAGGAATGGTCCCTGGAATAGTGGTACTCACATTAGCAGCCAAAAGGACTTGGTTTTTATGTGAATATTTTCTTTTAAAAGTGCAAAAGTCCTTAAGGTACATTGAGTAGGCAGTTATGGTTTTGATTTCATCGAGAAGGGGTATGTTCAACTTGACTTGTGAAAATATTTCCCTCAATGTTTCACTCAGTTCAGGCTTGGGTTTCCCCCTCATGTGTTGAATAAATGGTGCAGGTTGTGGGGTTGTTTGTTGAAGAGTTGTTTCCTTGACAATGTTATCAGTTTCCTCAGTTTGATCATGTGGTTCATTTGAATTTTCATCCAAGTTTGAATCTTCAGGTGGGTTATGAATTAGTTTTTCAGGTTTCTCAATTGATTTCCCACTTCTTAAAACAGTCACAGCCTTTAGTTGTTCATGAGTTTTTTGAGCACAACTTGACTCTCCCGTTGAAGTTGAGGATGGCACCTCCTGAGTAGGCATGGGTGCCTTTCCAGTTTTTATGGTTTGAAGTTCTTGTTTTAGGGAAGAGACTTCTAAGTTCATCCTCTCCATTTGTTTGCACAGTTGTTCTAGTAAGATTTTTGGAACAGTTTGGGTGGGTGCTTGAGAATATCGGTTTATCCCGGGGGGGATATTTTGGAAGTGGGATGGTTTATTGAAAATGGATCGGTGGTTGTTGGTATTGTATAGGTTGGGTTTGGAACTGGTTATGGGATTGGTAGTTCTGATGGGGGTAAGGATTTTGTCCCTGTGGTTGGCTAGGTTGTTGGTTATCTTTCCAGCGGAAGCCTGGGTGGTCGTTATACCTTGGGTTGAAGGTGTTTTTGTATTGATGATTTTGAAAGTTCAAAGCATTTACTTCCGATGGGGTTCCTCCTAAGAGAACATCCTTGATGGATGGAATGGTTGGGAAGGTGTCTGTCTTATGGTCATGTTTGTCACAAATTGTGCAAACAGGGTCAACAGTTTGGATTTCATGGACTTTCCTAAGGTCTATCTCTTCAACCTTCCTAGAGAGTGCTGCGAGTTTAGCCCTAAGGCTTTCCTCTTCTCTAAGTGTATGAATTCCAGTAGTTCTTTGTGGCTTTTCAGAATAAGGTGAAGTTCCCCATGTTTGGTTTTGTTTAGAAAGGCTTTCTAGATACTCATAAGCATCATTTGGGGATTTGTTTTTAAAGGTTCCATTACACATCATATCAATGAATTGTTTGTTCCCCGGACCCAACCCTTCATAGAAAATTCTCACTTGTTCAGGAATAGAGAAACCATGGTGTGGAACCATGTTTAGAGTGTCTTTGAACCTCTCCCATGTTTCATAGAATGACTCTACCACTTTTTTAAAAAAGTTTGGGATACTCTTTTTAAGTGCAATTGTTTTGTGGTGGGGAAAGTATTTTTTGTTGAATTCTCTTTGTAGTTGGTCCCAAGAGTTGATGGATAATGGTATCAAATTGTTTAGCCAATTTTTAGCTCGATTTTTTTAAAGAAAAAGGAAATAGCCTCATCTTAGATGATTCTAGTTGATGTGGGGGACACATGGTTTCTACAATGCCATTGAACTCCTTAATGTGCAGGTATGGCATCTCGGACTCCATTCCATGGAATGTGGGAAGGTGGTTTAGGACATGGGGTTTAAAGATTTAGTTGGAATATCTTATGGAATTGTGTCTAATGAATGAGGGTTCATTGTTCCAAGAAGGTGTGAGGTAGTCATTCATTGTTTGATCAATTGCATTCCCCATGTTTGGGGCTGCCTCATTTGGGTTTCCATTTTGGTTCCCACCCGGGTTTATGAGTTGGTTTCTTTGAAGACCTTCCATTGAAATTGGCTCAATTTTGGACTCTAGAGTATTAGGAAGATTAGGATATAATGGAATGAGTTCCCTTGGTGTACTTGAATCCCCAACCCCCGGACTATCCACCCTAACTAGATGGTTTGATTGATCGCGGGTGTAGGCGGACATGCGCCAAAAGAAAAAAACGAGAAAGGGGCAAGATAAGAGAATTTGGATGAGAAAAGAAGAAATGGGGGAGAATAGAATGGGTGTTTATATTACATACTTGGGTCCCCGGAAACGGCACCAAAATTTGATTCTCGCTCAAATTTACCCAAGATATGAAGGTAGAACGGTCCTTGTAGTTTAGCTTGGGTTGTCGAATCCACAGAGACCTAAGAAGTAACCTATCGACACGTACATTCTATGGACTGTTTTTGGCTATGAAGTGTCCAACTTGGGTTGATTTTAGATGGGTTTAAAGTAACTCTAAGAGACTCAAGTGAATTCAATTTAAAATAATGAGTTGATCCTAGGTTATCGCTCGGGGTGGATTGGACGTATTTCCTTTTTAATGATTTCAATTTCTTATATTTGAGATGGGTTCATTTAAGGAGATAAAACAACATCATCACTTACTGGTTTAATGCATACACCCTTTAATACTAATAACCTATACACTTGAAGGATCGATGTTTTGATCACTTCAAGGTAAAGGTTCGTATTAGCACTTAAAGTGTGTGGCCTTAAATTCAACAAGGACGATGGAGTTTAAAAATAATCAAATAAAAATATCAATTAAAGAAGTGATTATACATTAATGAGGTGATAAATAACATCCAATCCAGCCCCTTTCTACTCCCTTGGATCAACCCATAAGTGGGTTAGCCCTCCATTGATTCTATGGTTTCAATGGAAGCGGAAAGTAGACTCATGAGGGAGGAAATGGAGAAGTAAAAAAACGCAATAAAATAACAATCACTCCACCGTTGTGTGATAATCTCACAAGGTTTGGTATGAAAAAGTTCACACCTTGAACCAACGGTATCAAAGTGATAAGGATAAGAACAGAATAATAAGAGAAGAATAACTTTTATTAAGAAACAAGGATGAATTAAAACAACTTACATGTGAAGGAAGAACATTACAAAGAGAAATTGGCAGCATAACATTAAGATGAAAACAAGCTCAAAGATTCTCAACTCCTCCACCAACAATTCCTTAAATAGTCATTTTTGAAGCCTTGGGTCGACCCTCCAACAGTACAATTCATCTCACTTGATTATGGTAGGCCTAGGGTGGTGGAAAGTTTTCCGAAAGAAGACTTTTCCACCCTTGACCCGAAAAGGCATCCATCTTTCATGCACCGAACAGACGCACTTGAAACACCATCTAGATGTCCGAATTTGGGTGTTCCATAGAAGACTTAAATTAATATCCGGATGTCCCCTAACTGTTTGAAAACGCTCAGCCCAAAAAGAGTTATGAGTTTTGAGATATGGTTTAATTGTTGGGCTGTTTTTCTGGGCCGCAGAATCTGGCCCAGAATTTTATCTCTAACTTGGGCTGCCTAAATGACCACCATGGAGGCCGAATTAGCATTAGATCCTGAAGAGTTATTTGTTCCTATACATTGCTTCTATAATCCCACGAAATGTGGGATTAAATGGGCCTGTATGCTGGGCCCCATAGTCTCATCAGTGGGCTGGTGTCCAATCTGACTTTTCTAGAATTGCTTCCTTTCATCACAAAATATCTCCATCTTATTCCATGAATTCTCCATTGATCCCTGAATGAAACATGTTCATATTGGAGTATAGATAAATTTACAAAAATATCAAATTAAAATATTTATAATCATATGAATCATTTGGTACTTCAAATGATGTTCAAAAATGTACCGCATAATAGTACATTTTAAGAAGGTATTACAATCATAATGTGAAATGATGTTCAAAGTGTAAAATGCACTAAAATGGTGTTTATGAATAATAAAGAACATTAATATTATATATATTAACAATGAATATTATCCTCATTTAGTGTCTAATCATCCTTCTTTCATGGGTGTATGTTTCGTAAGTTACCTAATCGATAAGGGTATTTGAAATTTCAATTTCCACTCATTTGGCTTTACGCATATTTCATTGATTATATTACCCCAAGATTATGTGTGGAATCACTATTAATTTTATTATGTCATAATTTCCACTCCCCTTCCTGTGGATATACTTTTGATACACATAATCACTCCATTGATAATTTCTCAAGTCATTGATATGAATTTGATAAGAGTAATTTTAACTCATTCTCCATTTGTTGAGTTAAACATCCAATTCGTTGGTGTTGTTTTTACAAGAATATGTGTGAATGTCCTTTGATTGTTTTACACTGAATATCCAATCATATTTAGTGTATTTATATGTTTCACACATAATTATGTTGTTGATTTATCCTTAACCTAAGGATACGGCCTTTATGAGAGATTTCATCTCAATTTACATTCCATTGAGACTTATTTGTTGTCATACACCAAATCACTTTTATGTGGTGTATATAATGTACTTTAACATAGTATACTATGAATTCCTTTATTCTCATGATATTACAATGTTTTGATTACCTCAATTATTTGTATTCAAGTGTCTCTCTTTTGGTTAGAAACTCTAACTAAAATACAATTTTTAAATGTTGTAAATACTTATTCTTCTAAATCTTTCTCATTAATGTCCATGTTTTAAAAAAATGGTTTTAAGGATTTATTTGTATGGACATTAAAGTTTTAAAATTAAAACTCCTTTAAAAATTTTCAAAGTGGTATGGTACACTTTGATTCAAAAATCAATTTTTAAATAGCTTCTTGACAAATAGTGTGACTTTAAATGATTTCAAGAAAAAGGGGGATATTTCTCTCAAATAGTTTTTGATGATTATTTTCATCTATTTCAATAACCTTCATTATTCTCGATTGTGGTTAATATGATACAATACAATCTTCCATATTGTATCGAATGAGTTATGTTTGACTGTGGATGTGCTATTTTTATACCATTCATGGTTTTTGGATAAAGTATTGACATTTCGTATGCTAGTTTTAATACGAATGATTATGTTATGTTTCAAACTTTTCATATGTTGAATGCATTGGACTTAGTAAGTGATGGGTGGAGCCCGCTATAGCTCCTTGATGCATCGGTAGGTCTCATGAGACAAACTAGTGTCTTGTCACAAGGCCTTGGAAAAATCTTATTTGTAGTCTTGGCATGAGGCCTTGGCTATGTGGTTATGATAGTCTGGCATTATGCATTCCATCATTATGAAAGTGGTTATTGATATTGCATGTGATCATTCGACTAGTAGAATATCCATGTGAGTAAGTAAATGGCATTATTTTATTTTATCTTTTCCATTTTATGCTGAAGCTCAAGTTTAAAAGGCTTTTGTTTTAGTTATAAACTTCCTTAAGTGTTTATGCTTATCTATAAAAGATTCTGCTATAATGTTATCCTTACTGAGCATCTGAGCTCACCCCTTTCAATGTTTTATTTTTCCCAGGATTATAAAGAAGTAATTTATGAATGACCTGCAGGGATAGTATGAGGGGATATGGAGACAATATGTTTTTTTTATGATGTAATGTAAAACTTTATGATGGTATTTAGTGTTTCCAAGGCTATTAAACTAACCGGTCATTCGAGACTTGATCTTTATTGTGATCATGCCAATGTTATTTAATAATGCACCGACTCTGGGTAACTGGGGTCGGGGCGTTACAGTTGGTATCAAAGGAAGTTTAGTACAAACCTTGGGAGCTAGTTTAGATAAACTCTGATTAGAGCACGTAGACCTAAGATGAACTTGGAAGATTAGTTTAGAAGAATTTTCCTAGAATTTTGGTATTGTAGAGATTTTGTGAGTTTTCCAAGAAATACATCCTTGTATTGATATGATCAGGTAGAGGCGGCTCTGGCACAGATGTACCTAGGGGTAAAACCCGAAAACACCGCTTTGAGATTGACTCGAACGAGAACTGGTGCACGACAACGGTCCTTGCTGCTCTCTTGGTTACGACACTCCCGGGGGATATGCTTAGGATAATTTACATTTTCTTTACTAACCGATTTGAAATATTAAATATATAAGATGAGAGTAAATGACCTTGGTTAATCCTAATGTGTTTCAAATTGAGAATATGGTGACATGTTAATCTCTAAATTATTTTATGACTATTGTTACTCACACAATGATTTCTGGTTTTAGTTAATGACTGGATTCCAAGGAAGTCATAGTGACTTTGAGAATGATGTACAAGGTGGGAATGGTGGTGGAAATGAGAAACAAAATGGAATGTTGATAGGCGTAAAAGATATCGTCTTTATGCCAAATCAATTTTCCAAAAATATGATCAACAATATATATATTAACCAATTCCCGGACTCAAAAAAGAAGAGAAAGGTGATGAATGATAAGAGCTCCAGCAGTGGAGACCATGAAGAAAGGAATCCTCAATTTCCATCATGCAGGAAATGTGGAAGGAGACACCCAGGAAAGTGTCTCAATGGGACAAAGAAATGATTTACATGCGGGAAGGAAGGACATAAAGTGAAGAATTGCCGAAGAATAATGAAGAGTACTATGGAAGAAGATAAAAATAGTCCCAAGAGTCCATTTACAGTCATTTTCCGTAAATGTAGGGGACCTGGCCATTACCTGAGTGAATACCATATTCTATAAGATATTTTCTTGGTCAAAGAAGAAGCTATGTGGAAATAAATGGTTGGAGAAATGTTTAAAAAGTATTAGTGGTCCTTGTTTATGGGTTTACTTTGGAATAATTTTCTCTTGTATTTGTAACCCCGCAGTTTTCCATGGGAGAATGATATTTGAGGAAGAATTATCTCTTCTCTTGTGGATATAGGTAATAATAACCATTTGGTTTTATATGATCATTGGGGTTTGAGAGAATTATAAGTTATTATAATTTGGGATGAAAATGCAAGGTATGATATAACAATTGTGGTTAAATTATGTTATGGTATTTTGAGGAATTTATCTAATTTTGGTAATATTATAAAATATAGTTTTTGAAAAAGGACAACACGTAGACCGTGTGACAACCTGTCGCGTCAGACAAAGCTGTGGGAATCGAACCCACAACCAAAGTGCGATTGGGATTTATTGCCTACCATTGGACTACGCGAAGTCCCTCGATAGTGTGGCTAATTATTTTTAGTTAAATGATTTTATAGATCAATAATAAGTTTATTTGGGTTCTTATGTCTTATTAAATGAAAACCCTTGGTATAGGAAAATGATTTGGTGATTAAGTGATAGATGTTATTTTGGAAGTTGTTCACTTTGTTGTGAACACTATATGCCCAAGGAAAATAGAATAGTATGGGATTTTATTTGAGGAGTAATGGTGGATTTTTATCTATGTTTTTATTATGGATTTATAGTGATTTGGGTTGTTTATGGAAATTATTAGGTTAATTACTTTTAAGTATGTGACTTTAAGAGTAATTAATGTCATTTGGAGATACAATTTAACGTGGAAGACTAAATTCTTATAAGTTTTGAGTTTCAATATTAGTTTGGATTATATTGAAGGATTTTAAGGACAATTTATTATTGAATGGTATTTATTTAACTTTGGGGTATTGATGGTTTAATTTTAGAAATTAAAATTAGTTTTTTTCTCTAATTGAATATCCATTTGGGGGGGGTCATAAGATATTATACTAACCATTTTGGTTTTGACTAATCTCTAAATACAAGTTAAATATATAGTTTATCCTACATGGATCATGTTTTTCTATAGAAGTTTATTCTATCTCTTTCATTGTGACCAAGTCTTCTTGAATATTCATTGTTCAAATAAAATGAGTTAGTGGTAAAAAGTTATTAAATAATGAAACTCCACTTAAAAAGTAAGTATATCTCTTTATTTTCTTAGTCAATATCATAAATGAATTCCTCATCCTTATGTAAGGTAACTTAAAACCAAAAAATGGTGTCTGTTTACTTTTCCTACTGGGAGACTAAGGACCATTTGTCCCAACACAAGTTTGTGATTTTCTTATTGTTAACTTTCTCCTAATCATGTTTTATATCCCTCTACATCAGAACTGAACACTTAGTTTATCATCCATATCCATGTTTTCCTACATGGAATCCTATTATGGGTTATCTTGGGTGACCTTTATACCTCTCTTCCTTTCTTTTAAAGTGATAGTTTTATTGACTCTTTTTCTGATGTGGGACTTTACATTATATTCTCAATACCAATTTTAAAAAAAATTCAAGGATTAAATTTATTGAAGGAGGGGAGAATGTAACACCCCAAGCTTCCATAGTACATTTCCCTTTGAATAATGCAATGGCGTGCATTGTACGCAACTTCGAGATTCTAACATGCCACAACCAATCAAACTAGCCGTTATGAATAGTAATACCTAATTTTTGAAATTTTATAAATTCTATCTCTCAAAATGGACTTCATTTTTGGATTCAGAATATCATAATTACCCTAGGGTGAAATTTTGGTACTTTTCGGATAACTTTCATATTTTGATGAATAGTGAAAATTACTAAATTTTAATTAAAAACAACTTTTTTAATTGAAATAATTAATATTGATAAATTATAAATTTGAGTGGTTTTAAAGTATATTTAGAATATATTTTTACCATTTAATTCAATTTTTGTCATTGGACATAATTTCACATTTAAACCAGACATAAACAAGTGCCAATCTTTTGATAGTTATTATCTCTTAAAAACACGCTTTTTGTTTTAACAACGGGAATTAATTTTAAATTAATTTCTACCACTTATGTGTTTTGAATTTTGAAAAATGGATTCCATATTTGGAATCATAATGTTTAAATTGTATAAATAGATAACTTTTATTTTTAGACATTTTGAATAATTACTTCGGTAAATATTTTATTTACAATGGTTAAAGAGTAAATCCTGTAAATAAGGGTTACAAAATAATATTATAATAATACTAAATTACCCTAAAACGTGTCTTAACCCTATTGGTTGATACATGGCCGACCATGGTCATCTTTGGGTTAATTTTGGGACCCCATGGATCCACTTGTAAGTGATAGGGACACTTTATTTTAATTAAGTTAAAATGAATACAAAAATGACACAATCATATATCTTTTAGAAAAAAAATTGTTACATAGGGTTATATATGTTTTATTTTAGACTATAAATATTAATTAGAAATCTAAAACGATTTTATACATAATTATATTTTATTTATAATTTTTAGACATTAAATAATTTAATTTATTTATGACACAATGGTGATGCAGTAATTACCATAATAGTAAACAATTAGAATAATTGATATTATAAATACCCAAATAAATATAATTTGAGACTTTTCATGAATTACACTAATTTTATAGGTTACTATGACATGTTATGATTGATTTAATTAACTTTTTTAGAATTAATAATTCTGTTATAATTTTTTACAAAAATCAATTATGGAATAGTGTCAAAATTAACATAAAAGAGTTTAAAAAAAATATTATATTATTAATTGATATTAAATTCCTAAAAATCTAATGTTCATCCAAGTGACTTATATCATGATAGTTATATCATTAATGGACCACTTGGGGGTCGCTTGGATGTGTATAGTAAGTTTATTAACTATATAATATAAAAATACAAAGAGACATTGTAAAAGTGAAACTAATTAACTAAGAGTTAATACTTAATGATACGGTTAATATAATGACCCAAACTAGTCTAACTTCTATTGGTTGATTGGTTTTAGACCCATCCCCACATTAACCTTTAAATAATCCACTTTGGAGCCATTAGAAACCGAATATGAATTTATTATAAATTAATATTTCTAACTTTTCCAAAGGTGCCCCTCACCCCTCTTATAAAAGGGCACTCCCCCTTCTCATTACTTCACACCTTCAAAGCCTTTTGGTTCGGCCAAACCCTGCCCAAATACTATCTCAAATTCCCTCTCTACAACCTAGAGGCCTTATTTTGATCAGAAATCCAATCTAAGGATCCCTTTTGATCAAATTAAAAGGAAGAACCCGAAGAAGAGGTAATGATTTCACCACCCTTTTCATGTTCCTTTCTTCTTCCACTTCTTCTTTCTTTGTTCTTTCTATTCTAAAATAATAAATCCAGTATAACTATATACTATAATATTATTATAAATATGGTACAACCATATTCATTATTCTATCCACCCTTTGAATAACATGTCACCATACGTGCGTACTTACGGCTTACCGTCTCCACATCGTGGTATAATTTTTTTTGAAAGGTTGGGGCCGAAGCCTCATTTTTATTAATAAAGCAAAGCAAAGACCTCTTTTAACTGGGTAGAGGGAGACCCACGTCATGGTGTAATTGTTATTCAATAAATTATTATTTGTATGGGTATAATAATGATGTGTAATTCATGTAAATAATAAATATAACATGATAATTATTCTGTATATATTATATACCATCCAATTATATATTTTTTTAATATCAAAAGAATGATATTGTCGCTCGTGCATACGTACGGACTACCGTCTCCACGAACGCAATGAGATTCATTCTCTATCATATCCATTCAAGTATAATTATCATTTCATGATTTAAAAATAATTTTTAAGGACTTGATATCATTCTGGATATGAATAAGATACAACCTATCCATGAAAACCACGGCTTACGTAACAAAACATATAAAAGAAAACGAGTAAGTTAACACCCGAAACGATGATAATTCTAAGATATTATTAACAAAGCAATGTTAAAAGACCATATATGATATCATATTAATGTATATGATTATTGAATAATTTAATAACAATTATTTCACCATTATACAAAAGGTTAACCTACCTTCGACAAAGAAAAAGTACAAAGTAAGGGGTTTCTTAACTCACTCTTAATTTCGTGAGAATTCCATTGGTCACCACTTAATTATTGCATGTGGTGTATGTGTACTTCCCATGATAGTATTCATTGTGTAATATACTTTAATTTATGGGTATTTAAATCATCATGGTATGATCCTTATTTCATGGGTGTATGTTTCGTAAGTTCCCTAATCAATAATGGTATTTGAAATTTCAATTTCCACTCATTTGGCTTTACGCATATTTCATTGATTATATTACCCCAAGATTATGTGTGGAATCACTATTAATTTTATTATTTCATAATTTCCACTCCCCTCCCTGTGGATATACATTTGATACACATAATCACTCCATTGATAATTTCTCAAGTCATTGATATGAATTTGATAAGAGTAATTTTAACTCATTCTCCATTTGTTGAGTTAAACATCCAATTCGTTGGTGTTGTTTTTACAAGAATATGTGTGAATGTCCTTTGATTTTTTTACACTGAATATCCAATCATATTTAGTGTATTTATATTTTTCACACATAATTATGTCGTTGATTTATCCTTAACCTAAGGATACGGCCTTTATGAGAGATTTCATCTCAATTTACATTCCATTGATACTTCTTTGTTGTTATACACCAAATCACTTTTATGTGGTGTATATAATGTACTTTGACATAGTATACCATGAATTACTTTATTCTCATGATATTACAATGTTTTTATTACCTCAATTATTTGTATTCAAGTGTCTCTCTTTTGGTTAGAAACTATAACTAAAATACCATTTTTAAATGTTTTAAAGACTTATTCTTCTAAATCTTGCTCATTAATGTCCATGTTTTAAAAAATTGGTTTTAAGGATTTATTTATATGGACATTAAAGTTTTAAAATTAAAACTCCTTTTAAAAGTTTCAAAGTAGTATGGTACACTTTGATTCAAAAATCTATTTTTAAATAGCTTCTTGACAAATAGTGTGACTTTAAATGATTTCAAGAAAAAGGGGGATATTTCTCTCAAATAGTTTTGATGATTATTTTCATCTATGTCAATATCCTTCATTATTATCGATTGAGGTTAATATGATACAATAAAATCTTCCATATTGTATCAAATGAGTTATGTTTGACTGTGGATGTGCTATTTTTATACCATTAATGGTTTTTAGATAAAGTATTGACATTTTGTATGCTAGTTTTAATACGAATGTTTATGTTATGTTTCAAACTCTTTATTTGAGGAATGCATTGGACTTAGTAAGTGACGGGTGGAGCCCGCTATAGCTCCTCAATGCATCAGTAGGTATCATGAGACAAACTGGTGTCTTGGTACAAGGCCTTGACAAAATATTATTTGTAGTCTTGGCATGAGGCCTTGGCTATGTGGTTATGATAGTCTGGCATTATGCATTCCATCATTATGAAAGTGGTTATTGATATTGCATGTGATCATTTGACTAGTAGAATATCCATGTGAGTAGGTAAATGGCATTATTTTATTTTATTTTTTCCATTTTATGATGAAGTTCAAGTTTAAAAGGCTTTTGTTTTAGTTATAAACTGCCTTAAGTGTTTATGGTTATCTATGAAGGCTTATGCTATAATGTTATCCTTACTTAGCATAGGATCCCACCAATTTCAATGTTTTATTTTTCCAATGATTATGAAGAAGTAATTTATGAATGACCTACAGGGATAGTATGAGGGGATATGAAGAAAAGATGTTTTTTATGATGTAATGTAAAACTTTATGATTGTATCTAGTGTTTCCAAGGCTACTAAACTAATCGGTCTTTCAAGACTTGATATTTCTTGTGATCATTCCATTGTTATGTAATAATGCACCAACTCTGGGTAACTGGGGTCGGGGAGTTACATTATTAATCTGTACATTATTAAACAATGACCTATTTTTCCATAATCTAACTACTAAAGTCATTTTGGACATCTGAACTGAATATAATCAAAACACCTGACATGAAATTAATTGATTAAATATTTAAATATAACATTATAATAAAAAATAAATGAATAATAAACAATAAAAATTTTCTTAATAAAGTAAATATTAAACATATGTTTATAATTTAAAAAGATAATGAACGTATGTGATGAGTTAGACCTGCGGTAAAAGATTTCATTTCAATTTCCCTTCATTGTGGCATATTTCATTATTATGTGCCTAATTTATTATATACGATGTATACACTTACCTTTAAAATTTATATCATGAATTTTTTATAATTGATAGTATTTAAAGTTTTAATTCAAATTATTTTATCCAATGGGTTTTGACTTGAGTGTTTCAAAGTGGCCAGTGTTTCATAACTCAATTTCTTTTCTTTGGGTTATATTACTAATTCATTATCATTAATATTTAAAGATTATATATGAAATTAATTTTTTATTAATTATGTTTTATTTAAAATTTTTTAGGTGGATTTATATTTGATACATAAAATCAATTAATTTATTAATTATCACTTCAAGAGTTTGATCATTGTAAGAAATTATGTCACAACTTCCACTACATTGGGACATATTAGGTATTATGTGCCTATTTATATAAGGTGTATTTACAGACCCTTTAATATGGCATATCATGAATCTCTTTATATTCATGTTATTTCATGTTTCATGTGAATTTATTTCTTTCATAAGGGTTATGATTCCATATTTACCATAGTGGAAAGGGTTTATTTTACAATCTCGTCATTATTTAAGATTGTTTATTTTTAAGTCTCTTCTCGGAGAATTATTTGATATTTCTACCATAATCCAAACCTATTTTCTTTGACTCTAGTTATTTTTTATATAAATAATTTTCCTTTCATTTTCATCTATTAAGTACTCAAAAATTTTAAAATAAATGTTGTTAAGAGAAAAATAATTTTTCCTTCTTTAGTTGGAAATACTTTTATGCCAGGTATATGTTTTATAAAATATGTTTTCAATAATGTTTTTAATATTTCTATATGATTGTTTAATTTACTTTTTACAAATTTTTTAATTTTTTTAAAAAAATATAAAAGGTATAGTTTTTTTATTTTCCAAACAAGGTACTTATTGACTTTTTAGTAAAAATGTGAAAGAAACGTTTGTTTTAATGTACACAAACTTGATATAATTTAAAACTATAATGACTAATAAAATACTTTAATCTTACATTATAATTTTACATGATTCCTTTTAAAGAAATATTTTTCCCTACTATCCTGTAAATTTTTTGTTTTTAAAATTGATTTTCAAATTGAAATGGGTATTTTCCTCGAAAATGGTTTTAATGGATTTTTATGGAACTTTTATTCATCAATGAAAACAAACCTTTATTTTATTTATTTTCTATTGGGTATATGTTGTAATGATGCTATTCTTATTCTTCTTATGTATGGTTTATGATTGCATTGATTGGGGAAAATATTAGAATTTCATATGCTATTTTATTAATATGAATGTTTATGTTAATTATTTTTTTTTCTCTTTTTATATTATGGATACATTGGACTTATTAAGTGGAAGAAAGGGACCACTATATACCCTTGATGCATTAGTAGGTCTCATGAGAAAAACTATTTTTGGTATTTTGTCGAGGCCTTACCCATTTATGTAATATTTTGTGGAGAAGGTCCTTGATGCTATGTTTTTTATTCTCTGAAATTATACATTCCATCATTATGAGGTTAGTTATTGATATCCAAGTGATTATTTTAATAGTTATGATATACATGGAAAATTTTTAGGTTCATGTGATTGATTATATGAAATCATGTGAACATAATTTATTCCAGTCATGTTATTTTTCATGCACATGTTATTGATTAAATGGGATATATTTTCAGTTATATACCATGTCATATTTATTATTCCTTATTTACTCATGTTATATTACATTGTATATAACCCATACTACGAATTTTATCTTAATCCTTATTTTTTTTCTTTTCTCATGATATGAAGAAGGAATATTTTATTGAGTTTAAGGATGAAAAATATTTACTTTCAATATGTTTTATTTTTTATATTTTTAAATGTAATTTGAGATTCAAGTATGTATCTCATTTACCAAGACTAATAAACTATTTGGTCATTCAATATGTAATTCCTTGAATATAGTGCCAATGTGATAACTTAACCATAGGATCTACATTACTAGAGTGGGTGTCTTTAAATTTTGTATTATAGAAAGTTTAATAGAAACCTAGGGAACTAGATTTTGGAAAAACATAGATTATGGAACGTAACCCTAAGAAAGACTTTGAGGACATTCCCAAAATACACTAATTTTATGATTTATATGATGAGAGTTTATGATTTTTAGGAACAATCATTTTTTAATAATTTTAAGGTTGATAATAATTTTAAAATGATAGATACCCATTTTTATGTTTTTAGTGATGGAATTCCAAGATGATTAAGAGTATTTGGTATAAATTTATGGAAATATAACCCTTGGGATTGGTATGGGATTTTTTGAAAATGTTATTTGATTAATAATACCTTTATATTTCGTAGATATAATTTAAATGGTATTTGTAACCTTTAGGGTAAATATGATCCTTGATGTTAAGGCAATAATAGTAAATTAAGATTATTTTATTTTGTG
This sequence comes from Viscum album, assembly GCA_963277665.1. Lineage (NCBI taxonomy): Eukaryota > Viridiplantae > Streptophyta > Magnoliopsida > Santalales > Viscaceae > Viscum > Viscum album. The sequence continues at coordinate 839,224,035 of OY728137.1, forward strand.
AAAAAAATATGTATAGAAAAACATAGTGGTTAAAAAGTGATTTTAGGATTAATGTTATTTTGAGGATTTTCATCATGTTTTTGGTAATTTTATAGAAATTATATTAATATAGTTTTATAAAAAGGTCAACATGTATGGCGGTCGATAACTCATCGCGTTAGGAAAGGTCGTGAGGCTTGAACCCAGTGTTTAAGAGATATAAGTGTGTAGAACCTACCACTATCGTTTGTGATATACTAGTTAATATGACCTTTTTTACTCAAATAGTTTGAAGGAAATAAAAATATATCTAGAAAGTATATTTTTTGGTGTTCCCTATATTGATTGAAAATCCCTAACATTTAGAAAAAATTTATCTTTAAATAAAAATATTATACATTTAACATAATTTTTGATAAATAAATGGTCTTTTTCACACCTCATTGGTTAATGGTTTTCTGGTCATTAATATTCTCTTGGTCATTCACTTTCATGTGATCAATTATCTCCATCACACTTCATAATTATTTGGGCATTATGAATTTCTTTCATGTCCATATTTTAACTTCCCATTAATTGTTTCCTACTTGTAATCTTAGTTATGTGTTATTCTAAATGACATTCGTACTTCACTTTCTCTCTTATTAAGAGGAAGATTCATCAACCATTTTTATAATGTGGTATTATAATAAATTTATTTTTAAATATAAATTCCTTTTTTTAGAATAAGATCAAACTTTGAGGTTGAAATTTATTGAAGGTGTGGATAATGTTACACCTCTATTTTCTAAAATAACTTTTTGTTCAATAACGTATAAAACATGAAACATGGAGCTTAAATGACCTGTGAATTATATTATTTAAATATGATGTCGTAATGGCCTGGAGGCCTTCATTTTTTTATTATTTTTGATAATCTTTCTTTCAAGGGGTGAGGTGGAACCCTTACAAGGCCTGAAGGCATAGAGACAATTACATGACCCTTAGGACTTAAAGGGAATCACCCAAAAAAGACAACTTAGAACAGAACCTCCCCAACATATGTCATGATATCAGGACTCCACCTTTGCAGGGTTGGTCGGCTAACAGTCTTATGCAAAGTTTCACAGGCCCGGTACTGATGGCAAAGTCATACCCTCTCATTCTTCCAATTCTGGTTAGCTCCGCTCTAGTGGATGCACCTACCCTATATCCTCCTCTCAAGCCTTTTCCCTTGTAATATGACTGGTACATCTACATTTTATGTGGCCTGAAGGCCATGGGGTAGCCCTAAAGCCTTATAGTGACCCAAAGGCCTTGAGAATCAACTGGCCCGAAGGCCTTGGGTGGCCTGAAATCCTTATAGGACCCGATAAAATATATAATAATATCCCAATAAATATAAATTTATTGATAAATTCTTAGTAAATAATTAGTCAATTTTTAGTAGTCATTTTATTCTTTAATAATATATTTTCATCAAAAATAATTTTTACTGCTTTTTTAGGGAAAATAATATAATTAGTTTTTTCCACTTTTAGAAAACATAATTGATAAAATTAAATTAATTTTTGAAGTTATAATATTAAAATTATCTTAGGGTAAATTTTTTGGATTTTTCTGAAATGTTTTATTTTTCCAAAAATAGTGAAAAATGTTCCCTATTATTTAAAAACAGTTTTCAAATACGTAATGTCCTTCCATTTTTATTAATTAAAATAATTTTTAATAATGAATAATTTAAATGAAATTTATATATTTTATATATAATTATATAAATATATATATATATATATATATTAACACTAGTCATAGAGTTAATTTAAGATCATCATATACTTGAAAAATACATTCCTTGAAAAAAAGTTTTTTGACACATTTTATCGGTTTATTTTGAAATTAAATTCTATCGCATCTTTGAATTTAATTTGATAAAATATAGTTCCTATTTTTAATTATCATAATTAATATTTGGTAACAATTTCAACTTAATTTTTTGTCATAATGAATAGTAAATATAGTAAAAAAAATTGCCATAGTTAAGGGTAAAATAGGTTTACTAGGGGTTAAGCTTAATAGATAATGGTTATAATGACCTAAAAATTGTATAATTTCTATTTTATGGTCAAATTTTGACCTTATATCATATTATTAGAATAATTTTCTCTTTTTGGAGCTAAATGGCCATGGTTATAACCTTTATAATAGTTTATGTAAAGAAAAGGAAAAAATTTTACTCTCTTAATTTTTAAATATATCTTATGTGTTAATATAGGGATAAAAATGGATTTATGTTTGGTTTTAAAAATTAATTTGAAGGTTAAATAATTATTATTTATCACGGTAATATATTTATTATTTTTAGTTGTGAAATAATTACCTTCAATTTTTACTCAACGTCGGCGTAATATTTAGTTAATTAAAAGAAAAATAAAATTAATGATTTTAAAAATATTAAAAGTTATATAATTAAAATAAATTATTTCTTTCAAAAACTTTTTCAAAAAATTATAACATTTTAGGTATATTTTAAAGTTATATATTTTAAATCCATTCTTTTTGTGATGTTTTTAATGTCAAATTAAATGAAAAGTGTCAAAATAGACCTGAAAATTATTTTTTTTTTATTATTATGAAGACACTTTTGAGGAAAAGTGAGAAACCTTAAGTTCCAACAGGCACAAACAGCAACAAACAGAAGATCAGAAACACCCTCACCCAAGCACAGCAGCAACCGCCAACTCCAGAGAAGGACCACTCGGCGATCCCATGCAAGCACGGTCCCTCCCGATGGCAAGCCATCCCTCCGTATCCACCACATCCCTAATGGCCTGCAGAGGAACAAGCAGCATGCTCCAGCCCGACTGAGCCGAACTGACCCTTCCGTATTCCTCCCATAGCCAGAATGAAAACTCAACACAGCATAAGTTAAGAAACAAGTAAACTAGAATCATTGAACACCAGATGTATTTTACCAGAGTCAGTGACTCTGAACAGTTTCCAGGATAAACTAGATACCTGCAGGAAAGGATCTCCCCTTATTAGGTATTCAAAGGAGGAAGTTAGTGAATTCCAGACCTGCATATATTCCTCAAGGCTGATTATCCCCTTATTAAAACCTCCAACCAGGATCGAGTCCTGTTTATCCACCCAAGCATACTGGTCCTCCTTAAGCTCCACTTCAAGGTTCCTACCCATAATCTTGGCTGCATCTTCTTCCGAGGAGTTGAGATACAACACCTGTTCGGACACCACATCGCCAGAGCTTAGGACCAAATCCAGGGACGGATCATGTTGTCCATCTACCTTTTGGTTATACCTGGACTCCTTGTCTATCTTCTCCACCAAAATTTTCTTTGCTGAACGGGTCTTCATAGGAGGAGGTAAGGAAGAGTAATCCTTCCTACCCCTCCTACCCCGCTTCTTCCTGACCCTCCTCAAACCCGATTCTGTTTCGGAGAGACTTCTACAGACCACTTCGCATTCATTTCCCCTTCCACCATCCTCATACTCTGAACAGGTTTTTCCCTTAATCCGACCTTCCAACAAAAACCCACCATCACTCCCCCTGTTGTCCTTACCATCCTCAATCCAGGTAGATGGTTCAATTCTGTGTTCATCCTCAGCCAGCAATCCATACCTGTTGCTCAAAGCGACTGTACTCTGGACTGAAGAACAAACCCCTAGCAGACAGGCAGCGCTCAACCCCCTTGCATCTTCAAAGTTAGATTGAGCCTGCACCTCCACAGCGGTCCCTACCAGATTGCTAGGAGCACCATCCAAGGCCGACCCTACCCCATTGTTCCCTTCCTTCCCCAAGACACAAGTTCTCTCAACATCTGATCCCTCCAGGGAGGCGGGTTGTTCATAACCCCTGCCCATATATTGAGGCTGTGGGATCAGAGACTCCCATCCACTGGCTGGCACACAAATGGTCGCTGATCTGGAAGGCTCACCTGCAGAAAGAGAGGAGCTCCCTAACGCCCCCGTCGAAGGACCCTGGTCCTGTAAACTCATGCTACTCGATGCCTGAACACCACCCAGATCCTTTTTGGGGTCATCAACCACCGCCTCCACCTGAGACACTGGCTCCTGGACACCCCGAAGTGGCTCACTATGGTCACTAGTCTCCCCCTGACTCTCTTGTGTCCTCAGATGGAGCGAAACAGGCGCAGAAACGAAACCAGTACAAGCCCCATGACCTTCAACATGACCAGGGGATCCCTTGCTCCCCGAAGAAGCCTCAGCCGCCACCGTTGCAGCCCGTTTACAACAGTCCTCCACACGGTGACCCTGTCTATGGCAGAATGAGAAGAACGAGGTCCACGATTCATAGAAAATCCTTTGCACATACCTGTGCTGCCCTTCAATCATTATCCATACCTTGTCGGGTGGAGGGCGGGATAGTTCCATTTCCACACAGATGCGCGCTACGATTGGATGCACCAAGGCGTCAGTCTTCCAATCCGCACAGAGGAAACGGCCTACGGAATTACCAATTGAACGAAGGAGGGCTGGGTTCTGGAATGGGAGTGGTAACCCTGGAAGTTGAATCCATATTGCTGACGAGGAGGCCGCGATTCATGTTCAGATCGAACGTCCAGCGATGTAAATAGAAAGAAAACCCCCTAACAGATCTGCCAGCACGGGACCAAGCCAAGGCCAAGTCGTCTTCATCCGCGAGACAAACAAGAATTTGGCGCGGTCCAAGGATACCGACAACCGCACAGTGGTTTAGACCCCATTCCTGATTCACGAAATTTTCGAACACCTCCACCGGAGGTCTTTGTCGAGTGAACTTCGCAACCAGAGCCGTGGATAGGTGCGACGAAGCTTCAAGGAATTCTTTAGAAGAAACTGGAACAGCCGGATGACCGTTGTAGAGGCCAGGTACCTTTGGAGAAACGTCAATACTGGGTAAAAAGGAGCGCCTTCTGTGTACTGCATCCCGAGGGGGAGGAGGAAGAGCCTGCCCCTCCCCCGGACGGGGAGGGGCCATCACCGCCGCCATGCTACTAGGGCATCGCCGCCGCCGAGAGCTAGGTCACCGCTGTGGATGAGTAATTGAAAATGTGTCAAAATAGACAATAATGATTTTTTATAATAAATAATGTTTTATTAAATGATTTATATTTACTAAATATATTATATTTGGACAAGTTAATTGGAAAATTATTTAAATATATAATCCATGGTATATTTATTGGTCTTTTATTCTTTTATTGTAACTTTCCTTTTCTATAAAGAGTAAAAACTTTAATTTCCACAGTTAAGGTTAAAACAGGTTTTTGCGCACTATATGCGCTTGTGTTAAATTAATTATCCAAACACATAGTATTTTTATTTAATAAATCATATTTTATATTTATAATATGTATGTATAAATTATCTAATAAATCCTATTTTATTTTTAGGATTATAACATAAATTAATTATGTAAAATAAAAAAATCTAGTTATCGTGGTGAAAACTAGAATAATAAAAGTAGGTAAACTTAAAGTTTAAGGGAATAAAATGTTTGAAAATTTTGTTTTTTTTTTGAAGAAATTATTGACCATATATTCCCTACACTCATTATTTATCAATTTTGAGGGACATGGATAGAGAGTGACTACCCATTATTGAATAGTTTTGGATATTTACAAAAATGCTACTCCTTCTCACTTATAAAAGAGAACCTATTCTCCAATTTTTCACACATAAAAATATTTTTGGTTCATCCAATAACTACCCAAGTGACTTTATTACTTCTTTTACCACCTCCTAGAGTCCTTTTTTATAATATAAGACCCTTCTAGGAAGGATTTTGCTGTAAACCTAAGGAGGTTGTTAGAAAAAGATGTATCGTTCTTAACTGAGTGTTTTCCTTTTATTTATTCTTCTACCTCTTTAAAATATTATAAATGAATTATAATATAATAAAATCATTATATTCCATATAATTAGGTTTTTATGCAAATAAAATACCCTATATTCATCTCATATTTCATTAAATGGGAAAAAACTGTCGTTTGTGTGTATGGAAGACTACCGCCTTGTGAATTGTTGTAATTCATTTTCCATCCCCACTAATAAAAGATGGTTTAAATGATTAATTATATATATATATATATATTATTTATGACATATTTATAATTTTTTATTGATAATATATAATATAATTCATTATTGTTCCTTTCATTTAAAAATGATAATGTCTTTCGTGCATGCATGTGGAATACCACCTCCACAAAGAAATGTGATTAATTTTTCATATCCACATCACATGAATACTAGGTATAAGTTTTTTAAGACAAATAATATTATATTTATATTATAATGATCATTTTTTAAATATAAAATAATACGTATGTTCCTTCTATCATGATCGTTAAGAAATAGAAACATTACTCATGTGTACGTATAGTTTACCATCTACATGATTGTAAAATAGTTCATTTTTCCTAGCCATGATTCATGGTTAGTTTAAAATTTATTATTTAGGTAAAAAATGATAATTATATCAAGATTGTTATTTTTTATATTATGGATTAATGACCTCTTTCACCATAATCGAATAACTGAAGTCATCTTGTACTTATGAACTGCATATCATCAAAACACCTGATGTGAACTTAAATGATTATGTAATTAAATATAACATGGTATTAAAAAATAAAAGGAATAATAAACATTAGAAAATTTACACCTTAATTATTAGATAATTTTTTATTTTTTATTTTAACTGGATTTGAATAATTTTTTCAAGGTTCAGGCCAAGTCCCAATTGAAATTTGGGTTTTTTGCTGATAAAAGGATGTTTTGGGCTTGACAAAGTCCGAAGCACATGCAGAGCTCAGTTGAAACCATGTGACTTCACCCAGGTCACCATGCGTCCTTCTCGACATTCAAAATAATAATAATTATTCATTAATTAATTAATAATATGAGTAATAAAATGAAATTAATAATTATTATTATTATTATTATAATATTATTTAATAATAATATTATTATTATTTCTAAAATAGTTATTAAGTTGTCTTTATAATTAATATTATTTTTATTATTATTATCACTAGTTGTTATTATGATTTTTGAGTTAGTATATTGTTTTTTATTGTTCTATTTCCTTTTTTCCTTTCGTTTGTTTTCTCTTTTTTATCTTTTTCCTCTCCTCTACTCTTCCTATCCTCCTTATCCTATCACGCCAATCCTCCCTTGTATGTGCGTGATTCCCTACTCTCTTGGCTGACGCCCCCTCCCCCTTCTGATGAACTCCATGGCTAGATCCTCATTCACCCCTCCGTGCGACCTCCCTACAACAAGAAGCACCCCCCCCCCCAGACAAAGCCCCTCCTTGGTTGCACAATGCACCACCCTCTATCCTCCTTAGTCTGTTGATTTCTTCCTCCATTTATTCATGAATCATGTCTGAAACTTAGATGTATGGTTCCTTGCTCCTCTTCCTCCCTATTTTTGGCCGAATTTCAGCCTCTCTATCAACCTATGAAATTCAGACAAACCCTAGATATGGGATAAATCTAGTTTCCATTGTTTCTTCCATTGTAAGGTGGTGTAGAAGGTCCATCAAGAATTCCTTGTTCATGTTTTGGAAACCTCTTCTGAAGGCTAGGTGGTTCAAAGTGTTTTTGATTGTTGTAAATGTTTTAGGTTAAGTTGTTCCTTTTATTGTTTTGTTTCTAAACTTTATTATTAGGTTTTATGGGTGTTGTTGACTTCCTTTTGATTAATTGGTAGGGAATTGGGTTTTTTCATGTGATTTCAGGCCACCAAAACCATCCTAGATGAGATTTAAATATTTTTTTTGTACAATCTTAATAAGGGAATTTATTTGTTTTAAGTTTTATAGTATTTTTGGGGTAGTACGTTGAACTCTTCTTTGCGGTTTTGATTCATCAGGTCTAAGGTGTCTCACCTACATGTGCATAGGTAAGTATATATATATTTTTGGGTTCCCCGATTACATGTATAATCATCCATGACAGTGAATATACATGTTTGGGGCTAGGTGTTCCCATGTATATATATAAAAATTCATACATAGGTGAGTGGCGAATAGTATATTCATATAAGCATATATGTAAGGATCCACTTTCACATATTAATGGCCATGAGGATTTTTTCATAGGGGATAGGTGTCCTTACATGTATGTGAAGGTGAATATGCTCAGTGGGGGAGTAGTAACTTTTAGTTAGAAAGCACCAAGGGCTGAATTTTTAGTTTGGTTCCACCCTGAGGTAGGCACCCTATTCTTATTCCTTTAATTTCAATCCAATAGTTTATTGATTTTTTTAAATACATGTTAAATATTTATGAAATATAAACATTCTATGAAATCTGTTTGTGATTGCTAGAAATGATCATGCCTTCATTTTTTGGAAAATGAAATGGATTTCTAACACCCATTTGGTCTTAAGTGAATTTTCTTGAAAAATGATTTCTTAGGTGGTTTTGAATTGGTAATAAATACTTCCAATGGAATTTATGATTTTAGATAGCTTAGTTATAAATGGATAATTACACATTTTGGTTTTTTCAAAAAGCTACAATGTGATTTACAAAAATGGGTTTTGGTGTGAACTTGAGCTTAAATGGTGGTTTGACTTTCTTGGAAGAATTGCATCATTGTAAGCATGGGTTAAATATATTTTTTAAAAATGTGTAGTTCATTGGTTCTTCAATTGATATTTTAATTTATTTGGGAACACAAATGTGTTGGGTGATTATGTGTTCAAATATGAAAATTATTTCTTGTATATGATTAAGAACTTATGGAACTTTAAGAATGATTTGTGTAAAATGAAAACCCCTCTTGAGGCATGCCCATTGTTTTTAAAAATGATGTTTTTGAATATATAAATTGTGATACATACCTAGTAAAGAGACTTGTGCATTTTTTGTGTGACAAAGAAAAGGGGGGATGTACTCAAGGAGGGAGATCAGTGGTGAGAGGGTGAGTGTGGTTTTGAATAAAGAGAATGATGTAATTATGTATGTTATTTTGATGAAAACTCACCATCACATGAAATAGATCCCAAGGGAAGCCTTGGGTATCTATGTGGGAAGACTAGGAATAGTATGTTATATGATTCAGAAGTTGTTCATCCTAGTTTTTTCTAGGATGATTGATGCTACAATACGAACTAAATGATTATAGATAATCATGGGAGACCACTATAGTTATAGGGGTTTCCCCTAATAGTTTCTCATGAAAAAGAAAGCTAGTTTTCGTGGTTTCTATACCACATTTCACTAAGGTATGAGGTTCCTAGGGTCACATTTATTCTAGTTACGTATAGGGATTGACCATGGTTCTCTCTTATTACATGGTTTTTGTGAAATTATTTCAATTTTAGTTTCTTCAAGATTTTTCCCATTTTGTAAAAATACATGTTTTTAATTTTAAAATTCTTTTCTTCTATTTTAAAATTACTATGAATGCTTGTAAACTATTTTTTAAATGTGACAAAAATAGAAAGGGTTTTCTTGTAAATGGATTGCCTAAATTTGTAAGAATAGTAAATATTATTTTTATGTGGTTGTATTTTCAAACTAGCATGATTTGAGTATCTTTTTAAAGGTAATTTCATAGGGTGTTGTTTATCCTTGGATTTACTACTGATCATCTTTGTTCTCATGCCTACTTTATTTTTCAAATTTTGATTCCTCAAGTATTGATTTTCTCATAGAGTAAGTGCAGTCTTATATTCTATGGTTACCCACATGGAATTTTAGGTATGTATCATTACTTGGTTTTTCCTTTTATTGCTAATTGTTTTTTAAGTTTATTTATTTATTTATATTTTCTTTATGGGTCAAAATAATTCCTAGCTATTTTCTTTTGGTTCCTGGCACTAGTTTCCAACCCTTGGGGATTGGGAATACCCTCCCGGCCTTATCAAGGATCAACTCGGGTGACTGGTTTAGGGTTGACCTGGGTTGGTTTGTGACAAAATGGTATCAAAGGAGACCCTTGTTATTTGGGGTGTCAGGTAACTTAGATATTAGGTTTGTTAGAATTTAAGAGGTAGGTGTAGAAATGAAATCATGAACCCTTTCTCATCCTGAGCCATGAGTTTCCAAGGGTAGTCAGGGATTTGAAAATTTCTTTTTCTTAGCTATTGTGGATTAGGGATGATAATAGAAGTGAGCTGGTGTTACATGAAGATCTTTCATGGAGAATCAACCCATGTACAACCTGAGTTCACAGTTCAAGATACTTCATGTGTTTGATGCCTGCTTGGATCACGGTCTGCTAAGCCATGTTGCCAGGTTGGAATATCCACCATTCCCATATTTTTTGAAGTTCTAATGTGAGTTATGTTTGGTCATAGTTTTGGGTGACTTGAGTGGATTTCAAAAATAAAATTGTTTATAATAAAAATATTTTTCAAAAGGAGGATTTCAATGTTCTTAAAAGTTAGTGGGAAATTTTTTAGTGTTCTCTTTTTCTGTTTGGTATCCTTTTTTATGGGAACATGGTTTTGACATACTGAATTGTGATTAGGATGGTTATTTGTTTTTTATCTTCATTTTGTGATTAAAGTGTGTAACTTTGATTTATGATGCATTTTGATTCAGCTTCATGCTTTTTTTGAGTATGCCACCCAGAAAAGTCCTAGAGGGTTCATGTGAGTCTCTTCTAGTTTTTTGTTCTAACCAGACTATTAACGGAGTGGTGGAATTGATTTCTTTTCAAAATTTGTATGTATTTCATGGTGATCATGATATATTTAAGGCAGTAGAATGGATTGGTGAAATTGTTGGTGTTTTCAAGTTATTGGTAATTACCAAATATTTGAGAGATTGTGCTTGTTTGAGTTTATTTGAAGGTTCAACTTTGGATTGGTGAAGGAGATAATATAATAATTTTTGAATGATGGGGTTTCTTGTAGGGTGTTTAATACCACTTTCTTCCTGTGGTTTATACCTGAGGAGTTGAAGGCGAGGAACATGGAAGAGATCATGAGGTCAACCAAGACCAAAGAATAGTGAAGGCCTACGTTGGGCATCTCAAGGATTTGGTTCCTCTTTCTCTAGAGGTAGAATTTCAAAATTATCTAAAGTTTCTCCTATGTGGGATCTCCATCCAAGTTTCAAGGACTAGTTCCTTTTTTCATTCGGGAAGGTTCCCCATATGGTGAGGAGAGAGAACTAGAGGAACCTGTTTCTAAAAAGACTTTTTATCAATTATATCTTTTAATAGTCGATCCACTTTCTTGTTTGATTCTGGTGTAGTCAGTTTGAGTACTTTAAGTTTCCTTGTCTTCATCCTTTGAAGGATTTCTGTCGGTGTTGGTCATTGTTTAGTGGCTTGAAATTGTCAAAACTGTGGTGGTTATGTCACAAACTGAATCTGGTTGCCAAAAAATCGGCACCAAACCTAACCCGTGACAAGGGCCTAAGGAATTTACTTATCCCCATGGGATGGAACAAGTTCCCAGGTATCATATATTTGTTTTGGGAAAAATTTACCCGAGTATGGATACATAAAACATCAAAAAAAATCGATAAACTGAATCTGAAAATTCATGCCAAACAAGCTTAAAAAAATACAAAACTGAATAAGTCAGTTTAAACATAGAACAATAGCTACAAATACACATAAAAGTAGCATAAAACATCCCCAAGGACTCCACATGACAAGGGGTCATCACCCACAAGTCGTCTCCATAACATCGCACCATGGATGGGAACTAACAACCTGAACATCCATCATCCAAGGGATTGCCTATACTAGTGTAAAACATGATCAAGTCTACTTACACCCAAGGGGTGTAAATAGGGTTTCATCCTAATACCAATATTATACCACCAAGATATTCCATATAGTAATAAATACAAGATAAAAATCATTTCAGTTTTGATAAGCAAGAGGTGGTGGAAATAATTTCTAAACAATGAAACTTTTAAATGAAAATATTTTTCAAAGGGATTTTTCCATGAGTGAAACCATTTCCATAAAACATGTAAGCTAATGTATTTTCCAGAAAAAACCACCATATTCCAAAGATAAATATAAAAGGTTCAATAAGAACTAATCTCGGTAATACCCCTAGGCACTAGTTAGTCTTGGACCCATGTAACTCGTACCTTATTGTAAAGTAACAATAGAAAAATCTCTTCTCATGCACGATCCACTAGTAAGGAACATACCCATAACATTGTGGCCCCCAACCATCATCAATATAGTTTTTTTAGTGTTATTGTTATCCATTTTTCTCAGTTAAACAGGGATAAACCTCCTTCGGATCACTAGAGTACTGGTACATATCTGCCCTCCTAAAGACCCGGGCTTCCCCCTCTATGGTCAAACCATTTTTACACATTCCCAGAAGCCATTATCACATAAAAAATAATTTATAGTAATAATAAACTTAAAATAGTAGCTACACATGTTTTTCACCAAATACATCAGTCTATAAAACCTTTAAAACTTCAATAGAATAATTTCACAAAATTTAACAATGTTTGACACACAAAATCCATGAAAATCCCACTTTGAACGCTATGTGCATAACCTCATTCACCAAAACAAACTTTTCAGCACTAAAACATTTTTATAAATCCATTACATGAGTTTTAAAACAACCCCAATTGGCATAACATAGAATAAACATGTAAAACACCCAATTTGACACAAAATTGGTACCAAAAAATCATTAGCTTAACAAACATCACCAAAACCAAATTTCTCAGCAAGGATAATGAAGGATAAGTGTGATAAAAATTTAAATCTTGCAAATATAACTCATCTATAATTCTTTACACATGGAATCACCTACCACAAGTGTCAAAACCCTTGAATATTTGTGCGAAAGTTCAACCGCACCACTGTTGCACCGTGAGGGACTTAGATCATGCTAAAACCACAAGAATAGACCATGAAACCCAAGATTAGACCTCAGGTTAGAATACCCACTTTTTTTACATTATTAACTTCAAGAATAAATGGAATGGACTTTAAAAAAATGGAATAATCCCTAAGTAAATGGGAGGAATAAGGAAGGAGACACACTAACATGAGGTATATTGAAGAAATCACCCCAAATAAACCCATAGCTGAATTTACAAACAAATAAAAATAAAAGTGAGGTTAAAATAGGGATGATAATTTCAAGTGAGAACTGAAAAGGGGGAAAATAGTAAAAATTGAAGGATTTATAAAGGAAACAAGTTACCTCTTCAAATCTGGATGATTTGAGAAAGACTAAGAAGTTATACCCTAATTCGCAATTCATATGAGCTCCAAAGAGTGGGAAAGAGAATGGGGAGTGGCTAGGGTCAGTGGTATTAGGTGAGATTTGGAATCACCTAAAAAGAAAAATATTAAATAAGATATTGAATAAACTATTTTTTTTAAAATGGAAATGGGCTTCCGGGTTGCCTCAATTCCTTAAGTAAAAACCCAAATCCACCATGATTATGGATTCCTAAAGGGTCCAAATTGATATGGTGGTGTTAATAGGACAGGTGAGGCCATTTTTAAAGTCTAATGGATAAAAAAATTTAAAAATGAAAGAGTTATAAAATAAACAAAATTGGTTTTTAAATCTGGAAATGGGCTCACAGTTTGGCCCAAATCATGAAAACTCACTCTTTCCTCCAAAAATGCATGGAAAACCCCAAAAAAATGAATAATGAATTTTAAATAAAATTTACCTTTAAAATAATTCATGTTTGTGACAAGTTAATTTTTTTGAGGAAATTATAAATGAGTGTTTCTCTGAGTATGTCCATTGAAGACTCTACGCAGACTCTAAATTGAGTGGTGGAGATGGATACTTTCTTGATTGTGGACCACACTTGAGTATTCTTGGTTTTTCTCTCACCTTCTCTTGCTTAATAACATAAGAATATTGTGTTTGTAAGGGAAAATATTTTCTGTTCAGCATGGTCACTTGGGTTGTTTGAAGGGATTTTGTGAGTCACACCACTGAATGAGAAGTTTTAGTTGAATATCATCAGCTCCTAAATGTGGGGTAGTAGATGGTCTAAGACATCAGGGCTCCAACCATAGGTCTCAAAGTGGATATTTTCATGGAGTTATTAAATCCATGGGTGTTGAGGACCTTGGTCTATCTTTTTTCACCAGTGCTATAATCGGGAAATTTTATGGTTTTATGCTGCAGTTTTCTTTATTTCTGAAGGTTCTTTTTTGTTGTAAAATGCATAGAGGTATCATTTCCCCATTGTGGAATTTTTTCTTTGAATGCCCCACTTTGGTTGTAATAAGGCATGGTGATCTCTTTTTTTATAATTCTAGTGGTTATTCCTCCTCAAATGTGAGCCTTTGAATGGTTTCCTCTCTTTTTTGGTTATACTTTTGTAGATAATTCTTGTTTTACACGATGTTCATCTTAGAGATACTCATGTATTGTGGAAATGATGAATCATGGTTCATTTATCTGTTTGGTTTGAGATCTTTCTGTGGGTTTCCCCATGTGTCAGAGGTTTCTAGTATGGGTTGGAAGTTCCCATATCAGTCTGTGTTGGTTGGCATAATCTATTCAGTTCCTAAATGGTGGGGAGACCCACCAAGAATTTTGTTGTGCCTTCTTCGAGAGTTTGTCTGTGTGGGAGTTTTAGTCTATGTTGGCAGTCTCTACTTTGGATCAAGTTAGTAGTTCTAGATTTATCCCATGCTGGGAGTCTCAATGTTGGTTGTCCTAGTCAGGTTCTTATATTGGGGAGAACCCTCCTCATTTATTGATGTCTCTTATCATTTAAATTTCCATTAGATCTAGTTGGGTGTGACTAGTAAAGTGAAAATTCACATTTAGTTTGTGATTTCATTGGCCTTGTTCAGTTTCTAACTCAAGTTTGATTCCTTGTTTGACTGAGTGACTTTTTGGGGGAAGAAAGTGTTTGTGGTGGAGATAATTGTCCCACCCTGATTCTTAAACAACTTAATTTTATTATTTTATCTAGCTTTGAATACTTTTGTCTAGGTTTGGGCTGATTCTCGGTTAGAATTTGGTGTTTTTGTTGATAAATGGATGTTTTGGGCTTGACAGCATGTGGTGAATGGGAAGAGGTCGGTCGAGACCATGTAGCTTCGCCCAGATCACCGTGCGGCCAACCAAGCATTCAAAAAATAATAATTAATTAATTAATTAATTAATAAGATCAGTAATTAAATAAAATTAATAATAATAAAATATTATTATTATTTATTAATAGTATTATTATTATTATTTAATAGTAATAGTATTATTATTATTATTATTGCTAAAATAATTATTAAATTATAGTCATTATTAATATTATTATTATTATCACTAGTTATTATTATTATTATTGAGTTGGCATAGGGTCTTTTAGGGTTCTATTTCCCTTTTTTCATTTCTTTTATTTTCTATTTTTATCTTTTTTTACTCTCCTATCCTCTTCCTTTACTCCCTCTCTCATCACACCTCTCTTATCTTGTGCATGCTTGTTGACCTATTCCCTTGGTCAGTACCCCTTCCCCTTCTAGAGAACTCCCTGGTCGGTGCCCCATTCACCCCTTTATGCGACCTCCCTACGACGCCCCCCCCCCCCCCCCCGGCCAAAGCCCCTCCTTGGCCACACAACACACCACCATATGGCATGATCCATCCGTTAATTTCTTCCTCCATTTCTTTGAGAATCTTTTCCAAAGCTTCAAGGTATGGTGCCATGTTCCCCCCCCCCTCCCAATTTTCGATCGAATTTAGGCCTCTCTATGGACCTATAAAATAAATTTGAACCCTAGGTATGGGATAAGTCTAATTTCTTTAAGGCGGCATGGAAGGACAATTGGGACAACCCAGTGCATGTTTCAGCAATTTTCACTAAAGATGAGTTGGTTCAGAGTGTTTCAGTTTGTCTTTAATGATTTGGGGGTAAGGGTTTCCTTCCGTTTTGTTATTTACCTCCTATATTATTAGTTTTTATTGATTTTTTGACTTCCTTTTGATTAATTTGTGGGGTATATGGTTATGGCATGTGATTTTGGGTTGCAGCCTCCATCCTTGGTGAGGTTTAAATCTTGTTGTTTGGTTTTGAACCATTTTAATTAGGGTCATTATTTGTTTTAAGGTTTTTAGTATTTGTGGTGTAGTGTGTGGAACTCTTCTTTTCAGTTTCAAGTCACCAAGTCTAAGGCAGCTCGACTATGTGTGCATAGGTATGTATATATATATTTGGGTTCCCCTGCTACATATATAATCATCCAAGGTAGTGAATATAT
This sequence comes from Viscum album, assembly GCA_963277665.1. NCBI lineage: Eukaryota > Viridiplantae > Streptophyta > Magnoliopsida > Santalales > Viscaceae > Viscum > Viscum album. The sequence goes on from OY728137.1 coordinate 839,240,210, forward strand.
ATGTATGGGGATACATTTTCCCATGTATATATATATATTTATATATAGGTGATTGGAGACTATTATATACATATAAGAATATATATAAGGATCCCCTTTCCTATGTTCATGACCATGTGGATGTGTGAAAAGGGGTTAGGTTTCCTTACATGTTTGTAAAGGTGCATTTGCTTAGTGGGGGAGAATAAGATTTTAGTTAGAAAGAACTCAGGGCTGAATGTTTAGTTTGGTTCCACCCTGAGGTAGGCCATCTATTCTTATGCCTTTAATTGAATCCCATTATTTCTTTCTTGTTTTAAATACATGTTTTATATTTATTCAATATACACATGCTATGAAATTTTGTTGTTGTTTCTAGAAATTATTGTACCTTCATTTTGAAAAATGAAATGAATTTATAACACCCATTTGGTCTTAAGTGACATTTCATGAAAAGTGATTTCTTTGGTGGTTTTGAATTATTGATGAATATTTCAAATGGCCTTTGGTTCTTCATCTGATTTAGTTGTAAATGTGTAATCTAATGTTTTTTTTTTACAAAAATCTAAAATGTGATTTTTTAAAAATGGGTTTTGTAGTGAAATTGATGTTAAATGGTAGTTTGACATTCTTGGAAGAATTGTGTCATTGTAAGAATGGTTTCAATCTTGTTTTTATATGTATAGTGAATTTTTTGTTCAATTAACCTTTTAAATGATTTTGGAAGTTAAATGTTTTGGGTTATTATGTGTTTTAAAATGAAAATTATTCCTTGTAGATATTTAATTTCATCTGTCACTTTAAGAATGATTTGGGAAAAAATAAAACCCCCTTGAGGCATGCCCCTTGTTTCAAAAAATGATGTTGTTGAATTTATGAATTGTGATACGTTCCTAGTAAACAGACTTGTTAATTTTTTGTGTGATGGAAAAAAAGTGGATGTACTCAAGGAGGGAAATCGATGGTGAGAGTGTGAATGTGGTTTTGAATTAGTAGAATGATGTATTTATGTATGTTAGTTTGATGAAAACTTCCTAAAACTTGAAATAGAGCACATGGGAAGCTCGGGGTATCTATGTGGGTAGACTAGGACTAGTAAACTATATAATTAGGAAGTGGTTCGTCCTGGTTTCTTCTAGAAATATTGATGATACAACACTAAAAAAATGATTATGGATGAAAATTGGAGACCACTAGGGTTACGGGGGTGTCCCCTACTAGTGAATCATGCATGAGAATGATGGTTGTCATGGTTTCTATTCTACATGTCACTAAGGTATGAGGTTACTAGGGTCCCATTTGTTCTAGTTACCTATAGGGATTGAGCATGGTGATTGCTTATAAAATGGTGTTTTTGAAATTATTTCCATTTTTGTTACTTTAAGCTTGTTTATCCCCCTTTGTAAAAATACATGTTTTTAATCTTAATTAATTTTTCTTTCATTTTAAAATGGCTATACATATTTGTAAAATATTTTGAAAAGTGATAAAAAGGGAAAGGTGTTTCTTGGAAATGGATTGCCTAAATTTATAAGAATGGTAAATATTATTTTTATGTGGTTTTATTTTCAAACTAGAATGATTTTAGTTTTTTTTAAGGTAAGGTCATATGGAGTTTTTTATCCTTGGATTTCCTAGTGAGCATCTCGGTGCTCATGCCTACTTTATTTTTCAGTTTCATATTTCTCCAGTCTTGATTCTCTCTTAGAGCGAGTGTTGTCTTATATTACATGGTGGCCCATGAGGTTATTTTAATTATATCTCATTTTTTAGTTTAATCCTTTTCCTCCTATTATTTTGTTCAATTTATTTATTTATCTATATTTTCTTAATGGGCCAAAATCATTCATAACTATTTTTTTTCGTGACCAGTACTAGTTTCCATCCCATGGGGATCTGGAACGCCCTTTGGGCCTTGACATGGATCGACTCTGGTGACCAGTTCAGGGATGACCTGAGTTGGTTTGTAACAAAAAAGGTTCTTAATAAAGTAAATAATAAATAATAAGTAAATTATTTATGATGAAAAAGAACAAACATGATGATTTGGAACACGGGTAAGGGATTTAATCCCAATTTTCCTCCATTGAGGTATATTTTATTATTATACACCTGTATTATTTTATATGGTGTATATACTACCCTTTAATATGTAATATATTTAATCCATAATAATTCACGTTATTTTTTTTTTAATTCAAATTATTTTATTTAAGGGGATTTTACTTGAATGTTAAAAGTAAAAAGTATTTCATAACTCAATTTTATTTCATTTGGTTATATTACTTTTTAATTGTCCTTGATATTCTAAGATTATGCATATAATGAATTTTTTTTATTTATTTTTTATACCGACTTTTTTTATATTTATGTACATTTTATACACATAATCAATTCATTATTTAATTCTCATTTCAACAGTATGATCTTTGTAAGAAATTTTGTCTCAATTTATTCCTTATTGTGATAGATTTGGTATTGTGCACCTATTTATATGATTCTTAATTACTTCCCCTTTTATATTTTATTTCATGAATATCTTTATATTAATCATATTTAATGTTTCATTTTAAGTTATTTCTTTCATGGGGGTTATGATTCAATAGTTACCAAATTTTTAAGGGTTTATTTCACATTATCATCATTATTTATGATTTTTATGTTTAACTTGTTGTACCTCTCGTTCCCCTCGTTGTTTGATTTTCATGATCACAATCACCTTATTATTTGTCTAATATTGTTTGAAGTGTTTTTGAATGATAGGCACAAGGTTGCCAAGAAAATGGCCCAAGAAAGAATCAAGAAGTGGACTGAATTTCAGTCCACCGGCCAACCGGTGTGATAGCACCGGCCAGCCGGTGGACCTGGTAGAGGCATTGCCCACTGCCAGGTTCCACCGGTCAGCCGGTGGCTCTGTCACCGGCCAGCCGGTGGCAACCTGATGCAACAGTGATGGCTACTGCCTCACCACCGGCCAGCCGGTGGATCTGTCACCGGTCAGCCGGTGCTGCCTGGGCAGAAGGCCTTCTCAACATCCAAGGCACCAGCCAGCCGGTGGCCCTGCACCGGCCAGCCGGTAGCCCAGTCAAACTAGCCGTTGGCTTTGACCAGTCAACCCTCTTTTGGACTCCAACGGCTCCGAAGACTTCTCCAACGGCTCCGAAGACTCCCCAAGGGTTCCATGCCTATAAATAAAGGCCAAGGAAGCCCCGGACACCAACCGGATCATATACCAAGCCAACGGACACATTTTCCATCATTTGGCGTACCTCCGGCGGACTTCCTTCAAGGAACCCACCTTGCTCCAACAACTTCCACATCCTAGGAGCTCCTTCAAAGAAGCTTGGAAGCGTCCTTCAACATCATCAATCAATCAAAGGCGCCCAAGGCTTCTCCCAATTACGGTTTTTAGTGTTTTATTTATTTTGAGCTTAAAATTGGGTTTGTGCCTACAAACCCCAACTCCTTTTCTCATCCTCTCTTTTTTGGGTTTCACATCACCATTAAGGTGTGAAAAGGTTGTCAAGCTTTCCTTTAAATAGCTTGAAACATAGGTGAGCTATCCTTCACCTGTAAGAAGGATAGTGGGTTCTTTCTAAACCATTAAAAGAAAGTGGGTTCTTGCTTAACCACCAAAAGCAAGCTGTAATAGGTCCTAGTTCTACCTCAAAGCCTAGTGGGTTTCTTGCTAAAACCATTGAAAAGCAAGCGGTAGGAATATCTCAACGGTTTAGTTGGGAGCGGAGACGTAGGCCGGGTTTTTGGCCGAACTCCGTTATCAATTTTGTGTCTTGCCTACTTTATTTCCGTTGCACCTTTAACTTTGATTTTAATTTGTTAATCATTTTTTAAAAGGCAATTCACCCCCCCTCTTGCCATCCTTCCCGTTTTTCTCCGCCTAACAATTGGTATCAGAGGCAAAATTTGTGTAATACCCTAACCGGTTACAAATTCAAAGATCCGTTGTGATGGCTTCAACCTCTTTCGCCCCCGAAGGCTATTCTTTGGGTCGTGCTCCATTTTTTGATGGAACCGACTACACCTATTGGAAAACCCGCATGACCACTTTTTTAAGAAGCATAGGATATCCTATTTACAAAATTGTCATGCAAGGTTATTCTTTGTCTTCCCCCGACGAATCCAAATGGACCCAAGCCGATATTAGAAATTTCGAGCTTGATGGCAAAGCCATGAACGCTCTACATTGCAGCCTTGATCGAAATGAGTTCAACCGAGTTTCCACTTGCACCTCATCTCATGAAATTTGGAAACTATTAGAAGTGACCCATGAGGGCACTAACAAAGTTAAGGATACTCTGTTAGATATGTATAGACAAGATTTTGAAAGCTTTTCCATGCATCCAAATGAGTCTATTTCTGAAATGTTTACACACTTCACTGACGTTTGCAATGGTAGAAAATCTCTTGGTGATGATGTTTCAGCTGAAGCAATGGTCAAGAAGATTCTATGGGTCCTTCCGAGCTCATGGGCACCTAAGGTGACGGCTATCCAAGAAGCTAAGGATGTAAAGAACATGCCGGTCGAAGAGCTCATCAGATCCCTAATGACGTACGAGATCACGATGAGGAGGCAAGCTCAAAAGGAGGGCACACCAATCAAGACACCAAAGAACATCGCCCTCAAGGTACAAAAAGAAGTAAGCTCCTCCTCCTCATCATCATCTTCATCTTCTTCATCATCAAGCGGCGACTCGGAAATGGAGAATCTCTCCCGCCAAATGCACAAATTTATGAAGAAGCACAAGAAGAAGAAATATCGCAAGGCGCGAAAGCAAGAACCCACCGCAAGATCCGAGCCCAAGGTAAAATGCTACGGGTGCGGCCAAAAAGGGCATTACAAGCCCGATTGCCCACTCAACAAAAAACGGGCCACGCAAAAGGAAAAAGGAAAGAAAAAGGTCCTCAAGGCGACATGGAGTGACACCTCCTCATCCTCCTCCTCCTCCTCCTCGAGCGACCAAGGTACAAAATGCCTAATGGCATTTCACGAGGTAACTTCTTCTGATTCCTCATCCTCATCCTCATCTTCAAATTCTTTTAATCATTTATCATATGAAGAACTTCAACATGTGCGAGACCAATTAGAAAATGGTTTTCATGAGCTTTCTTCAAAATTCGTTGCTTTGAAAAAGAATTTCAAAAAACTCTCTTCCGAAAAGGAACAACTTCTCAAAGAGAAGGAGGAGTTGTCCCTCAAATTACAAAACATTCCCAATGTTGATTCCTTGGAATCAACAATCAAAGATCTAAGGGAATCTCTTGCTAAATTCACCAACGGAGAACAAAACCTTTCAAAACTCCTTGGTTCTCAACGTGTTTCTAGAACCACACATGGACTTGGCTACACCAACCAAGCTTCCTCCTCCCATGCTCCAACTGTTTTTGTAAGGGGGGAGCTCTAGTTTTAAATTTTGTAATTATTGTAAGAAACCCGGGCACCTCATTTATGAGTGTGATTGCAAAAATGCCTGGTACGGTCAACCCAAATTTATTTTTTATTCGGACGAGTTTTATAGGAGAAGACCCGCCATGAAACAAATTTGGATTGAAAAATCTCTTTTGGCAAGTCTCTCCGGGCCAAAAATAGTTTCGTTTCCCCGATGATCTTTTGTTTTATTTAGGGGGAGCAATTTTCTTAAATTCAAAAATCTCTTTTGATTCATTTTTCAATTTAAATTCATTTTTGATTCAAAACTCTCAATTTCAAAAATTTCATTTGGTTTCAAATTTCAAATTTCAATTGGTTTCTGATTCGAAACTTTCAATTCAAACTGTTATTCAAATTTTCATTTCAATTTCAAAAATCTCAATTGATTTTTCAATTCTCATATCTAGTTTTTCAAACCCCTTCCCTCAATCAAGTTTTATGCCCCGTGCTATTTTGATAATCACAAAGGGGGAGAAATTCTTGATTGATTGGGGGAGAATCCTTTTGATCATGCTTAGCATTTACTTTCTTTATCCTTTAAGCATGTCTTTCTTTTATGTATTTTACATTTATTGTATTGGTGATTGTGATCATCAAAATAGGGGGAGATTGTTGTACCTCTCGTTCCCCTCGTTGTTTGATTTTCATGATCACAATCACCTTATTATTTGTCTAATATTGTTTGAAGTGTTTTTGAATGATAGGCATAAGGTTGCCAAGAAAATGGCCCAAGAAAGAATCAAGAAGTGGACTGAATTTCAGTCCACCGGCCAACCGGTGTGATAGCACCGGCCAGCCGGTGGACCTGGCAGAGGCATTGCCCACTGCCAGGTTCCACCGGTCAACCGGTGGCTCTGTCACCGGCCAGCCGGTGGCAACCTGATGCAACAGTGATGGCTACTGCCTCACCACCGGCCAGCCGGTGGATCTGTCACCGGTCAGCCGGTGCTGCCTGGGCAGAAGGCCTTCTCAATATCCAAGGCACCGGCCAGCCGGTGGCCCTGCACCGGCCGGCCGGTAGCCCAGTCAAACTAGCCGTTGGCTTTGACCAGTCAACCCTCTTTTGGCCTCCAACGGCTCCTAAGACTTCTCCAACGGCTCCGAAGACTCCCCAAGGGTTCCATGCCAATAAATAAAGGCCAAGGAAGCCCTGGACACCAACCGGATCATATACCAAGCCAACGGACACATTTTCCATCATTTGGCGTACCTCCGGCGGACTTCCTTCAAGGAACCCACCTTGCTCCGACAACTTCCACATCCAAGGAGCTCCTTCAAAGAAGCTTAGAAGCGTCCTTCAACATCATCAATCAATCAAAGGCGCCCAAGGCTTCTCCCAATTACGGTTTTTAGTGTTTTATTTATTTTGAGCTTAAAATTGGGTTTGTGCCTACAAACCCCAACTCCTTTTCTCATCCTCTCTTTTTTGGGTTTCACATCACCATTAAGGTGTGAAAAGGTTGTCAAGCTTTCCTTTAAATAGCTTGAAACATAGGTGAGCTATCCTTCACCTGTAAGAAGGATAGTGGTTTCTTTCTAAACCATTAAGAGCAAGTGGGTTCTTGCTTAACCACCAAAAGCAAGCTGTAATAGGTCCTAGTGCTACCTCAAAGCCTAGTGGGTTTCTTGCTAAAACCATTGAAAAGCAAGCAGTAGGAATCTCTCAACGGTTTAGTTGGGAGCGGAGACGTAGGTCGGGTTTTTGGCCGAACTCCGTTATCAATTTTGTGTCTTGCCTACTTTATTTCCGCTGCACCTTTAACTTTGATTTTAATTTGTTAATCATTTTTTAAAAGGCAATTCACCCCCCCTCTTTCCATCCTTCCCGTTTTTCTCCGCCTAACATAACTTACCATTGGGAGAATTATTTAAATATTTATATCTTAAACCCAATCTATTTTATTATCCTCTAGTAATTTTTTGAAATTATATATTTTCCTTTCATTTTCCTCTTTTATGTACTCAAAAGATAAATAATTCTTTTAAGAAAAAGAGACTTTATTTCCTCTTTAGTTGGGAATATTTTTTTTCCATGTACATGTTCTTTTTAAATAAGTAATGTTTTTTATATTCATCTATTATTGTTTAAAGTCATTTTCATCCATGGTTTACTTTTAAAAAAAAAGTTTTTTTAAAAGAATTTTTTTTTTCAAACAAGTGACTTATTGACTCTTTACTAAAATGTGAAATAAAATTTGTTCTAAAGTACTCGGCACAAACAGAATTTTCTATCACCATAACTGCTAAAATATTTTAAGATTCCATTAATAGTTTCCATGATTCTTTTTAAAGAGATGTGTTTCTTAATATTCTTGAATTTTTTTTTCAAAATTTATTTTCCAAGTGAAAATTTAATTTTCCTCAAGAATGATTTTAGAGATTTTTTGGAACATATATTCATAAATAAAAACAACCCTTTAATTTAATTATGATCCATGGGGGGTATGTTAAAATGATACCATACTAGTCTTTTTTATCGATGATTTATGATCAGTTTGAATAGAGAAAATAATAACATTTCATATGTTAATTTTTCAATGTAAATTTTATATTGATTATATTATTCAAACATTTTATATGATGAATTTATTTAACTTAGTTTTCATGGTAGGAGACCGTTATAGCTCTTAAATTAATCATTATGTCTCATAAGACAATAAAATTTGGGTATTTGGCTGAGTCCTTAACCATTTATGTAAAATTTATTAGCATGAGGCTTTGATGGTAAGTTTATAATGTTTGGAATTATGCATTACATCATTATGAGATTAATTATTGATTTACATGTGATTATTTTAATAGTTATGATATCCATGGAAAATTCTAAAATTCATGTGGTTATTTATATGGAATTATTTATTCATTAATTATTCCCTCCATTTTATTCCTTTTTCTCAAGTTATTTACTAAATGTTATATGTTTTCTGTTATTTACCATTTTATATTAATTATTTCTTATTTATTCATGATAACTTCCTCTACAGATAACCCTTACTGAAAATTTGAGCTCACCCCTTATTTGTTTTCTTTTCCCCATGATATGAAGATATAATCTTCAAATGAGGTCAAGGATAAATAATATTTACTTTTACTATGTTGAATTTTTTATGTTTTCAAATATAATGTGAGATTGATGTATGTTTCTTTCTTACCAATACTAAAAAACTATTTGTTCCTTTAGAATGTAATTCCTTGTATCTAGTTCCAATGTAATAATGTAACCACTTTCTTTGGGATGTTGTGGTTAGGATCATTACACTGGTAAAGATGGATATGGGAATTATTATGAAATTTGATACATAAAACCCTTTTAAAATGATTTCCAAACCATAATTTTTAAAAAAGATAAGAAAGATATCAACCTGGTGATGATAATTTTCGTAAAAAAATTAAATCTATGAATGATGTAAAATTGGAAGAATTAATTTATAAGGATGGTGTTATGAAATTTAGAAAGAGACTGTGTGTTCTATATATACCTAGGCTGAAGAGGGTATTATTGGATGATTATCATAGCTCAAATTTCTCTATACACCATGGTAGCACTAAGATGTATAGATATTTGAAGAAACATTTTTTGAGGGGAAATGTGAAGTGAGAAATTACAGATTATGTGTCAAGATATTTGATTTTTTAGTAGTTTAAGGCTGAGAGACAATATCCTGGAGGAGTAATGAAACCTATATTTGTTACTATGTGACAATCGGGTGAAATTTATATTTAATTTTTTACTGTATTACCAAAGACTCCAATAAAGAATGATGAAATATGGGTTTTTATTGATTGTGTCACCAAATATACACATTTACTCACTTAAATATAAGATTTACCTCTTTATCACCTTATATGGATATATATTAATTAATTTGTAAGATATGATGGTGAACTTCTTCCTATTGTTTCTGATCATGATCCATGGTTTAAATTAAAATCCGAGAAAAGTATTCAAAAGGCTCTTGATACGGATCTTCATTTAATCTCCACTTATCACCATCAAACCAATGGAAATACTGAAAGGACTATTCAAAAATTAGAAGATAGGTTGACTTTCAAGGTATGTGGTATCATTAATTACATTTTGTACAATTCTAATATAATAATAGATTCTAATAAAGTATTTATATGGTGCTATATGAAGAATTAAATGGAAAGATATATCATACTACAACTTTTTGAGATGAAGTTTTTGAAAGGAATCTTTTCGGTCCAAAACATTTGGAGGATACAACGGTAAAGGTAAAGGCTCTTCAGACCCATATTATAACAGCTCATAGTATAAAAAAGTGCTATGTTGATAACCAAAAGAAATATTTATAATTTAGAGTGGGAGATATTATTTTCTTAATAGTATATCTATGGAAATATGTTATAAGGTTTTTTGTAAAAGGGAATCTGAGCCCCAAGTACATCATTCCTTTTGAAATCCTAGAAATAATTTGAGTTTTGAATTACTGTTTGGAAATATCACCAAGTCTCTCTAAAGTACATGATGTGTTCCATATATCTTTTTTGAGGAATTAAATGATGGACCCAATTAAATTTATCACCTCTAAAGATATACAATTTGTACCTAATATACCTTACTATGAAGTTACAATCTAGATTTTGAAAACTAGAGAACATGTGTTGAGGAATCAGATGACTCAGCTAGTAAAACTACATTGGAGAAATCATAAGATAAAAGAGGAAAAGTGGAAACCTGGAGAAACTATGATGAATAACTACCCTAATTTTTTCAAAATGTTAAACTCTAGATATCTTAGTGGGAATTTTATTTGAGAGATTAATTTGATACTGTGATGTTTTATGATATATTTCTGTAAATTTAATCTCTTTAATAGCTTACGATACAAATAACCCCAAGTCTAAATGAATAGTAATATAGTATATTATCATATCCTAGCCATTTATTTTTTGGATATAAATGGTACTAACTAAATTATGAAAATTATATTTTTTACGCAAGTATAAAATAAATTCATTTTTTATCAATTAATTATAAACGAAAATAAAAATCATTTGAAAGTAATAGAAATATTTTTCTGAAAGACTATTTTGATCTTAATTAATTACATTAATCACTATTATTTAATTTTCATAATTAAATATATATATATACATATATTATATTCAATAAAAAAAATTATCATTCATCTACTATATTTGAGGCATGAGATAATAATAAATCTAGTTTTTTTCTTAATAATAGTATTTTTGTTAAAATGGTTTTGTCATATTATAAGAACTTATTTTAGAATTAATTTTTTTAATACTTTATAAAATTTATATGATAAGTAAACTAATTTTTTTTATTATCATTTCAATATTATCTTAGGGTGAATTTTTTATATTTTATGAAAAGATTAATCTTTTGATAAATAGTGAAAAATATTTCTTTTTATTTAAAAATGTCTTTTTGTTTGAAGCATTTACAAAGTTTCAAATTATTTTAAATTTGTTTTAAAAGTAAAGTTAGTATAATTAAATTAAAATTAAACCAATTTTTTACATTTTAATCAATTTTATGTTTATTTTTTATATAAAATCTTTTAAAATTAAGAAAACCTTTTCTTTGGAAACCTAATTTTTTAACATGTTTGCGAGTTTAATTTTAAATTAAAATATACCACTTTAGTGAATTTAATTTTTTAAAATTTATTCCATATTTTTAATAATAATAATTAGTAAAATTATGTAATATGGTGAAGTTAATTATTTTTCATAATTAATAGTAAAAATAGTAAAAAGTAATTGTCACAGTTATGGATAAAATGGGTTTAATAGGGGTTAAACAAAAAATAAGGGCATGTTACCCATTAAACTTATAAAAATCCTAGTTTATGGAAATATAATAATTTTATCCTATCCCACCTTCTAATATATAGAATTTTTGAAGAATTTTTCTTGGAAATTACTTTATCATTTTTTATTCTTTTAGGAAAATTTCAAGTGGGTTCTCTCCCCCACCTATAAAAGGACACTCTCTCCTCTCCACAAATAAAGATACTTTTAATAAGTAAAATACTTAACAAAATCCTTTCCTTAACTCCCTTAACACTTACTAGATTCCTTTTATTAATTATAAAACCCTCCAAGGATTTTTTTTTTGAGCAAACCTAAAGAGGTTTTCCTTAGAAGAGATTTCATTATTAACTGAGCGTAATCATTTTATTTATTCTTCTACCTCCTTAAAATCATATTAAACTAAACTAAAATAATATCACCATTATATTAAATATATTGAGATTTTTTTATGTTAATTTAATAACTAATATTCATATTCTCTTCCATCAAATTGTAAATGAACCCACCGATCATTGGTATGAAGGACAACTGCCTCGCGAACCGATGTAATTCATTTTCTGTTACCACCTCTCACAACTAGACATAATTATGGATTTAATGTATATATATAATATTTATGAAATAATTATATTTCTATATTTATAATATAATTTCTACCTTTTTACCTTCTAATCCTTTGAAAAATGATAATGTTTCTTGTGCGTACATGCGGACTATCGTCTTCACAAACAGATGTGATTATATTTTCATTTTTTCTTTACATTGATGGTAATAAATATAGATTTAATTAATATATTTGATATATATGATATAAAAATGATTATTTAATGGTGAATTATTTTTTACCTTTCTTTCATTTCATTCATCAAAAAAAATGAAACAACATTCATGTGTACGTATGACTTACCATCGCCATGAATAGTGTAATTCAATTTTCAATCTATAAAATTTATGGATTTATATAAATAAATATATAACGAATATATATTATATTTATATAATTTTTATAATTTTGGATATAATTTTACCATGAAAAAATTACAAGGATAGAAACTAACAGACCAAAATAAACATGAAAAACGAAGTAGTTATTACATAGAACAAAAATTTTAGAAAAGAAGTGTTAATAATCATGTAGTAAAACATTATAAATAAATAATATATGGTATAATATATATTATTATGGATATGTAATATATGTATAATTAATTTAAATTTATTATATAATAGTTTTAGACACATACAAAGGAATTCAAACCGGAGGTAACGGTTTATTTCACAATCTCATCATTATTCCGGATTGTTTATGTTTAAGTATCTAATGGGGTAATTATTTGAGATTTCCATATTAAACACAATATATTTAATTATCCTATTTTTATTACTATAAATTACTTGTTTTTCGTTCAATTTATACTCTTTATTTTCTCAGGATACCAAAATAATGTTTTTAAGGAAAGTTGACATTGTTTTATTACTCAGTCAAGAATATTTATCTTATATGTCCACATTTTCATTAAAACGTTTAAAAGTATGTTTCTATAATTATCCAATGATTTATTAAATTCATTTTTACCCATGTTTTAATTTTATAAAAAAGTTAAAATTAGTATTCATGTCATTTTCTGAACAAGGTGTTTTTGACCATTTTACAATATTGTGAAAGGAATGTTTTTTAAGGGAATGTATATAATTAACTACTATAATTATCACTCATTAATTGAAATGTTATTTTACAATAATATAAGGTTATTTTTAAATAAAAAATTTTCCTTCATATTTTGGATGTATTTTATACCTTAAATAAGTGATTTCAAAGTGAAAATGGTATTTTTTATCAAGATATTTTATAGTGACGTTTTTAAAGTATATTCATCTATGTTAACATTATTTGGTGAATATTATGATTTAATAGGGATGTAATATTTGATAACATTCACCTTATTATTTTGTATGGTTTATTATTATGTTTTTTTATTGGCAAAATTATTAGCATTTTGTATGTTAGTTTTTCAATATGAATGTTTATGGTGATTATGGTTCACCCTTTTTATATGATGAATGCATTAGACTTATTAAGTGATGGGTGGGACCTATATATCCCCTTTATGCATAGATAGGTCTCATGATACTAACTTGTTTGGTTATTTGGATGAGTCCTTACCTATTTAGGTATTATGTCTTGGCACAATGCCTTAACAGTACGTTTATGATGTTTGAAATTATGTATTCAACCGCTGTGAAACTAGTTGTTATTATCCATGTTATTATTTATGTTGTTATGTTATCCATTTATTTATTCCTCTATTTTAGGATATTAGTCATGTGGACTATTTGATTATTATCTTGGCCATATTATTCATGTTTTATTTACTTGATTCTAGATTATGTTGTATGCATACCCTTACTGAGCTTCTAAGATCCCCCTTTCTTTAGATAATTTCCCCTAGGATTCCAAGAAGTGTATTATGATTGATATTAAAGGATACTATTAAGGTAATAATAATGTTATCAAATTGAATAATCTTTCATATTTTATGTTTTCAAATTTAATGTGAGGTTCAAATATGTATATAGTTTTCCAAGACTACTAAATTATTCAATCCTTTGGGATGTGGTCACTTGTATCTAATGCCAATAAAATAAAATAACCTCTAACCCTAGGCTATTAGGTTTAGGGCCTTTACACTATATTATTCCTTCATGGGTAAAATGGTCTTCACAATTTAGGTGCATGGAAGCACTTTGAGTCTCACCTAATCACACACTCTCTTTAGGTATATTTCATGTGAAGGGAGATTCTATTTACATTATAGCTCACCATGACACTAACCTAGTATTTTCACTCCATATTACTCATGTTGAAACCACAGTGTCCCAAAAAATCCCTAAGATTGGGTGAATTAGGGTATTATTTCTTTTTCAATTAAAACTTTTAATTGATATTATTCTAACATTGGAAACAATGGTATTAACCTGTCATGATCAAACATGAAAACAAAGTATCAAAATACTAAAAAGTAAATAATAGAATAATAGAGTTTTAATTAGTTCACCACTATGGGCTATATCCAATTAGAAAACAACATCGATGTGTCGGTGTATAAAAAACATGATTAATTGTATGTGATTATAAGCATTTTGAAGTAATCTCTATACATATAAGGGGTGATCATTCCAATTATATATTCACTCAATTCTTTGATATAAGGAGCCTAAATTATGAAGTCAATGGTTTCTCCCATGAATATAAAAAAATAAAAAACACCAAACAACAATGTTGTCTTTACTGTACTAAAATCTTTAGAAAGAAATCTATATCTTCAATATAAATCTAAATAATAGAAATTTTTCACTCTAAAAAAAATTATATATATCATTTATACACATTATAATACCTTATTTTTGTATATTTTGTTCCTTATTTTTTTATTTTTTACATCTTCTTGTTTTTTTTCATTCAGAAACAATCATTTAAACCTATATCCCTTCTTGTTTTCTATTTATTACATGTTGAATGGGAATAAAAATTCCTACTAGGTTTTTAAAATAATTATTAAGTATTTTTTCAAACAATACTATATTAAAATATTGTAAAATTTTTAAAATAATATTGATATTATGTTGTCATAGTGTGACATCCATTACTATGGCATGATAAGATTTAGATATCAACCTTCTTTAAAATACACTAGCTATATTGTGACATAACCTATCACATTTCAATGTGATGTTCATAAATCATTATGAACCAAAGTTACACCAAATTTCTATATCCCTATAGTTTTAGTGAAATCCATTATTACTAATATCTAAATATCACATGGTTATGTTGTGGTATACCAGTTTTGTTATGACTTTACCTTATTTTTCCTTATTTTATTCCAATGTAAAACTGTTGTTTTTTATTTCCCACTCCATGGACCAATACCACATCTATTCCTAGACATACCCACACCAAATTCTCATGGGGTCTTAATCATCACACAACCTCCACTTCTATAATTCATTTAATATTTTTATATCATGATACATTTCTCATTTACTCTTATACTTATTAGGTTTTACTCTTATTCACCATTCAAAACATGACTGAAATTATTATGTTATGGTATGTATCCCTCCACCCAAAAAACATCCATCCTTCTCCAAATATTCAAGAATAATCATGAAATCACTAACAAGTTCTATTGAAAAAAAATATAAAAAATCTAATCTTTACACCTCTTTTACAAGAAACATACCAACATTCTATAATAAAAATAACATTAGTTCTAATATTCTCTCACTTGTGGTTTATTTTCAATCCAAAGTATCTCTAATTTTAATTAGTTGAATAAAAAATCATTATAATTTTAAATAACTATATAATATATCTTCTATCAATCCAAGATAATGTGATCAATTCTTGGTGTAGAAAAAAAGAGATAAAGATAGAATTTTATGATCAATCTATACCTCTCAAGTTTATAATTTTACTTTTTGATATACATAGAAATTATATTGAAATACCCTCATCTTCATCCATGTTATCCTCCATCTAGATCATCCCCACGGATTGTATCTCCTCCTGTCTCATATACCAAACTCCCCCTTAAAGTTATCTCCCCTTGAGATATAGTTTCTGATTATGCACCACTCGTTGATCTCTAATATGTCTCTCCCATTAATAAGTACAAAGTTGTTGGTGGATTTAAAGAATATATGTAACACCCTAGGATTTTATAATATATTTTTTTCTCTATAAATAAATTATAATTGTTCAACATCTTACCTTACAAGAAACCCTAAGTCTAAATGAACAACATTATAGAAAAATATTATAAGATAGTCATTAAATTAGTAGGTATGAATAGTAATATCCACATTAAGAAAAATATGTTTAAAGGTATTAAATAGTGAAAATTGGTTTACTAATTCTGAATAGATAAGATCTCAATTTTTACTAATGCTATTTTATTCTTTATAAATATATTTTCTATAAAAATGATTTTTATCCCATTTTTACACATGAACATTATAATTAATTTCTGTAGTTTTTAGAAAAAAATTTGAGAAAATTCATATAATTTTTTAAATAATAATTTCAATATTATCTTGAGGTTAATTTTTAAGATATTTATAAAAAAATATTTTTTTAGTAAATAATCAAAAATACCAATTTTTATAAAACATATCATTCCATTTTAAGTAAAATCCCCATTATTTTTTGAATTTTATATAATATAACATATGTCTAATGTAATTAAAAATAATCAAATTAATTACCTAAAAATAATCATTATTATTGATTTTTTTATAAGTTAATTTTTGGGCTCAAAATCCATTTTTCTAAAAAACTATTTCTATGCACGCATTGTGTTTTTTTCTTAAGTAATTATTTTAATTTGTATTTATTAATTTTTTTACAAAAAATATATATTGAATATTTAATAATACATTTTAAAATTTATTTGGTGTCTTTTAAAAGTAATTTAATGGAATTAAATTGTGTATTATGCTTAAAAATTTATTTTTTGAAAATGGGTATTCATTACGATTTGCACTCTTAATTAAAATTAAAATCTTCTAATTATAGAAAATGAATCTAATAAAATTGATTGAATATTTCGAATCATAATAATTAATATAATTTAATTGTTAAACTTAATTTTTTTCCAATGTGAATAGTAAAGATAGTAAAATTTTGTTACCACTATAAAGGTTAAAACAGGTTTACTAGGGAGGTTAAAACAGGTTTACCAAGGAGGTTAAACCAAGAGGTAAGGGTAGGTTTACCACCAAAATATATATAATTATTATTTTTTGAATATATTTAACCTTATATTATACAAACATGTAATTCATGGCCATTAGGTGCCACGTTCCCTGGATAGCAGCCTTATGTAATTGAAATATTTTATGAAATTATATATGGGTCCCTCCCATCACTTATAAAAATGGAACCTCCCATAGTCCCTTAATCAAACTTTTTTATCCTTATATCTCAGAAAATGACAACTCAAAAACCTTAATATATTTATTTTCTTCATCTTAGATATTATTTTATTCTATTTATACTAATCCTTCAAGGATTAAGGTGTAAGACAATTGAGGTCTCTCACAGAAGAGGTATAAATATTAACCAATCTATTTCAATTTTATTTATTATTACACATTCTCTAAACATATTGTATCCATAAAAAAATTATAAATACAGTATAATAAATATACTAATATTTTATTATGATGTTGTGACAACCATTTTCCACCCCTTCTCTATCAAATAAGAAATAAAGGTATCACTCATGCGTGAATGTGGACTACCACCTCCACATAGCAATATGATTCATTTTCCATCACCATGTTTCATCAGTGGTTATAATGATATATTTAATTATTATATTTATAACATAATTATACTTATATATTTATAATATTTTATCTACCTTCTTACCTTATGATCCATTCATAAATGATAGTGTCACTTGTGCGTACATGTGGACTACCAGCTCCATGATATGATGTGCTTTGCTTACCATTTATTCTTTAATTAGATGGTAATTAAGATATGTTTTATGAAAATGTATGATATTTATTATATAATAATTATTCTTTAAATTATAATAATCACTTAACTTTCTTTCATTCCATCCATTGAAAAGTAGAAACATCAATCATGTGTATGTACGGATTACCATCTCCACAAAGTGATGTAATTCATTTTTCAACACCTATTAATATGAATGGTTAAAAAATTGTACATAATGAATATATATTATATTTATATATTTATTAAAACTATATATATGGATGAAACAAGATAAAATTATAAGAACCATAATTTCCAAACTAAAAAATACCTTAAAAATGAAGTAGTTACAACCGAAATGACAAATTTATTAGAGATTTGTTAATAAATAGGTGTTAAAATGATATAAGTGGATTATATATGATATTATATGTGTGAATATTATTCCTATATATAATTATAATACATATTAATTTATTATACATGAGTTTAGAGTGCTTATAAATCTTGTTCAATATAAGGTAAGGGTTTTATCTCAATTTTTCTTCATTGAGACATGTTTTAATGTTATGAAACAATTTCTTATTTATATGGTGTATATAGTTCTAAAAATGTATTTTATTCATAATACAAGAGGAAATTAAAGGTATTTATAGAACCATGTTATTTTACATTTTCCAATAACTTTAGTTTCAAAAATTAATTAACTCATACAGGTTATTCCTCTCAACTTTTTTTCATTGATACAGATTTGATGTTATACACCTATCTTTTTTATAAGGTGTTTCTACTACCTCATTTATATTTTCTTATTTGATATCCTAATTTTCATGATGTTTAATGTTTCAATTGAATTTATTTTTTTCATGTTTCTTATGAATCAAATTTTATGATATTGGTAAGGATTTTATTTTATAATCTCATTTTTTAATGGGATTATTTATATTTAAATTTCCAATTATGAAATTAAATGATCTATCCTTCCAAAATATTATGACTTTTATTATTATCTAGTAATTTATTTATATTTCATTTTTTCATTTAATTTTTATCACTTTAAGTACTCATGAGGCCAAACTAGTGTTTTTAAGAAAACCCTACTTAATTTCCTTTTTCAATTGTGAATATTTTCTTAAATTATGATATTTTCTTTCAAAATTTTGAAAGAATTTTTTTACTATTACACAATGATTTAATAAATTAATTTTTAAAAATGTTTTATGTTTTAGAAAAAGAAATGGAATCATATTTTTATTTTCCAAATGATGTAATATTACGTTTTTCTCAAAAATGTGAACGGAACTTTTGTTTTAACTTACACTGCATGAACATATTTTCCCTCCATAATGAATAATATTTTATATGAATATTCCTTAATAATTTTCCTTTATTAATTTTAAATAAAATTCCTACTATATTATTTTTTAATGTTTTAAATTTTAAATAGGTGATTTCAAAATTAAAATGGTATTTTCCTTAAAAAATATTCCAATGATATTTTAAATGTATTTTTTCATCTCTAACAACGTCATTTGATGTTTCTTATGATTTAATGTGGATTTTATCCAATGTTACCATCTCTATTATTTCTCTATATGTTTTATTTTTTTGATAATAAAATTTTTATAAACTCATTTTATTTGCATGGGTAAATCTTTTATGTAATGCAGAATACTTTCATGATCTTATGGAATACATATGAATAAATTATTATTTTGTGATTGGTGGTTCTGTAATAAACCAAGGGAAGGTATTTAAATTATAAAACAATAATGTTAGGGTTCATTATAGGCCTCCAATGCATTGGGTAATGACAATGAACTTTAGAAACTCCTTTGAGATGTTGGATTTAATAAACTCTTAAGAGATGATGGAGTTAACTAGAAAGAAGTTACTCCTAAGAGAATGTTGGAAATGACTAGGTAAGAATTTCCATTATGGGACTTTGTCTAGAATGATAGTCTTGGTAGTGAACCTTGACTAACTAAGTGATTTCATATACTTATGTGAATGTAAAAAACTTATGTCTTATGCTTATGATATATTATCATGACTAGTGATTGATTATTGATGATTCTATAATCTTATGTCTTATTTATTTTTATTGAAAAAACCTTATTTTAGGATTTATGATTAAATATCCTTAACTGATTGGGAATTATTATTATAATTTTTGAACATTATTATCCTACCCTTAATGATTATGTTATGTTCACTTGTGATCATTGATTGATATCTCTTATGTTTACCCTTAATAAGAATTGGATCTAACCCATTATTATATTTTCCTTCCCAATGTTATGAAGAAAGGTTTTAAGTATGATATGTCTAAGAAGGGTTCAAATTTTGAAGAACTTAATGAAAAATTATGTATACCTTTTATGTACTAGTTATTTATGTATCCAAGTTTCCAAAGTCACTAAACCATTATGATTATTGAGGGGATCATATTGATATGTAATGAATATTTTTCTAAAAAGATGTAATATTTATTTACAAAAATTTTGGATCACTATAATTTATCATCATTTAAAAAAAATCCATAATTTCTCCCACTTTGACCTGAAACCCAACAGGTTAATTTTCCATCAAGAATTAAACAACCATGTTAAATAATAAATTCATATGCGGAGAGGGGAATTTTGAAATCACCTCATGTTAAGAGAGTTTGTTAAGTCTTATGGTTTAACCAATACTTCTCAAATGTCAATGTGGTCAACAGTTTTGTGAGAATGTTTACACTTACATATTTGTTTCATCCTTATCACTCATATCTCCACCTTCAATTTAATAAAATAATACTTGATTTGGATATTATTCATAAAATAGTATAATAAAATGTTCTTCATTAATTTAGATATAATATTTTGTCATATATAACACCATATTCAACTTTATGACATTTTTTAAATCCTCTATTTTTTTCATTTACAGAAATTGAGTGCACACCTTCATAGATAAAATTTACTTTACTTAATCTTGCTAAGTGATGCTCTTTATTACTTTTTTATTACCCATCAAATGCACTTGATTACCATAAATAAATATCCCATAATCATGTATTTTATAGCCACTATATCTCTGACCCATTTAACATCCTTATATTCATTCAATTTACCTTCTTTCCCTATATAAAAATACAAATAATAGTTGAGATTACCTTGAATATTACCCTTGATTATTTTAAGTATATTGATTTTTTTCTATAATAGATTACTCTAAAACTAATAATTCAAAAACATATCCTAAATGATTATGTGCCACATTATTTTTAAATACAATAAAATTTCAATTATTCTATATTATAATATGGGATCAAAAAATATTTCATCTTTGTGTTTTCCAATTTTGGTACCAACTATAATTGGTGTTGAAACTAGACTAATATCTTTTATTTCATACTTTCCCAGTAACTCCCTTATATATTATTCAATGGATTAAATGTATATTACTCTATCTGGTTTACTTCTATCATTAGAAAATATTTTATCTCTCCAATCATCAATATTTCAAACACTAACTCGTCAAATTTAAAAATTCCTCCTTTTATTTCTTCTTATTTTCATTAAATATGATATCATAGATATTAATGAGTACCATAAACTATTTTTTATTAGTTTATTTAATATATAGGTTTTTATCAACACCTATATCCTAAACTCTGAATTCATAAAGTATGTTTCAAATATAGCATACCGATCTTGGGGGATTATTTAAGTCCCTAAAATCTTTTAACAAGTTTCACACCATTTATTCATTATCACATATTTTAAAACCCACTGGTTTTTTAATTTACACTTCCTATTTGATATCACTACTCAATAATGGCATCATTACATACATTTTAAATAATTTGAAACCTCTCTAAATTAAAATAACTATGAAAGTATTAGAAGAATAAGTCAATACATTTATGGAAAAGTATATTATACATTAATTAATTTTTTTTATCCCTTACACGCTAATCACAGCTTACTTCAAATCACTTTCCCATTTTTATTAAAATTTTTCATGAACACTCAATTGTTTCTAATTATTTTTTGATCCTATAGTATTTTACAAGATCCCATGTTTAGTTTTACTCTATTTGGTCCGACTCCTCATCCATGTATTTGACCCATTACTCATTATTCTTTACTTCCAAAAATTTTTTTGGATCCACCTATGATGGTCTAATAGTGTGATCCACATTCTTTATCCTCTAGGTTTGTGTTTGAGTGTATTTATCCCTAGAGACATTTGAGTCGTCAATATTAGCTCTTTTATTCCTCCCCTAATTCAATGGTTGTCATTATTCTGTATAACTATCATCTATTTATTCAACCTTGGAATCATCATCATGTGTTTGATTTTTAGATCCTCTTAGATTTCTTTCCATATCCTTCTCTTCATCAAAAACATATGTTAGATCAAAATTCCCAAACTTATTTCCATTTTATACTCAATTACCTCCATCCCATAACACTGTAATATTTTTTTCAATATCTTCATAATGTAGTTATGGGATATAATATTTATCAATTATCTTGATATAATTATATCATCAGCTACATTACCATATTTTCCTTGATTTTGTTCCATGTTAGGGATATAAAACTTACTTCAATACACCTTAAAGTGTTTTCATATTGGTTTCCATCCATGAAAAATCATTTAAAGTTTCTATTATCTCCAAGACACAAAAAATCTTAGTTTTTTTATACTAAAAATTGAAATTTCTCTTTCTAGTAGTGTAATGAGATTCCACTATCAATAAGAAAAGAAGTTTTCATATTATTAACCATCTGGTTCCTTTTTTTAATACATAATATATCCTCAAAAATGAAACTTAATTCTTGATTTCATACTTCTCTAGATAATTTTCCACTTAAATTGAGTTTCATTTGATGATATTATATAATCCCATAATTTTCATCAATCTTTTAGTTTCATTTTAAGCTCTCCTCTTGAAATTTTAGTGAACTCCGTGAGTTTCTTCTTTCTAAGCCTGAACTTGATGAAACTCACTATACGATAATCATCAACATATATGATATAGTATCTTTCATGTCTTGTTCTATGTAATGATCTTGAACCCAGTAGCCTGAAGTTGGTGCCTACTTTATTACATTTACATAGATACAAAGAGTCAAATCTTGAAGGACCGATCGGTTTTGTAATATTAAGAAACTAGATACATACATTTTACAAATTTTTCATAGGGATATAAAATTACAAATCATATAAATGGAAAACACTTGGAATTACTGAACTCATTCCAAGAATTATTATTCATATCCAGGGGAAAGGAAACAAAATAATGGTGAGCTCAAATGCTTAGTAAGGGTTAAGTACAGCTAAAGCTATCATAAATCAACAATCATAACAGACATGGAAAGTTAAATAACTAAACAAAAATGAAATTTAAATATCTTTAATATCATGATAAGATAAGGAATAACAAATATAGAAAGGTAAATGACTAAAAAGACACTCCATTTAACTAATAAACTAAGACTTAATTGCATCTTGAGACAATATCACTATGAAAATATTATGGATAATAAAAAGTGAATTATTAATGATGGAAATTCTTAATTATTTGAATTCATGATCTGATGAATCATGATACATCTACCATCAAGATCTTTCACAAGACTATATACAACTACTGGTATAAACCCATTTAATTGGGCCAACTAATTTGTCTCATGAAACCTACTAATGCATCAAGGGGAAATATAATGTTGGGACCCACCCATAAATGCATGTAAAAATCATTCCTAATATATGAAATAAACTATTTAATTCATGAATCAATATTCCTTATCATCAAATATCTTTATTGAGTAAAGGATATAGATTTATCAATATTTCTCTAGATAATCAAATGACTGTAAAGGGAATCATCATACGTAAAAATGGTATATGCTTTAAGAAATAATTATATCTATAATACAAGAATATTTATATTTAATAAAAAATTAATTTATAATGAGAAATTATTATAATAAATTGATTGTTTTAAGAGAAAGTGAACAATCATAAAAGAAAGTGAGATTGTACAATAATTGTTACCATTTAGTAATTTCCAGGTCAAATCCTCTAGGATGAAATGATTACAATTGAAGCTTATAATACCATTAAGTATGAATGAATCATGATATTACATTTTAAAGGGGTTGTATATACACCATAAAAAAGTGAATTGGTGTGTAATCACAAGTAAGTCTCAATGGAATGTAAATTAAGATGAAATCCCTTATATCACACATTCCTTTAGTTGATTATGATTTAACCTCTTTTATAGTGGTTTTAATAATGATATTAATTTAAAACAGAACATAAATCATATTTATAATATCATATATTATCCTATTATAACATTTTACCACCCATTGTTTAATAATATTTCATTATTTTCATTTTTTGGGTGTCAATCTCCTTATTTTCTCATTTGTTCTTTGTTAGAAAAGTTATAGTTTTTGTCCGTATTATATAGTTACATAACATACATAATTATAATAATGAAATATTTATCATATTTATACATAAATTATTCATTTAAGACCAATAATTAAAAAAAATTAGAAATGAAGTGTGTTATGATCATGGATATGGTAAGTTGTATGTACACATGAGTGACATTGTAATTTTTCAACGATAATTATGGAAAGTGATAATTAGTATTTTATCTTTTAAAAATAATAATAATATCAAAAATACCATATTATATCTTCAAATAAAATTATATATATCATACATGTGGTTTTGTGATAAAAATAGAGTCACATCGCTTCGTGGAGGTGGTAGTCTGCACGTACAATAACGATGTTATCATCTTTAAGTGAGTGAAATTGTAAGAAGAAAAAACAATGTTTTATATTTTAATAATGATAAATATGTCATTTATATCCTAATTATATCATTTATATCACATATATTCATCAAATTTACCCTTATTAACTTCCATGTAAAGCAATAATGAATGATATATCACACTGCTTCGAGAAGTGGTAGTCCAATGTACACACGAGCAATGTTATTGTATCCCCAACGGAATGGAAGATAAAAAATTATATCTGATATAATTAATCCATATGTATAATTATATTTTAAATATAATATATTTAATTTATATCCATAATCATATCCAACCATTATATTTGGTAATGGAAAAATTAATTACATTGATTTGTGAGGCGACAGTCCACCGTACACATGAATAATGATTTTAAAACCCATTTGATGGACGTAGGGATGGTTGTGTATCATTACCTTAACAAAAAAATCATTATATTTATAATAATATGGTTATTGTATTATAATTTTTTAATAATATTTGAATGATGTGTAGGGATAAATAAAATAAATACAGCCGTTGAAGAATGCTACCTCTTCTTCAGGTAATATCCTTAGGATTGCACCAAAAACCTTCCTAAGTTGGATTTCTACCAAAAATAAGGATTATAAGATAATAGTCTGAAATTTGGGAAGTAATTATTTCCATTATTTTACAATTAAAAATGTTTTGAAGGTGTGAAGAATATAGAATAGTGGTTTCCTTTTATAAGTAAGGTAAATAGCATGCTTGTAATTTTTTAAAAGAAAAAGGTGTACCCACATTTGTTACATTCCAAAAGGTTAAAAAACATAGTATTATCAATCCTTATACAAGATAATCTCTCCATATTTCTATTAAATATATTTTATACAATTTTTATGTCATTTAAATCCTTTTATTTTTTCATTTAACCCCACTACGAATCCATTTCCACCTTAATTGTGGAAAATAATTTTTACTATTTTCAATATTTATTTCAGTTAAAAATTATGATGTAATTTTTAGATAATATAAATTATGGTGACTCTAAATATGGAATAAATTTTTCAAAATTTCATTCATATAATTGGAAAAAATAATTTAAAATTAATCATGAAGGCGGGATGAGAAAGTGGGTTTTAAAGAGAAAATGTACAAAAGTTTACAAAGTTTTTATATCAAAATTAAATAATAAAATTATTCCAATGACCTAAACTGGATTAATATATGTATAATTGAACTAATTTTAATTTAATAAAATAAAAATAAAATTTATCTTTATAAATAATTTAATTTAAAAGGTTGATTTAATTTAAAATTCAATATTTTTTACTATTCATCAAAAATGAAACATTTTAAAAAAATCCAAAAAATTCACCCTAAGATAATTTTGATATTATAATTATAAAAATGAAGTTAATTTTATTAAATATATTTTATTATATTGGTAAAAATTAAAATTAAATAATGTGTGTAAAGGACAACTAAACTATCTTTTAGGAAAAAAAATACAGTTTTTTAGAAAACATTTCTTTTTATTTTAAATGATTCTTATTTTATTTCTAATCAATAGATAATTATAATTTTTATAATTTATTTATCAATATTAAAATCCACAAATTTAATGGTAAGGTTATAATGGTATGATTTATTTAAACTTGGGGTTGCGTGTTTTCCAAGCTATCAAAGAGATTAAATTTAATGAAATATATTTCAGTGGTCGTTTAAGCTCGGTGTTATGTATCACATACACTATCAAAAAAAAATTTCTACTTTTAAAATATTTTTGTATTACATTATACCCACCTTAAAGAAATTGTGTCATCACAATATAATCATGATCTCAATAATTAAGGGTTTGAAATTTAAAAATACCTTTATTTTAATCTAACATCATGAAAAAGGTTAATAAAATATCCTCTTGATAAGAAAGAAATTAAAGTATGAAGGTAATATGGAATAATATATAACTAGGTTTATAAGTATGGGAAAATAGGTTTGAATTCAATATATATAAATGGAAGAAAATCTCAACTAATTATAGATATTGTTTGAGATCATTGATGATAAGAAAGTGTGTGATCCAAATAAGGTTAAAGACCACAAAACCATAAATTTCTTATGATTTAAAAGGCCATCGGTTAAATGTAAATGAAGTTATTAAGATATAATTTTTTCAATATATTTTTACTAGAAATAGGAATTTGTTTTACCATCTATACTGAGAATATATGATAATATACTTACTTGATATATCTCTATTTCATAGGTATAATTTCATATTTTGGTTGTGCTTAGATCATTTTTCACTTTATTTTTTACCATAAGAAATGAGTATCCATGATGATGAATTTTTTTATTCCTAAAGCCCTAAAACTAAATTTGAATGGATTTTAAGATCCATAATATATTGATATGTCATTTCTTTAGTCACTAGTTATTATTATAACAAAATGGTTAGTGTGGGTTATTCAATACGCATAAACCTTTATATGGTGAAGTAATACATTAATCTCTAAAAACTCATTCAAAGTTCAACTTAAACCATTTTATAAATGTTTAACCTTTTGACCCTTCAAACGATTATGATCCAAAACATTATATTTAAGGTCACTAAATTTCAAAAATTAACTTATCATTAATACCCAAAAAACATGAAGTAACTATTCATTGACACATACCAAACATGTAAATACCTTCATCATTCATTCTCTTGAAACATGGAAATAAACTGAATTACTATAAAAACTTATTTAAAAAATTCATACTTCATTATTACATAAATATAACATTTATTATTTAATATAGTCTTTAAATAAAAAAATTAAATCCATTAATGATAGAATAAATCACATTATCAATAAATCATTAATTAGTTCCAAGGTAGTCAGTACTACCCAATTTACTTTATCCATATAAATCATCACTTTATCCCAAAAACATTATATAAACAAAAAGAGTATATTAAGGGTTATTTTTTCATTAGTCAAGTGTTTTTTATGAAGTTTAAATTTCCATTCAATAATTATTCTTGATTATCTATACCATTTAATATACACTTTCAAATCATCTCTAAAGAAGTATTGAAGTATAATCCTTATACATTTTATAAATATTATAATCAGAATATAATAGATAAAATAATCAAATGAAATAATTTTTTAATACAAACACAGTCACATTAATCATTTTGATTGATATACGGTAATAGTATAAACTTGACCATGGCCTCTTAGCTTATTTTGATGTATATTCCCTTGATGCTTGGGGAATTCATTTGGGTAGTACCCCATTTCCTTAAGTTGAAGCATTGAACATTGGAAATTTATTTCTTACTCTTTAAATCATGATCTTGGTGTAATTTTTCTGCACACTTGTAGAAAACATAAATTCCCTTCAAGTATGAATTGGGGTGTTTCATTCAATAATTATACCATGTGGGAAAATTCTTCTTTCCTTTCTTCCCATTATCTATTTTTTCTCTGTCATCATATTATTATCTTACTTCCCTTAAAATACATAATACTTAGATAATTTTTAATTATCTTGTTAATACATGATATTATGTCCTCATATAATGATAATGATTGGTAGAATAATTCCCTTCATAATATTGTCTTAATACCATCAAATAAACAATAATTCTTAATATTTAGATTATGTGCATTGATGTGATTCCCATTCCTTCTATAATGATCTATTTATAAATAATGGAATAAACTATATTAGATAATATAATTATGAAAAATAATTTATAATCCCAAAACTTCTGAAATACTAACATAAATTAAAAAATTTATGTATAGAAAATTTCTTAATACTTAACATGGTTTCTTTGAGGATATCTTTATTTTCAAATCCTTTATAATATTTTTTATAGAAAATGTGAATTTTACTAAGTATATAGAACCTTATTTTCAAACTAGGTACAAATTAACACCCAGTTTCATTCACTAGGTAATGATTGGGTCTATCCTTATGTACCCTTTTGGAGTTATTAACCTAATATACCTTGGTACCAAAAACAATGTCCACTTGTAGTATCTAGATAGGGATGTATTATGAAGAAAAACCACATAATATATTCCTTACCAAAACATTAGGATACTTTTATATACTTATCCTCAATGTATATAATTGGGTTATGAACCCTAATATATGTTTTCCTAATTCTTTTTCCCGAGTATTCTATTAAACTTCCTATGATACAAACTGTAATGATCTTATGTCCAGTATCATAAGGCTAGTTTCTAATTTATAAAATTATCATATATACAAAGGGTAAAATATAAAAGTAATGGATAGTTTAGTATTTTTAGAAAAAATATTACATACATGAAAAACATTTTTCATAGGGATATAAAATTAAAAATAATAGAAATGAAAAACATAAGGTATCCTTGAACTCATTCCCAGAATTCTTCTTCATATCTTGGGAGAAGGAAACAAAATAATGGTGAGATCAAATGATCAATAAGGGTTATGTATAGAAAAATATATCTTGAATCGATAATAATAATTAACATAGAAAGGTATATAACTGAACATTTATGCCATTATATAACTTAACTATCAGGATAATATAAGTCACAATCAATATGGAAAGGTAAATAACTAAAAACTCATTCTATTTAATCAATAAACTGGGAATGAAATTCATCTAGAGATAATATTTATCCCGAATGGCCCGAATTCCTTCTTTTTTATTTTATTATAGATAATCCCCTTTTTAAGGGTTGAAGGGGAACCCACACATGACCCGTAGGCCCAAGGCACAAGGCCCGACATGACCCACAATACATGACCCGAAGGGCCAGAGGCATACCATGCCCATTACATGACCCGTAGGCCCATCTTACTAGAACTGCCCCTCCCCAGCGTCTTGAATCATTGATATTCTTAGCTCCCCACCTTGCATTAATGATCGGCTAGCATTGCCCCATACAAAGTTGTACGGTGCCTGGTCCCGATGGAGGCTGTCATACCCTCTCATTCTTCCAATCCGGTTAGCTCTGCATTTGGTGGCTTCTACTCCTTGTTTCTATTATCCTCTTCTGGGGTCTATTGTGTGTGAACTAGGCTACTCCATGGTCTACGTGACTCGAAGGCCCTATGACCCGAATGCCTTTGATGACCCGAAGGCCCTGGAGACCCGTAGGTGCAATTTATTCCTCATATATCAAATAATTGATCTAATTCATGATTCAATATTCTTTATCATCAAATATTTTTTTTGATTAATGGATACATATTTATCAATATTTCCTCACCTAATCAAATAACTTTCAAAGGAAAAACCATATTTCAAAATTATATATAGTTTAAAAAATATTCATATACATCATAAAATAATATGTATATTTAAGATAAATGTAAATTATAATGAAAAGTTATTAATATAAAGTTATTTTTTTAATATAAATTTAACTATAACAAAATAATGTGTGATTTCACAATAAAATTTACCATTTGGTACTTTTCAAGTTAAATCGACTAGGATGAAATGATTCAATGTGAAACCTAAAAACCATTAATTATGAATGAATAATGATATTACACATTAAATGGGTAGTATATAAACCACATAAAATTTAATTGGTTAATATTAACAAATAAGTCTCAATGGAATTTAAATATAGATGAAATCCCTTACTACGCGCTTTCCATTAGTTAACCATGATTTAAACTCCTGTATAATGGTTTTAAACATTTTATTAATTTATACCAAAACAAAAATCATATTTACTATATAATATATCTCTTATACCATTTTTTCACCTGTTTGTTAATAATATTTAATTATTTTTGTTGTTTCTGGTTTTAATCACCTTATTTTCTCATTCATACTTTGTTGAGAAAGTTCCAACTCTTATACATATTTCATAGTTACATCACGCTCAGAATAATAATAATTACATAATTATCATATTTACACATCAATTATACTTTTAAACACAATAATAAAATATTTCTTTGAGAAATGAAGTGTGTTGTGATCATGGATATGGTAAGTCTTACGTACACATGAGTAACATTTCAATTTTTTAGTAATCATTATAGAAGGGTGGTAAGTAATATTTTATCTTTAAAAAATGATCATAATAACATAAATACCATATTAATTTTTAAATATACTTATTTATGTCATCCATGTGGTTTGGTGATGAAAAGAGAGTCACATTGCTTCATGAAGGAGGTCGTTCACACATACATGAATAATGTCATCATATTAAGTGATAGAATAAGTAAGAAAAAGAAAATGGTGTATTATAATTTTAAAATGGTAATTTTTTCATGAATATAAAAATTATTTCATTTATATCAAATATATTCATTAAATCTATCCTTATTACCTTCCATGTAATGCGTTAGTGAACGATGAATTACACCACTTCGCGAGGCGGTAGTCCACCATTCACATAGAAGACATTATCATATTCCATACAGAATGGAAGTTAAAAAGGTTTATATGATATAATTACTATAGTGGTATAATTATGTTATAAATATCATATATATACTTTATTTTTACCATCATATCCAACTGTGAGAGGTGGTAATGAAAAAATGAATGACATCGATTCACGAGGAGGTAGTATGTCATACACATGAATGATGATTTCATAAACCATTTGATGACATTGGGGATGGTTTTAGGTAATTAACTTAAAAAACATATCATTATATTTAAAATAATTATGTTAATATATCATCATGTTTTAATAATAATTGATAGAGTTTGATTAATAAATAAAATAAATACACTCGTTGAAGAATGTTACCTCTTCTTTGGGTAACCTCCTTAGGTTTACTCCAAAAACCTTATTAGGATGGATTTATACCCAAAATAATGATTCTAGGATGATTTTATGGAATTTGGGAGGCAATTTTTTTGTTATTTTATGATGTAAAAGGTTTTGAAGTAGTGAATAATAGAGGATAGGGGTGACCTTTTTTAAGTGAGGTGAGTAATACACTTGTAATATTTTAAAATAAAAAGGTTTACCCTTGTTTTCACATGAAAAAAGTGTAAAAATATAGAATTATAGATATTTATACATTTTATGGTCTAAATATGGCCATTAAATATATTTTAGACAATTGTTTAGGTCATTTTAATAGTTATATTGTTAGTTTAACCCCTGGTAAATACATTTCAACCTTAACTGTGGTAAATAATTTTTACTATTTTCACTGTTCATTTTAGTAAAAATTTATTTTTGAACATATTAGATAATATAAATTATTAGGATTCAAAATATTTAATCCATTTTTTAAAATTTCATTTACATAATTGGAAATTTTTAATTTAAAAGTAATCTTACCGTTGTGACAATAAAACGAGTTTTAAAGAGAAAATGTTCAAAAGTTAACAAAATGTTTATATCAAAATTCAATATTAAAATAGTTAAAATGAACTAAATTGGATTTATATATGTATAATTGAAAAAAAAATTAATTTAAAAATAAGTAAAAATATAATTTAACTTTATAAATAATTTAAATGAAACGGAATTTTTCAATTGAAATTGAGTATTTTTCACTATTAATCGAAAAATGAAATATTTTAGAAACAATCCAAAAATCCACCATAACATAATTTTGGTATTATGATTTTTAAAGTTATTTTAATTTTAGAAAATAAATTTTGTAAAATTTTAAAAAATTAATATTAAATTATGTGTGCAATGTGTGACTAAACCGTCTTTTAGAAAAAATATATCTTTTCAAAAAAATATTTCTTTTTATTTAAAATAATTCTTATTTTATTAGTAATAAGTAGATAATTATCATTTTCATAATTTTATTATTAATATTCATACCCTCCAATTTTAGGATTAGGTTATAACAGTGTGGTTTCTTTAGACTCATGATTTCGTGTTCTGTAAACTACCGAATATATTAAATTTAAGGAAATATATTTTTTGGGTCATATAAACTCAGTTTTGTGTGTCTCATATACTGTCAAATTTTTTTATTATTTTAAAATATTGAAGTGTTAAATTATAGGATGTTTTATTAGGACTTAAATTTTAATATAAAATATGTCTAATATATTTGATTCTGTTTTCTTCTTTGGTTAGTTAAGATTTCTCAGTGTTTTCCCTCTTATACAAGTCTTCTCTAGATCTTACTTCAAATTTAAAATGTCTTCTAAATCCTTAAGAATTCATAATTATTTTATACTCTATTGAATAGTATAATTGATTCACTAATGTTATAAATTTTTCTCCTCATTCACCATATGGAGAAAATTGTTCTTCTTCTTTTCCACTTGGTATAATTTTCCCTTTATTCTACAACCCTTCATCAAGGAATTTCTATATTTTACTTTGATTAGGTATCCCTTTTAGTTAATTGAAACTTTAAGTCATGAATTTCATGGTTAAATAATTATCAAGATATTGTGACAAATTATATTCACACAATAACTGTTATATTTTAACACCCTTGGATTTTATATTACATTTCACTTTAATAAATTTTATTTCTTTGATAGTTTGTGTTATATGCAACAACATGTTTAAACGAACAACGATCTCATATTAAAATAGTATTTAACATTTATCACCTTGACATTGGGTTGGAAGGTATGAATATTACTAAATAAATAATGAATTTTTTTGTTCTATACATTTATATAATAAATTCATTGGTTATTAACTAAGTAGAAATGAAAATAAAAATTAATTGAAAATAAAGGAGATGTTTTTCTGAAAAATAATTTTTATGAGTGAAACACTTTTTTATATTAATATATTAAATTAATCACTATTTTTTAAATATTTTAATTAAATTTATATATTACATATTCAATAAAATATTTTAACCTTAATCTAATATTTTCATTATGCATGGGATAAGAATAAGTCCAATTTTATTCTTAAAATGTATTTTTTAAAATGTAATTTTCATTAGGTTTTGCATAATTATTTTAAAATTAATTTCATTAATTTATAGGGATTTAATTTGATAAAATATATTATATATTTTTATTTAGGATTTAAAAATTTGATAAATAGTCCCCATTTATTTATAGGCATTACAAATAGGAATTGTGGTAAAAAAATTCACTCTGATAAAAGGTAAATCGAGTTAATCTAGGTTAAAACTAGATGATAAGTCCATATATTTTCATCTTAATTATTAAATTTTGAATGATATTATACCCTAATCCTATTAGGCTATAAATTTAATTGTTTAAGGTACAAATTTCCCAGAAAATAACTTATATAATATTTATAGCAAAGAAATATACAAAATTTCACTCTCTTTAACAAATGTCTTATATATTAATATTGGGAAAAAATTGGATGTGAATGAATATAAATGTATACATTGAGAATTAAGAAATTATTTTCATGATATAATTTTTTTTATAATTTTTCGTAATTATATAATTATATTAAATTCTTATGTAACATCAATGTAGTATTTTTAAAATTAATGAAACAATAAAATAAATGGTTTTAAAAAATATTAAAAGTAATATAATTTGAATTATTTTTAAGGTTTCATGAGTTTTAAAGATTATTATGACATATTATTGTGGTTTTAAAGGGTTATATTCCAATTCCAACTTTGAATTTATGTATTTTAAGTCAAATTAAATGAATATTATCAAAATTGATAATAATAATAATAATATATTATTAAATTATATAAAAATATTAAAAATATTTAAACTATAAAATGGAGATAATATATTTTCTTAAATATCATATTTTTCCATTCATGAGTTAATATTTACCTTATAACTAAAAGTATAACCCTTTAAGAGTAAAAATGGCATTACCATGGTTATTGTTAAAATGAGTTAACTATGGGGTTAAACCAAAAGATCTGGTTTAAAATACCACATAAAAATATCAAAATTGTATTTTTTTATGGTATTACTATCTAATCCTATAAAAAACATATATCTATCCATTTTTGAGATTTTTTCTTAAGAATGGAATTGTTATATTTTATTCTTTTAAGAAATTCCAAGTGTGTCATCTCCCACATTTACAAAAGGGTACTCATCCTTTATTATCATTACACCACATTTAGACTTATATATTGAACTTAACCATACCATTTCACTTACGAACATCCCTATACACATTATAGAATTCTTTTTATTCCAAAAATATTAACCCTAGAGTCCTTAAGAGGATATCCAAAGGAGTTCTTTCAAATAATTGGTAATCACCTTAACAAATCACTTTTTTTACTTATTATTTTCCCTCTACTAAATAAATTTTATTTATAATAAAATGTTAAAATAATTATCCTAAATATAATTAAATATTATAATGATTATAATACCACCATTACCCACCCTATTACCCATAAAATGGGAAGTGAAAGTATCACTCTTGAGTAGATATGGCTTACCATCTCCGCATAGCGATACAATTCATTTTTTATCTCCATATTTTATTGATGGTAATTATGATGTATTTAATGTTTATTTTTTATATTTATGGAATAATTATGATTATATAATTATAATATCATATATATCTTATTACATTCTAAACCATTGGGAAACGATAATGTCGCTTGTTTATACATATGGACTACCACCTCCATGAAACAATGTGATTCGTTTTTTTCCTTTATATTTTACTTGGAGGGTACCGAGGATGGATTTGATTAATATATATTATTTATATTAGATAATAATATTTATTTAATATTGATTAATTTTTTACCTTTCTTTTATTCCATTCGTCAAAAAGTGAAAATGATATTCATGTGTACATATGGCCTACTATCTCTATGAATAGTATATTTCATTTTCTATCTCTACCTTTTATATATTAATTAAAATTCATATAAAATGAATATATATTATATTTATATAATTTTTAAACTTCTATAGATGATGAAACCTTGATCGAATTAAAATTATTAGAACTACAGAACCAAAACATACATGAAAAATGAAGCAGTTATTACCTGAAACAATGATTTTAACAAAGAAATGTTGATAAACTGGTAATAAAGATTATAATTAATACATATATGGTATTATATATATGATTATGTTTATATAATGTATTTATAATAAATATATATCTTTTATAAAGTATTTTTTAACAAATACAAAGGAATTCAAACCTGATTTCAGGTTTTATTTCACAATCTTATTGTTATTTGTGATTGTTTATGTTTGAGTCAACTTTGAGGGAATTATTTAATATTAATATCTTAAAAAAATATTTTTTATCATATTTTTATTCATTAAATTTTCAATAAATATTATAATTTTCCACTCTTTCATACTTAGAATGATTGAGAATAGTTTTTAAGAAAAACAAACTCTATTCCTCAATTCAGTCAAAATTATTTTTTTATTCCATGTCCATGTTTTATAAATAAAATTTCAAAAAATCTTTTACTATTATAAAATGATTTATCAAATACATTATTTAGCAGGTTTGAATTTTTTAAAAAGTTTTTAAAAGAAATATTCTTTTCTTTTTCTGACTAAGGTACTTTTTGACCTTTTTACAAAAGTGTGAAAAGAATTTTTTTAAAATTATACAGAGTGAATGTAATTTCCATTTTTTATTTCTACTAAATGATTTAAGGGATATTTAAAAGTCTACAATGATATTTTTAAATAAATTTTTCTCCTTAATATTTAAGAAATATTTTATTTTTCATAGTTGAAATGTTATTTTCCTCATGAAATTTTCCAATGATCTTTTTAAAGTATTTTCAACTATATCAATATAATTTATTGAATCATATGGTAAGGATATAATTTAATAATACCATCCAAATTATCTCTTTGTATTTTTTATGGCCATTTTGACTGAGGGTGTACTATTTTGATACCATTATCCATATTACTCTTGATGGTTTATGATTGTGCTTGTTAATTAAGGAAAGTATTCACAATTCATATGCTAGTTTTTCAATATGAATGTTTTTGTTTATTAGGTTTCACACCTTGCCTATGAGGAATTAATTAGGATTATTATGTGATTAGTGGTTCCTATAATTACAAAGAACCTCGATGCATCGGTAGATCTCATAAGACAAACTATAATGGGTTTTAGCCAAGGGCATACATATTTATATAATATGTCTTGGCATGAGGCCTTGATGGAATATTTAAGCTATCTTGGAAAAATGACTTTATGGTAAGTTTCCAATGTCCAAAATTATGTGTTATTTCATTATGAAATTAGTTATTAATTTCCATATGATTATTTGAATAGTTTTTATATCCATGGATAACTTCATGGAATTATTTATACATAAATATTTGATTATAATTTATTTCATGCTATATTATTCATGCCTTATTTATTTTTCATTATGTGCATACCCTTATTGAGCATCTAAGATCATACCTTTCTTATGTTTCCTTTCCCAAGGATACAAGTAAGTGTTTTATGATTTAAATATAGGGTGATTCTAAGGAGAATAATTATGTTCTCAAATAAAATAATATGTTCTATTTTATGTCTTCAAATGTAATGTGGGATTAAAGTATATAGCTATTTTACCAAGAATAATAAACTATTTTGTCCATTCGGATGATATTTCATGTATTTAATACCAATGTAATAAATTAACCACTAGCTCATAGCTACTAGGATTGGGGTATTTCTAGTTGGTATTAAAAAAAGTTTAGTAGAAACCTTCCGAACTAGATTTATGAAAACATAGATTGGGTAACATAACCCTATGAAGATTCTTGAGAATATTCCCAAAAAAATCAATGTTATGATTTTGAGATTATTCATACATAAATTTTCAATTTATGTTAAGACTTTCACTAGTTTTGAAATTAATCATTATGATATATAATGTTATAATATAATCCAGTGGATGTCATTGTTTAGAAATTGAACCTAGATGAAGGAATGGAAACTCTATCAATGCACATAATCCATTTAGGTATTTCCATTCTGGGAAAAATAATGAAGCTGGAGCTGAAAAATTGTAACTATATTGGGAAAGTGGGTAAGAGTTTTGATAAATTACCTTACTAGTATGGAGTATTCTTCTGATCCAAAATTAGGTGTCGTAATGTTAGACCGATTCATGCGTCAGAAACCTCCATCATTAAATTTGATTAAAATTAATTTTATTGCTAAAAATGAATAAGTTATTTAGAGAATATATTTCTCACATAAGAAAGTATTGAAATAAAGAAGGTTGTCATAGAATTTTATCATCACTCAGGGTATATAGGTTAATGGTGTTCATTGATTCAAATCATGAAGTATGAGAAATAAATAGAAAACATGGAATGGAGGGATTTTATGGAACATTTCTTGGAAAAATATTCTCCCCATGAACAATGAGCATATATAGAGAGAAAATTCTTGAGACTGAGGCAAAAGGAATAAGAAAATGTTTCTAAGAATATAGGTAACTTTAAAATGTTAGAAAGGTATTATACAGACTATTACATAATTAAAATAGAATGATTGACAATTTCATTAAGGGTCTTATTAAAATCCTTTGAACGGAACTAGTCTCCCAAAAATTACCATCATATGATGATATAGTAACATATACTGTAATGGAAAATAAATAATTATCTAAGTCTTATATATTTGAAGAAATATAACAGAATAATATAAAATAAGAGAAAAATATAGAT
This sequence comes from Viscum album, assembly GCA_963277665.1. NCBI lineage: Eukaryota > Viridiplantae > Streptophyta > Magnoliopsida > Santalales > Viscaceae > Viscum > Viscum album. The sequence goes on from OY728137.1 coordinate 839,278,371, forward strand.
AATGGGAAGAATAGAAAGAATAATTTTCCAATATGCGATACTAATAAAAAACACATTACTGCATGATTAAATGGTAAAGGAGTATGCTTCAAGTGTGGGGGAAAAATAAACAATTCTCATTGATACAAGGGTAAGGTATAATCAATCAAATTTCAATGGTTTAACTATAATTATATGGGGAACTATGGAATCCCTCTTTTTTATTACATAAACATTTCATTTACATTGTAAAAATAGAAGATCTTTAAAAGTTTATTTTCTTGGAAATAAGGTACATAATAAATGAAAAATAAAAATATTATTATAATACACTTTATGTGTATCATTATATGTTCATCCAAGTTATATTTACTGCATATCATAAACTGGGGATGTATATCAAAGTAAAGGGTGAGAATAAGGCCTAGTGTGGTAAAAAGGGAAACATTTTACATGTGTTCTTGAGAACTATAAATAAGAACATGAATAATATCATAAAGTAATTATAAAAGTAAAAAAGATTCATATCACAATAAAAATAACATGAATCATAAAATGGAAATTTGGTTACAACATTTAATTGACTCATTCATAATCATATCACTACGGTTTATCACCAATGTGTCATAAAAATTACCAAGGTATTGTAAAACATATCATCTATAGAGATTAAATTATTTACCCAATTCATTGGATTAATATCAAAAAGAACCATTAATATGTATTAATTAATTTAATCCAGATATATCATAATAAAATTTTTCATAAATAACTTATGGATAATATAATAAATGGGTTTCATATAAAATTCATGTCGTTTTTAAGAAGTTCTTAAAGAAAAGATATTTATGTATTTTTAAACCCATGAAAATGGAAAGAGGGTATCATATATGATGATTCATAAAAAAATAGATCATTTATACATATAGGTTAATAAAACTAGATAATAAAGAGGTTTTCGTATTCATAAAAAGAAATCAAAAATATAATTTTCATAAGAAAAAGAGATTAATTTTAAGAATAAAATTCAGAAGCATAACAATATGAAACATCATTTTATAAAACATTAAAAATAGAGTGGATAAGGGTATAAAATTAATAAAATAATATAAATAACTTAAAGGGATGTAATAAAATGGATAGAAGAACATATCTTGGAAATTTGAAAGATATAACAAAAAATGTAACTTAAAAGGAAAAAAGAAGTTGAGATTTCCCTTATCTTGAAGAGTAACTCCTAAAACTCAAAGATTGGGACCTTGGGGAATTTTGAAAACTTTGGGGGGATACTTGTAAGAAACAATTATCATATCATCATATAGGATTAATTTTAAATGAAAGGAAATGGAGAAATGGGTGTGTATTTACAGAAAAAGGGGAGGATTTGTTTATTAATTTCCTTGGACACCTATGTGGTGGTAAATTCAAAACCATGGGATTTCCCATAGTATTTTCTTATGGTATTGGCAACTTGGAACAAAAAATTGTTTTTTATTAACCCAAAAGGGTTGAATATAATTTTATATGACATATTATATCATTAGGATGTCATTAAACATATCGAAAAACTCAACCCGTATTTTTATTATTCACGAAAAACTAAAGTATATTAAAAAAAATTCATAATTTCACCCTAAAATAATTTAAAATTGATGATATAAAAAATGATATTTATTTTATTATAATAATTCTCTAAATATTATTATTTTAACTATTAAATATAAAAATCCATAGTTATTAAAAATAATAGTGAATAGAAAATGAACAGTGAAATTATATTGTGAAATTTCTGACAATTAGAAAAAAATATATTTTATCATTTCTATTTAGATAGGAGTTTTTTAAGAATAATATTTCATTAAAATAATTATTTATTAATAATATATTATTTTATTATAATATTTATATTTATTCTGAGTAGTACTATTTCAGTCTGAAAAAAATCAATTTATCAAATTCCAACTCAATTTTTTTAAGAAAAACTATTATTAAAATAAAATTGATAGAGCAACAATTTTATTTATAAAACTTAATTAAACTTTATGTAACTAGGGAATTGAAACATAACCCCTTATAACACTTGAATACTACCTAAGTAAAGGTGTGTGATAGTGATAGATTCTTGGGCTAGCTCGGATAAAATCACTCAAGTGGTAATTTTCAAAAACTTGAACTCCTCACATAAGAGATTATGTTCAAGCCTCACTAATTGAAGCTCAAATTGGGATTGGTAAAGAGAGAAGACAAAAGACACTTCTTCCCTCCCATGTTCTATCAAATGGGCTTTGTACGACACGACTCTACTAGATGAGGCCATTGAATCTTCTTTATAAATTATTTTACCTTTATAAATTAATTTTCCTTCTCAATTCTACTTATAAACAATAATTATAACATTAAAATTATTATTAATAGTATATTTTACAATTTTCATATTGAAAAATGGGTATAATTGACAAACAATCATATAATGGTCAGAAAACAATGGTTACATTTCAATTTATACTCACGTAATTATTAAAGAGATAGTTTTTTTAGTATAATATAGTATAACACATTTTTCCAAAAAAATTATCATTCAAAAAGTTAGGTTCATTACAGAAACTATTCCAACCAATTCCCTAAATGTCAAGGAAACTTACCACAAACTAATATAAAGAGAGAATTCCAATCTTGTGAAATTACAACAACTGACATGGAAGTTCCTAGTGATGGGATGAAAGGTACACTTTTTATCTAATCCAGGATTGAAAATGTTTTATTCGATTCTATTTTTACGCACTCTTTTATATCTGATGAATTTTCTAAGAGTATTATATCTCTAACACAATGATTAGATTTTGAATTGGATTAGAAGACTTTTAATGATAGTATAATCACATCTCAATTCTATAAATCCTCTTTGATAAATGTTTGTGGTAATGTTCTTTTTGGGAATCTTATTGTACTTCTTCTATATAATTTTAGGAATTGATTCGATCACTCAGTATAGATTACATGTCAATTGATAAGTAAGGGAAGTCACATTTGATATTATAAATAAACTTTAAATCATCTATTCTCTTGATAATGAACCAGAACACCCACTATAAATTCCTTCTATCATATGGGTTTCTCTACCTATTCATGAGGGATATTTATCTCAAAAGGATTAGGAGAAACTCAATAATGAATATGTTCGAATTGTAGGAGAATATGCTGATGTATTCCCTAAATACATTCTGAGTCTTCCCCCTAATCATGATGTTGATTTTTATTTAAGATTGTACCTGGTGCTATGACTATTTCAAAACACTATATAGAATAGCCATGAATGAGTTATAAGAATTGAAGAATAAACTTTAATAGAATCTAGATAAGGGCTTTATATGAGCTAGTAATTCACCATTAGGTGAACCTATTCTTTCTTTTAAGAATAAATATGTGACAATGTGTCTTTTCATTGATTATCAAAAACTTAACATGATCACTATTATGAACAAGTATATTCTACCTCATATTGGTGATATTTTTGATCAATTATGAGTAACTATATAATTATAAAAGATTGATCTCTAGTCTAGAAATCATTAGTTAAGGAATAATAATGGTGATATATCCAAGATATTCTTCTATAAAATATATAGTTATTATGAATTTATAGTAATTACATTTGGTCTTACCAATTCTCCTACTATATTTATGGATTTAATAAATAGAGTCTTTATAGATTATATTGATCAGTTTGTGGTAGTCTTTATAGTTGATATTACTATATATTCAATGATAAAGGAGGATCATGAAGAACATTTTATAATTAAGGAGAAGTTGTATTCTAAAATTATAAAGTTTGAAATTTGGCTTAAAAAATTTTAATTATTGGGTCATATAATTTTAAGTGAGGGAATGTCAATGGATCCTTCAGTGATAAAATTTATCAAGAAATGTAAAATACAAACCACAGTGACTGAGATACATATTTTTCTTGGATAGGCTGGCAATTTTTGAGTTTTTTTTTTGAAGAATTTATCATGGTTTTCCAACCCACTCACCACGTTAACTCATAAGGGAGCCAAGTTACTTTAGATAGATGAATGTGTAAAAAATTTCAAGGAAATAAAGATAATTTTAGTTATTGAACTCATGCTTACACTTCCATGTAGTGGATATAGGTTTTTAATATATAGTGATTCATATAAGAAGGGATTTTTATGCATCCATATGTATAATGATATGGTGATAGATTATTCCTCACGCCAAGTGAAGGTCCATGATAAAGATTTCCCAACTCATGATTAGAAACGGTATTTTTTCATTATGTATATAGATACATTACATTTATAAAGATATTTATGACATATATATTGATTATAAAAAGTTAAAAATATATTTCCACATATAAAGAGTTAGATATACACTAGAGAAGATAGTTTGAGCTGATTAAAGATTATGAACTCTCAATGAATTACCATCCTCTAAAGGTGAAAAAGGTGGAAGATTATCTAAGTTGAAAGGGTCATTATATATTATCTATGATGAAGATCTAAAGAGATCTAATATTTATGTATTTTAAAAGGATGGATATAGAAATTTTGAAGGAAAGGGACAAATATTATCTTTCTCATCTGAGTGTTTAATCATCAATCCATATGAAAATAAAAGAGGGGTAGAATGATGATGTAGATCTTTAGAAGAAGGTGATAAATGTTCCTAAATTTAACCTTGAATGTGATAGAATGATAAGTTTTAATAATTGTGTATGTGTTACATCCATACCAAATTTGAATAAGGAGCTATTTTATGAATCACATAATTCTTCATTCTCTATTCATCCTAGAATTATGAAGATATATATAGATTTGAAAGAGTATTTCTGTTGGAAAAACATAAAGAGTGATATTGTAGAATATATTTCGCAGTGCTTGGTATGTCAATAAGTAAAGGCTGATAGAGATAAATCTAATGTAATGATATAACCATTACCCATTCTATAATGAATAGAAACAAATAACTGTGGAATTGATTTTCATACTCCCCAAAACACCTAAATGGAATAATGCTATATGGATTGTAGTTGATCACCTTTTGAAGTTGTCACAATTTATTTCCATCAAGGAAGAGTTATCACTTTATTAGTTTACCCTAATTTATATAAAGTAAATGTAAAGGTTTCAAGGAGTATCACATTATATTGTGTCTGATCTAGATCTATGGTTTGCCTCAAAGTTCTGGAAAATTATTTACGAAGCTCTAAATATAGAGTTGAGTTTTAGAATTTCTTGTGATCCTAAGATAAATGGCCATTCTAAGAGGAACATTAAAAATCTAGAAAACATTTTGAGAGATTTCTCTTTGTATTTTAAAGGTTTTTGGGGTCAAAACCTTCCTTTGGTGGAATTTTATATTAAAAATTACTTTCAATAAAGTATTCATATGGATCTATATGAATCCCTCTATGGGAAAAAGTGTAGAACATCAACATGATTTAATGAAGTTAGAGAAATAAATCTATTGGAAACCAACCTATCTTAGGAAATAATAGGTAAGGTTAAAACCATTACACATCACAAAAGAGCGGATCCAAGTCGGAAAAAAGTTGTTCTAACAATCATTAGAAAGATCTAGAGTTTGAATTTGGTGAAAAGGTATTCCTATAAATATCTCCCTAAAAGTGGATTTTGGGATTTGGAAATAAGGGAATGTAAATCCCTAGGTATATCATACACTTCAATATTCTTGATCATATCAAGATTGTAGCTTATCATCTAGAAATTCCACTAACCATATCCTAAGCCCATGATGTGTTCCACATATGTCTCCTGAGAAAGTGCATTCCCGATCCTTCACATATACTGATCTTAGAGTTCATACAACTGGAGAAATATATCTATTATGATGAATAATTTGTGTGTATTTTTCATTATAGGGAGACATTTCTATAAACAATACCACTCACCTGTTCAAATTTTTTTTGAAGAAACCATAAATTTAACGAAGCTGCGTGGGAACACAAGAATGTAATGAGGGAGAGATATCCTAATTTTTAACTCCATGTAATGGAATTTTGAGGGAGAAATTCATTTTATGGGTGGTATAATGTAACATCCTAATATTATATATTATATTCCACATTAATAAATTGTATTTATTTGATATATTGTGTTACACAACATCAAGTTTAATCCAACCCTGATCTTATATTGAAATATTATTTAATAATTATCTTCTAGTCGTTGGGTTTGTGAGTATTAATAGAACAACAAAATTATAAAAATTTATAGTTTAAACATGTATAAAATAAGGTCATTGGTTATCAATTATATAGAAATAAAAATTTAAATAAATATAAAATAAAGGAAATTTTTTCTGAAAACTATTTTTATATATACAATGAGTTTTAATATTAATAAATTAAATTAATCACTATTTTTGAATTTTTTTAATGAAATTTATATATTATATATTTGATATTTTTTTAACATTCGTCTAATATTTTCACTACGCATGAGATAGGAATAAATCCAATTTTATGCTTAAAAACTATATTTTTTAAAAAAGTGATTTTCATTTCATTTTGTTCCTTTAATTTAATTTTAATTTTTGTCACTTAAAAAGATTGAATTTAATAAAATGGATTCCATATATTTAATAATGGGGTCCAAATTTGATAAATAGTACTATTTTATTTTTAGGCATTATGAATAATAAGTGTGGTAAAATTTATCATCTCGATAAAGGGTAAATCGGGTAAATCTTGGTTAAAACTAAAAGATAAGGCCATAATTTTTCATATTAAATATTAATTTGTGAATTAAATTCGAAATTTATAATATTTGTCTTGAAATTTAACTGTTTGATGGAAATTACAAAATGTCACTCTATTACTTTTACAAATGCCTTATGTGTTAATATAGGGGAAAATTGGTTGTGAATTAATTTAAATTTATATTTTGAGAATAATGAAAAAAATTTAAATATGTATATTTATTTATAATTTTTTTTAATTATATAATTAAATTAATTTTTTATGCAACGTTGATGAAGTATTTTTTAAATTAATAGAAAAATAAAATTATTGATTTTATAAAAAAAAGGTAATATAATTTGAATGTTTTTTATTTTTACATAAATTTAATAAATTATTATTAAACATTAGTGTTTTTTTAAAGTGTTATATTTATATTCCAAATTTTTATATATGACTTTTATGTCAAATTAATTGAATAGTTTCATAATTGAAAATAATGATATATTATGAAAATAATATTTTATTAAATTCTTTAAAAATCATTAAAGTATTTTAAGAGGAAAATATTGATAATATATGATCTAAAATATAATCCCATTTCCATTTGTGAGTAAATATTTAACTTATTTGTAAAATTATAACCCTTTAGGTGTCAAAAATCCATTATTGTGGTTAAAGTTAAAAAGGGTTAATTGTGGGGTTAAATCAAAATATAAGGTTTAAAACACCCATTAAACCAATAATATTTCTATTGGTTGGTGGTATTACAACCTCATAATATCCTAACTTTTAATATCTATCCATTTTTAAAAATCTACCTTGAGAATGACACTATTATATTTTATTCTTTTATGAAATTCCAAGTGTGTCCTCTCCCTCACTTATAAAAGGAAAGCCATACTTTCTCATATTTACACTACATTAATCCTTATAAATTGAACATCCCATTAATAGTTATATTAAAAATATATATATAGAAATTCTATAAGTGATGGTATTCCAAAAATACCAACCCTAGGGTCTTTAAAAGGATATCCAAATATGTTCTTCCAAAGAAAAGGTAATCACCTTAACCGATCCCTTTGTTTTTACTTTTTATTTTACCTCCTATAAATATATGGTATTTATCATAAAATGGTAAAATAATTATCCTAAATATAATTAAATGTTATAATAATTATAAAAACACAATTACACACCCTATTTACCATCAAATTCGAAGTGAAAGTAACACTTATGCATACGTACATCTTACCATCTCCGCATAGCGATACTATTCATTTTTCATCACCATATTTTATATATGGTAATTATGATGGGTTTAATGTTTATATATAAAATTTATGAAATTATTATACTTATAAAATTATAATATCATATCTACCTTATTAACTTCCATACTTTTGGGAAACGATATTGTCGCTTGTGAGTACATGTGGACCACCCCTCCACGAAATGATGAGATTCGTTTTTCATTTATATATTACATAGATGGAAATGATGATGTATTTATGAATATATATGATTTATACAATATAATAATTATTCATTAATTTTGAATAATTATATTCCTTTCTTTCTTTCTATCCATTGAAAATTTAAAATATCATTCATACGTGCATACGGCCTACCGTCTCTAGCAATGGTATAATTAATTTTTCTATCTATACCTTTTATGGATTATTATAAATTAAAATATAATGAATATATATGATATTTATATCACTATTAAATTTATTTATATGATTTAACCTTGATAAAATTACAAACATAGAATCTTTTGAACCTAAACATGCATGAAAAATAAGGCAATTATTACACGAAATAGTGAATTTAACAAATAATTGTTAATAAACAGGTGAAAAGATATTATAAGTAAGAAATATATGGTATGATATATATGATTATAGTTATGTAAAATATTTATAATAAATATATATTTATTATATATTATTTTTAGACACATAATAAGTAATTCAAACATGAGGTAAGGATTTTTATCATAGTCTCATCATTATTCGGGATTGATTATGTTTAAGACTCCATTGGGGTAATTTTTTGGTATTTATATCTTAAGACAAATATATTTTCTTCTAAAATTATTTTCCATGAACTTTTAAGGTAATAGTAACATTTTCTTCTCTTTGTTACTTAAAATGGTTGATAAAATATTTTTAAGAAAAAACAATCTTTATTGCTCTCTTTGGTCGAAAATCTTTTTTCTTCCATGTCCATGTTTTCTAAAAATGTTTTAAAAATATATTTTCTATTATCCAATGATTTATAAAATATATTTTTAACAATTTTTTACTTTTAAAAAAAAATTAAAATTAATCTTCTTGTAATTTTCTGAATGAGGTACTTTTTTACCTTTTTACAAATGTGAATAGAAATTTGTTTTTAACTTATACAATATAAACAGAATTTCCTACCATCATGACTGCTCAATGATTTGAAGATTAATTTACAAGTTTAAAAGTTTTTTTTCAAAGATAATTTTTTCTTTATTATTTTGGAAATATTTTTTTTTAATGTAAAATGGGTATTTTCCTCAAAAAAAATCAACGATCTTTAAGTATTTTCATCTATGTCAACATCCTTTGTTGAATAATATATTAAATATATGCTCTACTGATACCATCCAACTTATCTCTCAATATGGTTTATGATAATTTTAAATGGGGATATATTATTTTTATACCATTCTCCAAAATACTCCAGATGTTTTATGATTATGTTTTTGGATTAGGATAAGTATTAACATTTAGTACGCTAGTTTGTTAATACGAATGTTTATATTGATTATATTTCACCCCTTCCATATAAGGAATGAATTGTACTTATTAAGTGATGGTTTGGGGATATAATTACATATACCATCTATAAATTTTTAGGACTCATGAGATAAACTAGATTGGGTATTGTCCAAGGCCTTACCCATTTATATATGATTACTTAGCATGAGGCATTAATAGTATGTTTAGGATGTCTTGGAAAAAGTATTTCACATTAAATTTATATTTTTATTCATTATGAATTCCATCATTATGAAATCAATTATTTATGTACATGTGATTATTTAAATATTTTTTATATCCAAGGATATGTTTTTAGCTCATGAGATTATATATATTTATCTTTTTGGATATTATTTATTTATTATCATATTTTTCTGGATTTATTTAGATTTTGATGTAAACATACCCTCATCGAGCATCTGAGGTCAACTATTTCTTATGTTTCCTTTCCCCAAGATTCTAGGAAGTGTTATATCATTGAAATTAATGGTTTTTATAAAGATAATAATGGTGTTCTCAAAGAAAATAATATGTTGTATTTTATATTTTTAAATATAATGTAGGATTCTAGGATATATCTAGTTTACCAATACTCTTAAACTATTTAGTTCATTAGGGTAAGATTACTTTTATTTAATACCAATTTAATAATGTAACCACTAGATTTGGGCTACTTGGGATGGGTTCTTTACATGTATTCTTAAATTTATCACCAATAAGACTCATTCTTCCACTTTGTATTATATTAAAATATTCATCATTACCAAACTAAATTGTGCCATCAACATGGCCTTTCATATAATTTAAAATATATATATTCATAGTAATATGGGATGATAACCTACTATCAAGATTCTATGTGTTTCTTTTATATGATTCATTTAATTGTATCTCACATAGAATACCTTTCTGCTCTATCTTTCCTTCCTTCCAAGAGATGAATGGTTAAGGAGAGACATATACTAGTCTCTAATAATTTTCTTCAATATAAGAATTTTAATCATATTATTATTCTTCCAATGTATAAAATATTTTTCTTAATGGAATTATATTCATTATTCTTATCATTGTTCTCTTTGGTCCTCAATTTAAACCATTTCCATTCCATCAATTCTTATAATAAATATCTCTAAGAGAAAAATTAGTGAAATAAAAACTATATCCATAAAAATATTTTATTCTTTGAGGTCAAGGATATATTAACATGTTATTTATTTCACTTTTTAGTTATTATCCTTTCAATTAGATTCCCAAATCATTGAAATATGCTATCATGTGGCCTAACTAACCATATAATTAACACATCATTAAGGGAAATATTTTTCTAACCACCTTATATCCATATGCTTTCATCCACTAAATAACTAATTTGTTTTTTATAAGCCCTCAATGATTGATAATTGTATCAAAACTTTCTCTTACTTTGTTTTTTCACACTAATATACTTATATTTTAATTTTTTTAATTTCAAATAAAAAATGTACTGTTACTATTTTTTTATTCTTTGATCATTCAACACATTTTCAACACTCTTCATGCCTCTTTATGCCCTCTCTATCAGCTATTAATTATATAATTTTCCATACTATATCCTCTTCTTAAAATCTATTTTTTATTTCATCCTTATTATTCATCCTTAATGTCATAGCCTCTTTATCAAGATTCTTAATATTCTTTTCTCTCTCTCTCTTTATATAATATTCTTCAATTTTCAAATTTATGTTTACTAAATCTGTAGATAATTCTGGACTAGATCCTTGATCTTCCATAACCTTCTCTAACCAGGTTATGTTGGCTTTGTATTGGTTAACATACTTCAATGATTCTTTCAAAAATCAACAAATATTCCTATTTTTACTTTTTTGTATATCTAGCTCCTCAAGGGAACCTTAATGATCCACCATGGGATTATAAAAACCTTCCAATAGGTTTTCTTCCTTGGAAGTTTTGATTGATTTTTATTAACCATTTATTTTATAGAATTCTCTATATCTAATTGGAAATTAGTTTCACCTTCTTCAAAAAAGTTTTCCATATCATCATCCTCTTCCTTACTCACTAGTATTTTACATTTAAATCTTCTTTTGGATTTGTTTCTAGATATGAAAATTATTTTAAGTAAAACTTCTTTCATTGTTTTCAAAGTAATCACACTCATACTCTTCACTTTATTGCATCCTTAGACATCTTTGTATGATATTTAAAACTTTTCCATGTAGAAAACAATCCAATCGTAGATTGCCTTCGGTTATTACCTTTCCTTATATAAAATTTCTTTCTAAAAGTTGTTTAAATTTATTACTTATATCCTTTTCTCCATCACTAGATTCTTGAATAACAATCTTCTACATGGACTTAAATTTAATCTCCTTATATGAATGAATCATAGTTTCTTCTGAATTCACTCTTATTTCATGTTCAACTTGTTTTCTATGAAAATAATCAAGATATAACTTTGTTTGGTTTTTAAGAAATTATGTATTTATATTATACAAATGTGTAAATACCCTATTAATTTTATTCACAATATTTACATCCTTCATCCCATCTTCGGGTTCATGTATTTATTCAATAACTTTGATGATCCAAATAAAGAAACATTCAATATTATTTCTTGGATAGATCTTAAATAATAAAATTTATCATGTAACGCTAGAATCTTTTCCACTTTTACCTTTTTGTATCCTTTATATATATTGGGAAATATATCCCAAATTGCCATTACAATTATACAACTCAACACCTTTATGTATATTTGATTTGATAATTCCCTTAGAAAGGAATTTTGTGGCTTCACATCAAAATTTAGTAATATTGTATAAACTTCAATCAATGAAAATTCATTAGCATCTCTCACATGTATACCATTTATATCCATAGAGAATAAATCAAGCTTTATAGATCATATATTTTTTTCTTATCTGGTTCTTTTTAACTTTATAATTACATCAAACAATTATTGAACTCCCTTCATATTCATAACATTCCCTATGATATCAATTTCCTCTAATAGGTTCACCAAGATAAACCTTTTATATTTTATATAAATTTTTGTAACTGCGACATCCCAAACACACCCAAAGAGGGGTGGATTAAGTTTTGAATCCATTTTCACTTCAAACTTTTGATGGATATTGTTCTTTTGTTAGAAATAATTATATGAACCCATCATGATCAAGCACACAACTGAAGTACCCAAATACTAAAAAGTACATTAAAAACAATGGTTTTATTTGTTTTACCAACTATTTATATATAAAATGAACATGAATAAATGATGTGTTAATGTATCAAAATCACTACACACTATATGTGATTAAAATGTTTTTTAAACACTCTTTATCAATACAACAACCAATTCCTCCTTTTATCTCCCTAGTCACTAATTTGAGAAAATGTATATGAATTATTAACTCAATAGTCTCATATAAGAATATATAATGAAATAAATAACATTAATCAAGGAGGGTTTCTTTATTGTGCTTCAATTTTCAAAAAAAAATCTTAAATATAACTCCTTGAAAAAATATCACTTCTCTCTCAAAAATTCTAGATGTATTAATTTTTTACTTTATAATCTCTTATAAATATATATACTCTTCCATATTTCTCTATATTTTTTGTCTCTTTCACTTATTTTATCTTCCATATTTAAGAATAATTCAAATATACATCCCTTGAAATTCATCATCTATCATACACTAAATGGGAACTAAATATGTTCACTATGTTTATGAAATAACCATCAAGTATCTTTCCAAACACACCCATTTTGAAAAACTTTTGAATATCTAAAATAGTCCAGAAACCCCCATGTCATGTAATGATATCAATTATTTCAATGTTACTAGATTTAAAAATTATCCTCATTAAAACCTGTAATATATGTTAAAGTGTAACCTATCATATTATAGTGTGATATTCATCAATCATAATGAACTAAATTGATATAAAATTGTCACATCACTCTAGTTGATGCACAATCCATTATTTATTATCTCTATATCTCACATGGTCCTGATGTAGAATAATTTTTTCAGTATTATTTAACCTTACATAACCATATTTATTCCTATACAAGATCATTTTGGTATATTTTCTTACTAAAATATTCAATAAATCATTTAACCCAAGTATAACAACACCAAATTTTTATGTTGTTATCATGTTTCAATAACCTCCACCTCCATAGTGAAATAAATTTAGTTGTGGTGTGAGTAATCTAGTACTAATTCTTCGATAGATTTGGTTTCACTCCTATGAAACATTCATGGAATGAATAAACCCATTGTGAAATTATATATCTCACTTCTCTAAATTTTATTCAATCTTTCTCTAAATATTCAGTAGATTATATGAAATAACTAACATGTTCCATTACCAATAAACATAATAAATAAGAAAATTATCCCACTTTGGTATGACACATCCCAACATTCTCTACTCTAAATGAATTTTGTTCTAGTAAACCAGATCAATAGTTGTACATGATAAATATGAACATGAAGCATTGAATGAACCAAAAAATTAGAGAATAAATCATTGAGAAGTGTGTTAAGGGATATTTTTTACCTACTATTCATCTCCGTGTACATTGAAGTCGTATAAAAGAATAAAAAATAGAAACAAATTGATAAAATGATTTTAGATTAAGGAAAACTATCAGTTCACTCCATTAAACTGCTAAAAATATAACCTTGTATAGAAATATAATCTATATAGAGAAGGAATACTATAATATATAATGATATATATAGAAGAAAAATTAAATAAAGGGAAAATTCTAAAAATAAATCCCCCATAGATGAATCTATTAAATAGGGACACCCCTTCCCATTAAATAGCCAAACTATCCCACTCCCTTAAATTATCAAAGAATATTTCATAGAAAATATATCATTATTTGTATCATGTTCCCTTAAAAATAAATTGATAATATTTCATGTGACTAGATCAAATTCATCTTACCCATCCATCACTAATAGCTTCGATATAGTTATCATGTGATGTTCACTACCCACAATCACTCAAAAGCATACCATTTAGTATAACCCTTGGTTTAATTTTTAATGAGAGAGTGAATAGAATCCTTATTTTCAATGGATTAGATCAAAGAATTAATGAGCATCACCAATGTCATGTAAGTTTTTTCCCTAAACCATGTGCATGATTTTCCCCATAAACTATAATTTCATGAGCATCATGTTATAGCTATGATTACTCAGACCTACATGTGTTTTTTTATCACATATTCATTTTTATTGATTTTTTATGATTCACGGTCATTTGAAGATAAGTTTTGTGTTATTTTAAACATCTTTTAAACTTTTTAGTATTCATTCCTTCTTCTTGTGGTTTATTTTTTCATCATAATAACTTATGATGAAATGTGATTCATGTGATTAAATTGACTAATAAAGAGGAAACTCTATAAATTAGAATAGTGATTATTAGATTTAATGGAGATACATTGAATAATTAATAAAAGTGGAAGGATGATTATCATTAAGTTTATGATAATATTATATAATGAAATTTTTTGACTTTAGTTATTCCTTTTTGTTTTTTGAGAATTTAAGACTTAAAAGATGTTTTTGTTGAATTGATAGGGAAATAATGGTTTTGATGTCACTATAACCAGTAATCACATTAAGGGAGTGAATTAAATTGATGAAACTAACACTACTAATAGATCTAATGATATTATGAGAATTCATGATATTGAAACGTATAAAAGAACCAAACCTAGTGATGACACTAATGTTGTTAATTTCATGAGCATCATGTTATAGCTATGATTACTCAGACCTACATGTGTTTTTTTTATCACATGTTCATTTTTATTGATTTTTTATGATTCACGGTCATTTGAAGAAAAGTTTTGTGTTATTTTAAACATCTTTTAAACTTTTTAGTATTCATTCCTTCTTCTTGTGGTTTATTTTTTCATCATAATAACTTATGATGAAATGTGATTCATGTGATTAAATTGACTAATAAAGAGGAAACTCTATAAATTAGAATAGTCATTATTAGATTTAATGGAGATACATTGAATAATTAATAAAAGTGGAAGGATGATTATCATTAAGTTTATGATAATATTATATAAGGAAATTTTTTGACTTTAGTTATTCCTTTTTGTTTTTTGAGAATTTAAGACTTAAAAGATGTTTTTGTTGAATTGATAGGGAAATAATGGTTTTGATGTCACTAGAACCAGTAATCACATTAAGGGAGTGAATTAAATTGATGAAACTAACACTACTAATAGATCTAATGATATTATGAGAATTCATGATATTGAAACGTATAAAAGAACCAAACCTAGTGATGACACTAATGTTGTTAATTTCATGAGCATCATGTTATAGCTATGATTACTCAGACCTAAATGTGTTTTTTTATCACATGTTCATTTTTATTGATTTTTTATGATTCACGGTCATTTGAAGAGAAGTTTTGTGTTATTTTAAACAACTTTTAAACTTTTTAGTATTCATTCCTTCTTCTTGTGGTTTATTTTTTCATCATAATAACTTATGATGAAATGTGATTCATGTGATTAAATTGACTAATAAAGAGGAAACTCTATAAATTAGAATAGTGATTATTAGATTTAATGGAGATACATTGAATAATTAATAAAAGTGGAAGGATGATTATCATTAAGTTTATGATAATATTATATAAGGAAATTTTTTGACTTTAGTTATTTCTTTTTGTTTTTTGAGAATTTAAGACATAAAAGATGTTTTTGTTGAATTGATAGGGAAATAATGGTTAGGGAGCATGATTACCTAAACATAAAAGATAATTGTATAAGTTTTTTTAAGGATAATACAAACACACAGTTGGGTTAATGGTTAACCAAAACATTAGAGACAACCATTCAAGGTGGTTTTGAGAATTTTAAAATTAAATAAAATGGGATTTAACATAAAAAAATAATCTTTTAGTTGTTTTTTAATAATTTTTATTAAAAAAAATTGGGTAAAATATGTGCTATTTAAAACACAATACATGAAACTAATCCTACTTATGAAACTAAGTTTATTGAAGACACTGAATAAACTGAGTAAACTAAGGTTGTTGACAATATTGACCCCGTTAATGGAACAAATGACACCAACAACACTGAATCAATAGAAAACACTAAAAAATAAAATGAAACTAAATTAAATGAAAACACAAATAGAACTAATTAAACTACACATTTAAAGAAATGACACCACTAATTAAACTGACAAAACTAATGATATTAATGAAATTATAGCCCCTGGAAATACTAATTCCATTAATGGCACTAAAAAACATGTCATACTAAATCTGTTAATTCTAATGAAACCATAAATTTCACTAAAAACACTTTAAAATGATGCATTGTTGATATAGATACAATTGATGACACTGAAGAAAATAGAAACAATGATGGTTTTGATGTCACTAGAACCAGTAATGACATTAAGGGAGTGAATTAAATTGATGAAACTAACACTACTAATAGATCTAATGATATTATGAGAATTCATGATATTGAAACGTATAAAAGAACCAAACCTAGTGATGACACTAATGTTGTTAATTCCATAGATGAAAATGATATCACCGAATTAATTAAAAATACTAAGGGTACTGATGGAACTGAAAAAAACTAAAATCACGGATGAAATTGATGATTTTGATGTAACTAAAATCACTTAAATTATTGATGACAATGTTGAAACTCAATAAATTTAGTGAATTGATAGTATTGATTCTACTGATGGAACTAATTACATTAGAACCACTAATATAATAGATTATACTACTGAAAATCCAGAAACTAACAACACTGAAAACACTAATTGAAATGACAATATTAAAATCACTAACCCCATTTATGATAATGACATCATTAGAGACATTGATGTTCTGATGACATTGATGCTAGTAAAAATACAAAAAATGATAACAATATTAAAAAAATGATGAAAATTACTACACTAAGGGAACTTTTAATATTGATAATAATAACACCACTAACACTGCTAAAAAACATAATAAACTAATTTCATTATTGGATCAGACATCATTGATGAAACTGATGACCCTAATGACACTAACATTATTGGATCCACTAAAAATAATTAACGACACTAATAACACTGATTACATAGATTTTATTGAATGAATTTATGGAAATGAAACAATTGAGGACACTAAAATCATTTATGACACTAATAAAATTATTTTATCTAATAACAAAATTTCCATTGATACAATTGATTTCATGGGTGGAAATCACAACACTATGGACATTAGAAACCATTGATGACACTAAAATAACTAATATCATTGATGACACTAATTTCTTTGACAACATGGAAACAATAAATACACTGAAAATATGAATTGAACTGATGGAACTAATATAAATTAAAATAAAATTATCACTATTGGAAATAAACAAAACTGATGAAACATACACTACTGTTGATATTGGTGTCACTGATGACACTAATTCACAGATGATATTAATGATAATAAGGAAATTGATGGAATTGATAGCATGAATTGAAATAGTTTCATAGATGGAATTTATAGAAATAATGAAACCAATGGAACTGACACTATATATGACAATTATGACAAGTCATTCAAAAAAAGGCAGGCCGGTTCTAAATAGGATAGGATCATACGGTCCTAGTCCTATTTTGGTTTTGTTTATTTTTTCCCATTTTTAATATGGTTCAATAAATCTCATGGTAAATCCCACATTTTTATATTTATATCTAGAAATTTAATATACATATATATATTATAAAATTGAAATTTTTTAATGGTCGTATTTTTAGTGGTTCTATGGTTTGTCATGTTTCTTGGGGTCATAAACTAGATTCTCACATACTTCATATTTACGAAAAAATTTTGATACAATATATAGATATATATATTAAATTTAATTTAAATAATTGATTAGATGGGTTTGTTTTCATTTGATAGGGTGAGGTGGACACTAGTATATTAGGTATGATGTATTAATTTTCTAAATATTTAATAAATAAAATTAAAAATATAGGAAGGCCACCAGTTTAAATGTTTAATAAATAAAATTAACTTTTTTTGGATTGAACCTTACCCATATAGATATGGGCATTTAATGAAAATCTTATTAAGAACCATTTTAAAAATATGTCAAAATTATAATGTTCTCCCCACTCTAATCTCACAAGATTAGGCTCATTTTTTAATGTTAGGTGATGAAACCCATGTCACTGATGACATTGAATCTAATGGAACCATTTATAGCACTAAAACTAATAATGATGACATAATTAATTCCTTTCAATCCACTAATGTCATTGATTCCATTTATGGATTTAAGATCATCGATGGAACTAATGCTACTAAGGACACTAGGGAAACTGATGTCACTAACACCACTAAACCCATTATAGGCACTCATATAAATTATTCCACAAAATTCGATAAATATAATATCGATAGAAAAAACATTGAATATAATGATAAAACTGATTCTATTGATGACATTTATGGAACTGATAGAATGGTTTCCACTGAAGAAACCAATGACATTGATGACATAGACAAAACTATTTCCATTAAGTTCACTAAAAATATTGATGAATTAGATATTGTTTTTTAATAGGTTGATGGTAAATTCCAATTTATTTAACTTTAAAAATAAATCCCCTTTTCATAATTGGGTGAAGGGGAACCCATACATTACAAAAAGGAAAAAATCGTTATTTTTATCCAAATTGGGAATTCTTATATTAAATAGTCTTATTTAAAATATTGATTTCAAAATTATATAATTTTAATTTGAAAAAATAAACTTCAATTTTGAGATCATAAAATCAAAATTATCTTAGGATGAAATTTTGGAATATTTAGGAAATTATTGATTTATCCATAAATAGTGAAAAACTCTATTTTTAATTGAAAGTTTTATTTCCCTTTAAATAAATTAAAAATTAAAATTCAATTTAGGATTATTTTTTAAATTTAATTAGTTTATTTTTTAAAAAAATAATCCAATTATAATCTTCAAAATGAATTTTATACTTAAATTTTGTATAAAAACATTTTTATACATAAAAAAATTCATTTTTCTAAAAAGATCATTTTTCATCGTATTTTTCCTATTTAATTTTAAATCAAATTTTTCCAATAATGTGTTTTAAATATTGAAAAATAATCTAAATTTTTGGGATCTTTTGGTCTAAATTTGGTTAAAATTTCTATTTAATAACTGATAATTTTTAATAGTAATCTTACTAAATTTATGTCACCTCATTAAGGGTAAATTAGGTAATTTAAGAGAAAATTAATATGATAAGGACCCAAAAATGAGCCTAATAATTTATTAAATTTTATTTGATGTGAATATCTCATCCATAAAAATATGAATGTCTAATATATAACCTTGTTTTTATTTTTCCATGATATTAACCTTTATATTATTTTATATTAATAAAAACAAAAACACCATTCTCTTTGTTTTATTATCATTAAATTTTTGACATATTTATAAACATAGGCTATATTAAGTTATAGATGGTTATCTAAAATATAAATTATTTTTTATCAAGGTAATTTATTTCTACTTTTTAGATATTAAATAATTACCTTAAGAGGATATGCCACCATGACATAGTTATTAATCAATTAATAAAAAAATAAAATAAGTTATTATTAAAATATTAAAGTAAATTAAATTAGAAAAAAAATATTGTGTTCCGTGAATTTTTTAGATAAATAAAACAATTTAGAGAAGTTTTAAAGGATTATATCCCAATTCATTTTCTTTCAAGTTATTTTCAAAGACAAATTAAATGAATAGTTTCAAAATTGACGTTAATGATATTTTTTTTATAAATTCTGTGTTATTAAATGATTTAATATTATTAAAAACTTATCTTAATTCAAGTGAATGTAATGTGATTGATGATATCGTATGTGGTCTATTTATTGGTCGTTTTTCCTTTTACAGTAACTATATTGAACCCTAAATAGTAAAAAAACATTTTTATCACGGTAATCTTCAAAAGAGTTAACAAGGAGTAAAAAATAATAAGGGTGAAAACATCAGATAAACTTATAAAAATTTTATTATATGAGAGGATTTAGACCTATCATAATTATATCTTAAAAATAAATTAGTTTGGAGGCATTTATACATGAAAAATAATTTATATTAATTTAATATTTTAAATATTTTTTATAGTTCCCCTCCCCTCTCTTATAAAACCACACCTCCTCTTTTATTTTCTTCTCAATTCAAAATCCTTTTGGTTGGTCCAAAATCTTAACAAATACTTTCCATGAATCTCTCCCCATATCATAGAATCATTTTCTATATTATAAAATTATTCTAGGTAAGCTTATGTGTAAACCTTAATTGGATTTCTGAAGAAGATGAATATAAAGAACGTACATGACAAGTCATAATCAAGATAAGAAATACTTTACATTAAAAATTTGTTTTAAAATGTTTTAAATATTTATTTTATAAATATTTTTCTTCCATATCTGTATTCATAATTTTCTTAGATGTATTCATATGGATATAAATGAATTATAAAGAACATTTTAGGTCTCTTTAGAATTTCATTCAACGGTTTTCAAAGGGAATCTTTTTATGAAATGTTTTAAATTTATTTGAAAAAGGAAAAAAGGAAAAAAGAATGTTATATTTTAACATATAATATGACAATGACTTTACCCACCACCAAAAAATGTGTTTTTAAAAGGAAGTGGTATTTTGATATCTAAAAGTATAGAAACCTTGGATTTTCGTACATAGATATCACATCTTTTTATACCACTATTCATTAAATTACACAAATTCATTCCTAAGCATCATAAATTTATGTTACCATTGGAATCATGGAAACATAAACAAATAATTTATAGATGAACTAAATCATATCCCACTAAGTTCTTAATATCAATAACCCTTCTTAAAAAAATAATACATAATACATTTTTTATATCTCGGTGAAAGGATACATAATAAAGCATGAGCATACATACATAGTAAGGGTAAAAAACGGAGATATATAATCATAACATGAGAATAATGGTATGATAACATGAGCATAACATATCAAAACCATACCCTATAAATAAAATATCAAAATCCTGGGTCATGGAATAAAGATTTATAGTTCATAAGACTTGAATTATAAGGAAATCAAAGAACATGATCCATGAGAGCATAATATTAGAATAAGTAATATAATTTTGGAATATAACTAATTATATAAAATAATTTCCATAGTAGTTAAGGATCACAACCAAGGATGTCATAGTGGAGAGGGTTCAAACTCAAAATATATCAGGGTAGTTAAGGTTCACTCCCAAGACCATTATAGTAGAAAATTCTCATACTGAATCGGGTTCACTACCTATTCCATTCCCATATAGTTCATGAGATAAGAATATTTACCCAATTAATTGGAGGGAGATATAGGTCACACCAATCAAATAATGAAAATCATATGTGTCTGTTCAAAAATATCATAAACATTCATCATATCGTAACCAAATAAATGAAATGAGTTTCATAAAAAATTCAGCATATCATAACCTATGAAAAAGATATAGGTTTCATAATCATTTCATGATTTCATAATTATATCACCGATGAAAATAGGAGAGGTTCATAATTATTTTATCATGTTATATCCCATAGAATAGAAATGGTTTTCTTAAACATCATTCCATTATAAACAGAAACCATTCTGAGAAAGAATAAGAATGGTATCCCTAGTAAGGCATAGGTAATATCAATAGATGTCATCTTAGTTGTAAAATTATTTTAAAAGATCAATTAAAACATTTTTTGGGAAAATATGTTTTTTTAAAATCTATTTTTAAAACTAAAAATCCAAATAATATTTTGGAAATATATTTCTTTGAAAATAACCTTGAAAAAATATAAAGGAATCTTTTAAAATCATTTAAATCATTTCTTGAGGAAAATATCCTCTCCATTTAAAAAAAATTATATAACTTATAAATTTTTAAAAATCTTTTTATTTGAAAATAACCATTTAATATTATAAATTAATCTCCAAGTAAATGATTGTTCATGAAAATATAGGATTTTGATTTTTTTCGTACATATTAAAAAAATATTCCTTTCACATTTTTAGTAAAATCCAAATGGGTATTGTTTGGAAAATGATATGAAGATTACATTCAAAAAAATTTGTAAAAAAATAAACCATTGGTAAAAATTATTTTAATAAATAATTTTGATAATGTTGAAAACATTTTTGAAAACACTTTTAGAAAACATGGTTTTGTAAGAAAAACTGGTTTTCGACAGAAGAGAGAAATAAATATTATTTTTCTTAAAAACATTATTTTAAATATTTGAGTACATAAAGAGAGTAAAATGAAGGGAAAACCTATATTATCCTTAAATAACTATATAATAATAAAATTTAGGTGTTTATTGAGAGATATATCATAATATTTCATCTCTGTAAACATAGTTATAAACAATCCCAATAAAAAATTAGATTATAACATAAAATCTTTACCACTTTGATAACCTAGAATTGTAAGCCCCATGAACGAATAACATTAGATTAAACTTAAAATATAATGATAATAAATTAATTAATGATATTAAATTAAAAATTTTATTTATATACACCTCATAAAATAAGATAGTTGTATAACATAACATATGTGTCGAGGAAGGAAAATTGAGACAAAAATACATTACAGCTTTGGTAAATTTTGAACCATAAACACCATGAAATATATATAATAAAATGGATATGTAAATCCACATAATATTATGTACAATAATTATAAAATACATTCCTGATAAGTATATATACCAAATAAAATAAAGTCATGGTGGATATGTCTAATGTCTCCCAGAAAATAAAAGTGTGACAAAAATCTCTTACCATAAGTCTCAACATCAATCATACAAGTTAAAAAATCCTATATAAAAAATTTAATCATATCATAAATATATTAAATAATCATAATTATATATATAATACCATATATAATTTTGTTATGACCTTTTATTACCCATTTATTAGTAATTTCTTGTTAAAGTCGCGTTTTAGGCAATAACTGTTATATTTTTTGTGTATGTTTTGATTTTTTATTTTTTGGTCTAATTACTTTGATCATGGATCCATAATATATAGAATTTTATCCATGTTATAAATATAATATATATTTAGTATATATGTTTTTATATAAATCCATAAAATCTAGAGATATAAAATAAAATATATCATTTATGAAGATGATAGGTCATACGTACGCATTAATGTTGTTTCCATTTTCCTAAAATATTGAATGAAAGAAAGGTAAATAATATATTACCATTACGTAATCATTTTAATGTCATATATATCACATATTTTCATTAAAACCATCCTTATTACCTTCCACATAAAATGTGAATGAATCACATCGCTTTGTGTGGTGATAGTCTATCGTACACACATGCAATGTTAACATATTCCCATAGAATAAAAATTATGAAGGAATATGTGATATAATAATTTCATAAGTATAAAGAAATAATAAATATAATATATACACATTTAATCTATCATTAAATCCATCCATGATAGGTGGTTATGGAAAATGAATAACATCGTTTTATGAGGCGGTAGTCCTTTGTACACATGAATGACGATTTTGTATGCCATTTGATGGAAGTAGAGATAGTCATAGGTCATATCATTAATATAAAAACATCTCGTAATATAGAATATAATTATGTTATTATATAATAATGGTTAAATTATAATTTTAATTATGTGAGGGTATAAATAAAATAAAACACTTTTTAGGAGTGTTTACTCGTCCTTGGACAATTTCTTTTGGTTTGCAACAAAAGGCTTCATAGGTTAAATTTATGACCAAAATAATTATTCTATGATTAAAGTATGGATTTAATAAATTTATTTTCATAGATATTTATATATCCAAATGGTTCCATATGTTGGAAGTGGAGAGGATAGTGGGTGGCCTTTTATAAGTGAGGTGAGTGGCATAGTTATAATTTTTGAAAAGAAAAATGGGAAACCAAGTTTTTCACATGAAACAATGATCCAAAATGGTCCATTATCAAACCTATAATATATAAGTTTTAAATATGGACATAAAATTATTTTTTTACATGTTATGGGTCATTTTTAACCCTTATATATTTAATTTAACTACCTATTAAACCCATTTTCCCTTAATCACATGAAATAATTTTTTCTGATTTTACTATTAATTATTGTAAAATAGTAAGTTGGGAATATTAGATAATATAAATTATAATTATTCCAAATATGGAATCTATTTTAACAAAATTCCATTCATATAATTGGAAAATTATAATTTAAAATTAAACCCACAGATGCGATGAGAAAGATTTTTTTCAAATAGAAAAAGTTCAAAACAATAAAATGTTTTTATATAAAAATTAAATATAAAAAATATTTAAATGACCTAAATTGGATTAATTTATATAAAATTGATGAAATTTTACTTTTAAACTCATTTTAAAAAAAATTAACCTAAATAATTCTTTAAATGAAAAGTTGGTTTCCAATAAAAACCAGTATTTATCAATATTCTATGAAAAAATAATCTTTTCAAACAAATCCCAAAAATTCACCCTAAGCTAATTTTGACATGATAATTTAAAAAATGAAGTTTATCTTATAAAATTAATTTTTTAAAAGTGTCAAAAAATTAATTATATTATTTTTCACAAAATTAAATATAAAATATTTTTTGAGAAAATTGTATTTTTGAATTATATAAAGACTTTTCTAAAAATTAAGTACTTTTTATAAATATGTTTTCTTTATATAAAACTATTATACTGAATATTTAAAAATTAGTGATTAATATTCATATCACTAAGTTTAATTTCTATGTTATAATCGTCATGTTTAAATAATAATATTAATAATATATCATGGTTTATTAAAACTCTGTGTTGTGTATAACAGAAGATCTCAAATATATTTAATTTATTTGAAAAATAAAAATTAATAAACACTCATGGTGTTACATTACACCCCCTTTAAAATGAATTTCTCCCAAAAAAATTACTCTAATAAAAACAAATTAGAATACTTATACCTCATCATTTCCTTAGGTTCCCACATAGCTTCTTCAAACTTGTGATCTCACCAAAAAAAAATTGGCCAAGGGAGTGGTATTCTTTCACAAAAAATTCTCTCTATGATCTATAATATCCATTATAAATTCCTTATAAGAAATATCTCACTCTACTGGTATGAAATTTGAGTTCAATATATGTGAAGGATCAGGTATGTACTTCCCTAGTAGAGATACATTGAACACATCATAAACCTGAGAGAGGTTTGGTGGAAGCACCAACTAATAGGCTACAATCCCAATACGATTAAGAATTTAAAAGGGACTGATATACCAAGGTCTTATTTTTCCATTATTTCCAAATATCATTACCTTCTTCCATGGATAAATTATTAGAAACATGTTTTCATCAACTTCAAATTCTAGATTACATCGAAGATTGTCAGCATAGATTTTCTACTAACTCTGGGATGCCTTGATGTGATGTTGAATGGCTATGACATTCTCTTCCATTTATTTAGAAATATTTGGTCCCAATATCTTTCTTTCACTAACATAATTATACCACATTGGAGCTCTATACTTTTTCCATTGTACTCTTCATAAGGAGAAATCTAAATGCTCGACTGAAAGTTGTTGTTGTATAAAACCTCAACTAGAGGAAGGTGTTGATCCCAACAACCTTTGAAATCCATAGAAGAAGATATCAACATATCCTATAGGGTTTTAATTTTTCTCTCAGACTGAACATCTTTTTGAGTATGATATGTATTTTTGAAACTTAACTCGATATCTGAATCATATTAAAGACTTCGCCAAAACTTTGAGGTAAATCATGGATCTCAATCAGAAACAATGGAATGTTTTACTCCATGAAACCTTACCACTTAATTAAATTATATTCTATCAATATGATCAAGAGATAAGTATTCTCTAATAGTGATGAAGTGTGATGACTTTGTATGTAGATCGAGTATGACTTATATTTTATTATACCTTTTAGACATTTTGGAGAGTCTGATGACAAAATCCATAGTGATGTTTTCCAACTTCTATTCTGGTATAGTTAATGGATGTAACATCCCCTTAGACTTTTTATCTCGTCCTTATATTTTTAACATACCATGCACCAAGATACACAATCTATGATATCTATCTTCATGTCATGCCAAAAAAAATACTCTTTTAAATCTCTATACATCTTCGTACTTTTGGTATGTATAGAGAATAAAGAATTATGAGCTTCATATATCAACTCCTTCTTCAAGTCTGGTATGGAAGGAACACATACACAATTCCTAAACCTTATCATTCCGTTATGATCAATGTTTGGATCAAGAATACTTCTAACCTTATTTTGTAGCTTTACATATTCCTTCTTCACCTCTTTAATCTTCAGTTGGAAAAATATTTGAACATTCAATTGAGAAAGATATGATTTTCCCCCTTCATTCAAGATTTCCAAATCCATCCTTTCCAAATCTATAAATATTATATATTTTTATCCCCATTATGGATAAACTATCATGATCCTTTCGACTCAAAGAATTGACCACGTTGTTCACTTTCCTAGGGTAGTAATGTATTGAGTAGTTATGATCTTTAATCAGCTTTAACCATCTTCTATAGCACATATTCAACTCATTCTATGTGAATATATACTTTATAATCTTGTGATCAGTATATATATCAAACTTTTATATATAAATATAATGACTATGTATTTTTAATGAAAAAATTACCATAACTAACTCCAAATCCTGAGGTGTTCAATTTTTCTTATTAACCTTCAATTATTGTGAGGCATAAGCTATAAATATGTTATTTTTCATAATAATTCATCTCAATCCCTTCTTGTATATATCACTATAGATTACAAACCCTTATCCACTATAGATTAATATAAGAATAAGTGCACTAACTAATCTTATATTTAGTTCCTTTAACTATTCCTTAGACTCATTTTTCCAAAGTAACTTGTCTCCCTTTCAAGTTAAATCGGTGAGTGGATTAGATGTTCATGAGAAATTACCCATAATCCATTTAGAATATCCTATTAATCCTTGAAAACTATAGATCAAATTCACTTTGGTTAGTCTGGGAAAATACTTTATAACCTCTATATTTTATGGATATACTGATATACCCTATCTTTAGATTATATGATCCAATAATGATACCTTTTATAGCCAAAATTAACACTTCGTAAGTTTTTCATATATTTTCTATGACAACCCTAATTTTTATTACACACTTAAACCTGATTTATTACACAAAATATTCACTTGATACAACATAGAAGATCAATATTTCTAGTGTCTTTGGGTATTAGGAACATCAAATAACATCTTAAAACATAAAAAACACAACATATTTGTTGAAAACTTCCTTTACATGACCACTATATTCCCTCGTACTTAGCATTTCCTGGGATAACCTGAGAACATGCAAAAGAAAAGGGTGAGCTATAAATCCCAGTAAGGGAAGAAATATGGAATAACATGAGGAATAAAATACATGTTAGACAATATTCATATCAATGGAGCACAAGAGAAATATGAACATTAAGGCATTATAAATAATGATAATCATAACATGGAAATGTGGCAACAACACTTAACATGGAATTAGCATGATCCAAGGCTCATTGTGTATGGAGCATGAGTAAACCCTAATTTCACTTGAAGCATAAGTAAAACCTCATTGCACTTGAATTATCATGAGTCAACAACCATTTCACATGACGTATCATGATACTATACTTTACCCAATGCATTGGAGCGCTATCAAGGCACACCCTTTTCAAACATTTCATTTCATGCATAAGTGTGCCACATGGATCATATAACATGGAATCAATCAACATCATAAGTTATTACAAAATTAATTAATGTGGAATAAATACAAAAATTACCATTCAATAGGTATATGTTCATAAAGGTGAATACCCTTTATAGAGACATAGGTATGGTATTCACTACACAATGATCTTGGCTTGGAAAAACGCGGTGCAACTTCGGCAGCATAACGGCGTGACATAAGGATTCATGAAAATGATTTATGAGATAGAAAAGTGTTTCTCATAATATTTACATTAAATGGAATGTAAGGGGTCATATAGATACATTTCCCAACAAACGTAATTGAATTTAGATTCATAATACAAAATAATTACTTGGATGTAAAAGAAAAGAGAGAAATCCCTCACAGAATTTCAGCATGGTAACGGGTGTACATGGGAGGCTTTAATGGGAGAGAAAGGGGTATCCCATAATCCAAACATAAATAGGGAAGTATGGTGGAGGTGAAAAATCATACCCTAACATTTTTAATTGAAAAAAAGGGCATAACAACTTAAAAAAATTAGACAAAAATGAGAAAGGAAGAAATCCCTTACGGAAATTCGGCATAGTAACGGATTAGGTAAGGGTCAAAATGAGGAAGGAAAAATAATTCATCATTAAAATAACATCACATGGACAGTAATAGAATGATTAAAAAAGAATTAAATTATAAACATTCGAAATGAAAAGAACTAATTTCAAATAAGATGCTTGAATTTGAAAGGAGAGGAAAGTGAGGATCCCTTACTTGGAAGTGTGATCCCAAAGGCTTGGGAGAGGCTTGATAGACGCTTATTGGGAGCTTGGGGAACCTTGGGAGGATTCCAGAGAGAGGATTTATGGTTTTGTTCAAACTCCAATGACTTTTAGTAAAGAGTAAGTTGGAGCTTGGGTGGGTTTATATAGGAAAGGAGAGGGAATTCTTTATTATTTAGGTTTGGTAAACCTCACAATAAAAACCACAAACCAGACCATGGTTTCTGCCCATGGTTTTTTCCAAAGGGGAGTAGAAAACAATATTTTATAAGTCCAATGGCCTAAATTCTTAAAATAATATGGTTGCTTATGTGGAGGTGAGTCACACTCTCAAGTAAAATTATTTAAAAAGACAAAATGTTTTATAAGTCTTGGAGGGTCCACAAAAGCTTTGTAAAATAAATCAAATAAATCTAAAATCACATTATTTTAATTATAAAACATATATTGTCTGAAAAAAAATGTTTATAGTATTTTATTACATCACTATTGGGTAATTATGATGTCCTAAAACATAATATATATTTAATCGGTATTTAATTTTTACCCAAAAATTCAACTATCTCAGAAAATTATGAAAAATTACCCATTGGATAATTTCGACATCCTGATTCCAAAAATAATATTCATTTTATCTAAATAATTTTCTAAATATGTGAATTTATACTTTTAAAATAAAAACCAACATTTATCAAAAATTCATAGGTTTTGACAAAAACAGCTTTCAAACCTTAATAAAAATTACAATTGCATTCATAAAATTATATGATCATTTATATTTAATAAAAAGTAATTTAATAATAATAATATTTTATTAAAATATTATTTAATTAAAAAATACATTAATTCATCAAAATATATTTCTTAGTTGAACATTAACTAAAAATATTATTTGTGCTTTAAAAACTATTTACAAACTAACAATAATAAAATGAATGCACATTCTTTATACAAAAAAATAATGTACATAGTTGTAATAATAGGGTATTGTTACATAACCCCTTATAACATCCGCATATGATAGAAGGGTAAGGTGTGCGATGGTGACAGACTCTTGGGGTGGCTCGGATAACATCGCTCGGGTGGTAATCTCTATTAACTTCTACTTATCACGAAGTCGGTTCCGCTCAAGATTAATGTGTTCAAGCTCGAATAGGGCTTGGTTTAGAGTGAAGCCCAATGATTCCACATCCTTTATGAGCTCTGAAAAATGGGCTTCATATGATAAAAGTCTACTGGATGAGGTCATCGCTTCCTTTTTCTGAGTAAATTGGATTTGTTAAAGCCCTATATTTATACTAATCATGTGATCACTGTTCAACGGCTATATTAGCAACGGTCACAATTCATAATGGTATTTTAAAATATAGAAACATAAACCCAATGAAGTTCCCATTTTATATAACCATAAGAAGACATTTAATTTGATCAAGAAGAATTTTCATTAATGAAAGTTTGGGTCGTTACATTTTCCCCTTCCATGGGGTTTTTATTACAATTCTCAAGTGATCTTTATTCTCTTACTTTATATTTGAATAGATAATAATATCAACTATAAATACTACCAAAAACGAATCAAGGTAATCTCTAAAAATTCTATTCATTAAATCTATGAAGATGGTGGGGGAATTAGTAAGATCGATTAGTATCACTATTTATTCATAGTTTCCATAACTTGTACAGAATGGTGTATTGGGTATATCCCCCTTCTTGCCCCTTAATCAATGATATCCAAAATATAGGTAAATATTGAAAAAGTATTTATCTCCATGAAGTTGATCAAATATATCATGAATATGAGGAAGAGGATAATTGTTCTTAATCGTGATCTTTTTCAGCTCTCGATAATCAATATAGAGTCACATTGATCCATATTTCTTTTTAACAAGAAGATCAGGTACACCATATAGTGACACAACTGTCTGAATAAATCCCTTTACATGGTTCTCCTAGAGTTTATTTTTTCAAATCCTTCAACTTAATCGGGGCCATTCTATAGAGAGTCTTTGAAATATTCATGGTACTAGTTATGAGTATTATTGAGAACTCAACATCATGTTTTTTTTGAAAGGATAAGAAACTCCTATGGAAAAGCATTAAAAAACTCCTGCAAAATAGGTGTATCTTTAAGGTTGAGTTTCTCTGCATTCATTTAAGATAAACTCCCATCTTGAATAGGAATAAAAACCCATATAATGGATGAGATTTAAATCATAAGTTCATATTTTTAGTTACAGTGATAGACCATCATAGATTGGATTGGAATATCAAATGTGACTTCCCTTCCTAATAAATTGATGTGGGATTTATGAAGTGAAATCCAATATATGCCTAATATAACATGAAATTAAACCATATTAAGAATAATGATATTTAACGTAAGCACATTCCCACAAAAATCAGCTGAAGAGGAATCATATACTTGAGATGTGATCATCATACCATTATGGGTTTTCACTGAAAATTATATATCAAATCATTTGGGTGTCATCTTGAAACCCTTATAAAACTCTTTAGATATTACTAAATGGGTAGTCCCATTGTCAAATAAGACATTATCAGTTATAAATTGGATGGTAATTGTACCTTCCAACACATCGTTATCACACCCCTCATCGAAAATAGTGATCATGTGAGATTTACCTTTGTCTCTCATCTTAATAGGTTTATAGAGTTTATCTTTATCATTAACCATCATATTTGGGATCTAGTTAGAATAGTTCCCATACTCCATGCACTTGAAATACTATAGTGTGGGTGGTGAATTCTATGGATATTTCTCTCTATTTTCACCATTATCTAACTTCTTCCCATAACATTATAATTTTATATCCTAATGAGCTTCCCTTATACACTTAAAACATTTATTAGTCCCCTTAAGATAATTTCTTCTATGTTTCTTCCCACAAATGGAGCATAAGGAAAAGATAATATTCGAATCTCCAAGGTTTTTATATTTTCCATTGAATTTAATTTTTCTCTTCTTATCAAAACCATTATACTGATACATAACTCCAACATCCATTTCCACCTTGATAGAACCTCAAACAATCTATTCATAACTAATGAATTCTCTTACAGATAATTCCATTTGGAAAATTGGTTTTAGGTCACTGAATAATTGATCAACCTTAAATTCAGGTTGGATGATAATACTAATAGCATACCTTGAAAGTCTTGTAAAATTTTCCTTATAGGTACCAATAGATTCATCATCCTTTTTATTAAGCTCAAGGAACTCCTTATCCATCTTCATACAAATAATACAAGGAAATTACTTATTGAAAATAAGTTCTTTAACTCATCTTAATCCATGGATTCAATTTCATTATGTTTCCTTATGTTCTTGATGAGATTACACCATTTATCTACTTCTAATTCCAAACTATAGACAACCAAAATTAATTTTTCATGTTCTGAATACTGTAGAATGAAAAATATATTTTCAATGGTACAGATCCATTTCTCAAAAACTATAGGATTAGTGGATCCACATAAATGAGGTATAAATTTCCTCATGAAAAAACACAAAATAATGGTGTTCCCTCCTTTTTTTAATTTAGATGTTTTACATGATTCATGGCTTGAGAAAGTTGTGTGATCATATCAATAATATTTTACATTCTGGATCCCGTAATAGTTTTATACTTAGAAGTAAAATAAATTAATTTTCTGTTGAACTCATCATTAACATAGTTCCTTCAGGTTCCACCAATTAATTAAAACCATAAATCATTGTATAAGAAACAATAAACATAGTGGGGAACCACATAATCCTGAAAAATTATTATAGGATGTCTAAATCAGACCCCCTATTTTTAATATATGAAACCTTAATTTTATCCTAGGAAATTCATAGCCATCATATATTTAAATCCTCCATGATGGTTTAAAAGGAGTTTCTGAATTTAAAAATCATATCCCTTAGGACTGTAAATTTAGGTTTGCATCAAGGACCATTTTTATCCACAAGGTGATGATTGAGTCCAGTTCAATCCACCATTTTTTGAAGATATTACCTCTAGTTACCTCTAAATATTAGAAAATACACTTTTGGTATCATTACAAGGATGTAATTTATTGTAAACCACTAACTATATCCTTTACCAAAATTCTAGTATCTTTTACTAGACATTTACTCATCCTTAAACTTATACTTAGACATATCTTCAGGGATATCACTAAAGTTTTCTCATTCTAATTTCTAAAGGTTAATGAAACTTATCATCTGATACCAACTATAGAAACATGAGACTTTTATACATAGACATTATAACATCTTAGATGGATATTCATTACATTACACAAACACACGCCAGTGGATCATAAAGTTATAATATCATTGGAAACTTATAAACATAAATAATAGGTTCATTAGTGAACTACATCATCTCCCAATATTCCCTTAATATATATCACCTCTCTTATAAAATTCATACATAATACATTTTTTCATAACCTAGGGAAAGTAATCATAAGAATAAGAGATCTTAGAATCTTAGTAAGGGTAAACAAGGGAGATATGTAAGCATATTATGAGAATAAGGGTATGAGAACATGAAAATAATATATGAAAACCATACCCCATATATCCAGGATCAAAATCATGAGTCATGGTATAAATATTGGAAGTTCATAAGACATGAAACATATGTAAAACAAATAACATGATCTATGAGAGCATAAAATTAGCTTAATGCATAGAATTGTGGAATAAACATAAATAAAGAAAAACATTTCCATAGTAGTCAAGGATCACTTCCAATGCTATCATAGTGTAATGGTTTCACTACCCAAACCCTAATAGTAGTCATGTTTACTCCCAAAACCATCATAGGGGATGAAGTCCCTTACTGAACTGGGTTCACTACCCATTCCATTCATGTCTATCTCATGAGATATAAATCATTACCCAATGCACTGGAGGGAGATATAGGTCTTTCCAGTCACATAATTAAAATCATACATATGTGTTCTACAAGATCATAAAACATTCATCACAACATAACCCATAAAATGAAATGGGCTTCATAAAAATTTCATCATATCATAACCTATGGAAAATATAGAAGTTTCATAATAATTTCTTCATTTTATCATTGTATAACCCATGAAAAGAAGTTGTTTTCATAATCATTTTATTATATTATAACCCATGGAATAGAAACAAGTTTTGTAAACATCATTTCATCATCAATAAAAACCATTCTGAGAAAGAATAAGATCGGTATCCTTGGATCATATCCCTAATAAGTCATAAGTAACATCAATGGATGACATCTTATATGGAAAATAATTTTGAAATATAATTAAAAAAAATTATTGAGGAAGATAACTTCTCATTTAAAATAACTTTTTATAATTAAAAAATCATAATATATTTTTTAAATCATTTTCTATGAAAATAGCCTTGAAAACTTATAAAGGAAGATTTAAAAAGCATTTAAAACATACCTTGGGGAAAATAACCTTTCCACTTTGAAAAAAAATTAAAACATAAAACATTTTAAAAAAATTGTCTTTGAAAATAACCTATTATAATTATAAAGGAATATTTAAATAAATTATTGGTCATGATATCAAATAATTACACTCTTTTCGTACATGTTAAAACAAATATTCCTTTACATTTTTTGTAAAATCCAGATGACCATTGTTTGGAAAATGACATGATGATTCCTTTCAAAAAAATATAAAAAGTAAAACATGGGTAATTTTTTTTTAATAAATCATTTTGAAAATTTTAAAATTATTTTTCAAAAATCTTTTAGAAAACATTGTTTTGGAATAAAAATGGGTTTTCGACCGAAGAGAGAAATAAAGATGATTTTTCTTAAAAACTTTCTTTTGAACTATTGAGTACATAAAGAGATTAAAAATTAAGTTAAAACAGCTATTATTATGAAATAATTATAGGAGAATAAAATTCATGAATTTCTTGAGATATTGATCATAATATATCATCATTGTAAAATTAATCATAAACAATCTCGATAAACGATCAGATTATAACATAAAATCTTCCCCACTATGGTAACTTTGAATTGTAAGACCAATGAAGAGATAAAATAAAATGAAACATATAATATCATGAGAATAAATATATTCATTATATTTTATGTAAAAGTTTTTTCATATACACCTTATAAAAGAATATATGTGCATAACATAACATATGTTTCAAGGAAGGAAAAATGAGACAAGATCCCTTACCACTTTGGAAAATTTCAAAGCATAAACCTCATGAAAGAGAGATACAAAAATGAATATTTAAATCCCCATAGTTTTAAGTATAATAATAATAAAATACATTAATGGTAATAATATATGCCATATCAAAGAAACATGTGCTGAATATGTCTTGTGTCTCAAAAAAATAAAAGTGAGATGAAAATACCTTACCTTAAGTCTCAATTTTTTTCATACACATTCTAAAATTCTGTATAATAAATTTAATTTTATCATAAATATATTAAATAATCGTAATTAAATATATCAAACCATGTATTATTTTATTATGACCTTTTATTACCCTTTTATTAGAAATTCCATGTTAAAGTCACGTTGCAGACAATAACTGCTTTATTTTTTGTGTTTGTTTTATTTTTTATTTATGGTCCAATAAATTTGATCATGGTTACATAATATCTATAATTTTAACCATGATATAATTATCATATATATTCATTATATATGTTTTATATTATTATATAATATTTAGAGATAGAAAATGAAATTCACCATTCATGGATATTGTAGGCCGTACGTACACATGAACATTGTTTCCATTTTATTGATGGATTTAAATAAAAAAGGTAAATAATATATTACCATTATATAATATTTTTATGTCATATATATGACATATTTTCATTAAAACCATCCTTATTACCTTCCATGTCAAGCGTAAATGTGCCACATCGCTTCGAGAGGTAGTAGTCCATCGTACACAAAAGCAACATTATCATATTCCCGCATAATGGAGTGTTTGAAGGTATATTTGATATAATAATTTAAGAAGTATAATATTTTCATAAAGATAATATATAAATATTTAATCCACCATTATATCCAACTATTATAGGTGGTGATGTAAAATAAATAACATCGATTCCTGAGGCTGTAGTCTGTCATACACACGAATGATGATTTTGTATCTCATTTGATGGAAGAGGAGATATTTATAAGTGATGAACTTAAAATAACAAAATATCAATATATATAATATATTTAGGTAATTATTTCATAATTTTTTAATAATAACTTAAATAGTTATAGGATGAAATAATATAAAATGATCGGTTAAGGGTTTTACCACTTCTCTAGACAACTTTTTTTGGTTTTTACAAAATGAATTATAAGGTTGAATTTATTATCAAACTAAGGATTATATGATGGGAGCATGGTAATTAAGGAAATTATTTTCATAGGTATTTTCTGAACCAATGTCTTTTGTAATTGTGAGGAGGATAAAATAGGGGGTTGCCTTTTATAAGTCTGGTGAGTGGTACAGTTGTAATTTTTTAAAAGAAAAATGTGTACCCATGTTTTTCACATTCCAAAAGGTTAAAAATGGTTTATTTTGGAACATAAAATATATAATGTCTAAATATATCCATAAAATCGTTTTTTGAAATTTTTGGGTCATTTTTAACCCTTCTCTTTTTATTTTAGCACCCAACAAACCCATTTTTTCCTAAATCACTATAAATAATTTTTACTTTTTTTACTATTCATGATGGTAAACAATTAAGTTGAAATTATTATATAATATAAATTTTTTGGATTCCTAATATGGGTTTTTTTTCTAAATTCAGTTCACATAATAGGAAAATTTTAATTTAAAATTAACCCTAGAGATGCAATGAGAAAGCAGTTTTCCAAAGAGAAAATGTTCAAAAGATTAAAATATTTTTATTTCAAAATTCAATATGAAAAAGATTACAATGAACTAAATTGGAATAGTTAATATCAATTTGAATTAATTTTACTTTTAAATCTATTTAAAAAAACCATATATATTATTTAAACAAAAAGGATGCTTTCAATAAAAACCAGTATTTTTCACTATTTATAGAAGAATTAATCTTTTCAGAAAAATATCAATAATTCACCCTAAACTAATTTCAACATAATGATTTCAAAAACTAATTTTATTTTATAAAATTTATTTTTTAAATGTTTCAAAATTTAATTTTATTATTTTTCACAAAAATAAATAAAAACTTTTTTTGAGAAAACAAATTTTGGAAATATATAAATACTTTTCTAAAAGTTATGTAATTTTTATCAATATGTTTTCTTTATATAAAACCATTATACTTAATATTTTAAAATTATTTATTACTATTCCTATTTTTATGTTTAATGGCTCAGTTATAACAGTCATGTTTAAATAATAATATTAATAATATATCATATATTGTTAAAGCTCAGTGGTGCATATAACACAAGCTATCAAAGATATTTAATTTACTTGAAAAAAATAATTCAAAAAAACTATGGTTTTTATAGAAATATTTCTTCATATGGGTTAAAAATATTATTTCATGGGTTTTATGGTAAAAAGGTGCAATATTAAAATGTTTTATTAATGATATAGTCTTTATACATTATTTAAGATGATTAGTGAGCCCACCATATCACATAAAAATAGGTGAGACTGATATATCTGAAATGATGGGTACTTTAAGATAGCTCTCCAATTCATTGGTTGATTATATTCAACGTTGAATGTATTTTTATTCCAATTTTATAGGTTTTTTAAGGTTTTTGTAAGGGTTATTTGAATATGATTTACCAATGCACCTACATGATTTTTCTATGATTTTTTATGATTTTTCATGGAAATCGTTTGTTTTAAAATGGTGAGAAATGATTATGAACTTTTTTAGGTAAAACATTATGTATCTAAGAAAATTTATTTCAGGGGTTCTCATGTTTTCTAAAAAAATCCTTAATGTTAATATTTTTTTATTATTTTTTCTAAAATGTTTTATGAAAAACATTGAGAAGAAAATCTATTTTATGTGTAATTAAATAATTTTTTGGGATCATGGTTTATAATGTTAAAAGAAAACTCCCTTTTTGATATCATAGTTTTAAAATTTACTAATGAGTTTCCTTATTCTTTTTATGTCCCTTACTGGGAATTTTTTTCTCATCCCACATTTTAAAATGTTTTTAGGGGGTTTAAGGATGGGTAAGAACAAATAAGAAGTCAATTTAAAGGTCATAAAAACTTTTCATGAAAAGAAATCATTTTTATTTTTAAAATTTATTTTTTATAGGAAAAATGGACAATGAATAGAAGTTTCCACTTTGTAATATATGCTGTTTATATGTAAGTGTTATGAACTAAATCTCTAAAACTTTAAATCATAAAGATATTTGGTAATTAAATAAGGTGAATTCTAGTCTAAAGATATTAGAATATGTATTGTTTAATGTTGGGTCCTTATATTTGGTGTCCTAAAAAGTTTAGATAACATTGGGGGTTATGATAATGTTAATATAATAACCTTAAAATATTTTACTTTATGT
The DNA here is from genome assembly GCA_963277665.1 of Viscum album. NCBI lineage: Eukaryota > Viridiplantae > Streptophyta > Magnoliopsida > Santalales > Viscaceae > Viscum > Viscum album. Next base: position 839,317,133 of record OY728137.1, read on the forward strand.
TTAAGTTGGAATGATATATAATTTGTAGATTAAAATGTTGATTAGTCTAAACTATGTTTAATAAAAATATTTTACCATAATGTAAATAAGGAAGCTGAAGTAAGATAACATCAAAGTTATGATATCCTTCTAAATTAGTAACCTGTAATGTTTGGAATTTGAACTGAATAATTTTTTATAGTTATGAATCAGTTTATGTAGGATATAAATGGTGGTGATATCCAAAAAGGAACATGTCAATATTTAATAATTTCATGAAACAACACCCTATAAATTTTGGTGAAACATTAGATCCAGCGGTAGAAGAATGATGGATTAATACTCTGGAAAAAATATTTGATGTCATGGGTTATTCAGAACATCAAAAAGGTAACTCTTTCTATTTATCATTTTAATGGTGAAGGTGATCTATGGTTGTTTATGTTTAATAATACCAGAGAGAAAGATTATCTTTATGCCATGTAATGTGGCACATTTAAGAATATTTTCATTAAGACGTATTTTTTAAGGCTGTTAGACCTAGGATGGAAAAAAATTCTTATAATTGAGATAAAAGGATGAAGATTCGGTATCCACATATGAATAAAATTTTAAAACTTTGGATATGTTCATATTAGAATTTAATTAGGACCATGGTAGTAAAAGTAATAGATTTTACTTAGGATTGAAGCTAAAATATCAAATAAAATTAGCATCCCATAAATTCAAGATGTTATGAAAAACTTATTTGATTTGATGAGAAGGCATAAATTAATTTTATTGATGATTATGTATCACATGAAAACAAATAGAATAAAATTTTCATATGGCATAAAATAGGGAGAAATCCATCAAACAAATCTGGCTGAAAGAAAATCAAGTTCTCATCTTGTGATAAGTGTAGTAAAAAATAATATATAATGAATTTTAAATTCTAGGAAGTGTTACAGATGTGGAAAGTTTAGACATGTGGCTCATGGATTCAAGTAAAATGATCAGATAAATAATTAGAATTCAATTGTAATATGATTTAATTGTAATTAGTTAGCACATTATGCCAACATGTTTCTAAAGCTAGTAACTCTAGTTTAAAATCATCACGATTAAAAGAAAAAATGTTTGGAAAAATAATTTTCTTATACTATGGTTGATGTTGGGATATCTAATAAAATGATAATATGTATGTTACTTATTTATTAAAATTATGTCCATGCCCTTTTTAACTCTGCATCTTTATATTCATTCATTTCTAATAAAATTTCAAGTAAAATGGGAGTATCACCTCATGAAAAGAAAATGAAAGTTTTGGTGAAAACTCTGGGTGAAAATATTAAATAAACCAAGATTTAATGGAATATTCTTATTATTATTAGTGGGATGGCCTTTCCAAAAAACCTTGTTTAACTTCCCATAATAGTTTTTGATATTATTTTGGGTATGGATTGGATTTCAGTTTATCATTCTAAGATAGATTGTAGAGACAATAACATTTTATTCAATTATTTCATACCTATTATAACCTACCTAGAATATGAGAAATTGATTAGAGATGGGAGTTAATGTTTCTTATCACATATTATTAAAAAGAAATAAATTGTTTAGATTAGTTATATCCCAGTAGTAAATGAATGTGAATGTATTTTCTAATGATTTTTCTCATGTTATTTCTAATCAGAAGATAGAATTTACTATTTAATTAGTTCCTAATGATAAGCCTATTTCAAAACCCCCTTATCAAATGTAATAAATAGAATGTTTGGAATTGTAAAACTAGTTGCAGTAGTTTCTAGATAAAGGTTTCATTCATCCTCAAACTTTACCATAGGGTGTTCTTGTTTTATTTTTTAAACATAAATATGGTTCAATGACACTTTTCATTGATTATCAATCCTTGAATGACATCACTATTAAGAAAAAATACCGTTTACCACATATCAAGTATTTATTTGATCATCTCCATGGAGCGTAGTACTTTTTAAATATTGATCTCAAGTAAGTATGTCATCAGTTAAAGGTAAATAAGGAATATATTATGAAGATGGAATTTTAGACTAGATATAGAGATTATGAATTTATAGTAATCCCCTTTTGGGTTTTCTTATGAACCAATGGTATTAATGGATCTTATGAAAAGTGTGTTTTCATGAATATTAGATAATTTTGTGGTTGTTTTTATTGATGACATATTGGTGTATCATCAATTGTAGTGATGCACAGCCTGGGGGTCAAGGGTTGCTATAGTATAATTTTAGCTCACAAGTGTATGTTATTGAAATTAATTTATTTTAATTTATGTGGTGTTAGAGTTAATGATGAATAACTTTCATTTTTATCCTCGAATTTATCTATAAGGATCTGAATAAAACTTTAATAAAAAAATTGGTTGAGTGTTTTTTTATTTTATTTTCAATAAAACTTGTCTTTTTTAATAGGTTTTATTTTACTAGAAAATAGTGTTTTATATGATTGTAAAAAGATGTTTATGGATGTGTTTATTTCTTTCACACTTAGGGTAATTATCTATAAGTAATTCGAAATGTGTAGGAACCAGTCACACCTTACTTCGATGCACGGTGTGACCTCTATGACTCAATGTTTTCGTTATCATTTTAAAATTGATAGTTTAGTTCAAAAAAATTAACTCACTAAAAAATTAAAACACACTCGGATTTTATTGATAATTTAGGATATTGATTCATAAGCTATTTATCACATTTAGGAATAAGTATCACATCAAACCGATATATGGTGTGATCATTAATGGTCAAAGTGCATGTTTTCAGTTTGAAATGACATTTAGGTAAAAAAAGTGATGTACTAAAAACTGAGAAAACACATTCATATTGATTTTATAATTTAGGAAAATGATCCATAATTTATTTTAGACGTGTAGGAATCATCAATACCTCAATACGATGCACGGTGTGACCAGTATGACTCCAATAGCATCTTTTTATATAAAAATGACATGAATTTTAATAAAAAGGAAAATTGACCTTCTCAATACCAAGAAAATGCATTAAGATTATTTTGAAACTTTAAGGAATTGACCTATAATTCATTTTTGACATGTAGGAATCAGAGGCACCTCAATATGATTCATGTTGTTCCTGATACGACTCAATTTTTTTGTTATCTGTTTAAAATCGATAATTTAGTTCAGAAAATCTCACTCACTGAAAACTGAACAAACACGCTCGAATTTTCTTGGTAATTTAGGAAATTGATTCATAGATAATTTTTGAAATTTAACAATCATCATCATGTCAAACTCATACATTATGTGATCGATATGAGTAAAATTTCATATTTTCTGTTTAAAATGACATTTTAGTAAAAAATACAAGTGACATACTCAAAATTGAGCAAATGCATTTGTATTGTTTTGATACATTATAAAAACAATCCATAAGCCATTTTTTATGTATAAGAATTATCCACACCTCAATATGACCCATGGTGTGAATGATATGACTCTAGATGCATTTTTTTAAATTAAATTTGACATCAATTTTAGTAAAAAGGACAACTCACCAACTCAAAACTCAGAAAATGTATTTGAATTGATTCGATACTTTAGTAAAACAATCCATAAGTAATTTTTTAAATTTATTAATCATCTGAACCTCAATAAAATGCATAGTGTTTTTAGTATGACTTAGTGTGTGTTTTTTAAATATATGAGTATCATTCTAGATTAAAACATGCATCAAATCTCCAAAACTGAGCAAAGGAACTTATATTGTTTTCTCTTAATTTAAATTCTATATTCAATCGAGTATAACCCTTTAATTGTGAAATCACTATCATTTCATGGTGGTCCCAATATATAGAATTTATTTTACATTAGAGTAGACCAAAAATAGGGGATTTGGATTCTCGATAGAGGAATAAAATCCTTAAAACCATTAAAAAGGAAAGAGATTTCAATAAGAAGGTAAAAATGTTTTTTAATATATAATGTTTTTCCTTAAATTATTATGTATTCTCTACTAAATTAACATAATATAAATTAAATTTTTGACTACTCATTTAGACAATGTCTTCTACACATGATGATGTTACCAATCACTCATAAGAACAAACTATAATGAATGAAACCCTTTGGAAAGATGTAAAAGTAATGTTATGATATACTTTCTCTATTTTACAAAAAAAAAATAATGAAATGTTAATTTAATTTTAATTATTCCTTGCAGAGTTTGTTTATTTTATAAGATTTATGTCCATGGGTCATGCCTTTGTAAGAAGAGAAATGACACTGTATCTACTCAATCACATAGGTAATCTTGATGGTTTCACCATAAAATCATTATCAATAAAATTAATGTATTGTTTCATATTTATGTTTAATTTATTTCTTTTTATAATTACTCACATTATAATTTTTTCTTTTATATGTGGATTCTTTTATTCTATTTGGGGTGGTTTGTCCATCTTTCATGCCTTTCTACACCAATACTTCCACAGACCTCTTCTCCCTCAAAACCTTTTCACACATATAGTGGTTTATTTATCACATTCTTTAAAGTTACCTCCACTGCCTTTATATGAAGAGAAACGATGTTGCCTCTACTCAATTACAGAGGTAATATTGATATTTTCACAGAAAAATAATTCTTCATAAAATTAATTTTTTGTTTTGTATTTATGTTTAATTTATTTCTTTTTAGTATTACTCACATAATAATTTCTTTCTTACATAGGTGGATTATTTTTTTCGATTTGGAGTTTTTTTTCCATATTTCATGACTTTTTTCACCAAAACATCCACATAATTCTTCTCCCTCAAAACCTTTTCACACATGTAGTAGTGATTTTATCACTTTCTTACAAGTTACCTCCACTGACTTAGTTGGAAGAGAAATGATGTTTCCTCTACTCAATTACAGAAGTAATCTTGATGTTTACATAGAAAAATCATTATCCATAGAATTAATATATTATTTCATATTTATTTTTAATTTATTTATTTTCAGTATTACTTACATAATAATTATTTTCCTATATAGGTGGATTTTTTTCAATTTGGGGCGCTCTTTCCATATTTCATGCCTTTCTGCACAAAAACTTCCATATACTTATTCTACTTCATAACCTTTTCACCCCTACAGTAGTGCATTTATCACTTTCTTTTAAGTTTCCTCAACTACGTTTGCAGGAAGAGAAACGACACTATCACTGCTCAATTACATAGGTAATATTGATGTTTGAACAGTAAAATCAGTATCCATAGAATTAATATATTGTTTAATATTTATGTTTAATTTATTTATTTTTATTATTAATCGCATAATATTTGCTTTCTTATACAGGTGGATTCTTTTGTTCGATGTGGGGTGCTCAGTTCATCTTTCATGCCTCTCTGCACCAAAACTTCCACAAATTTATTCTCCCTCAAAACCTTTCACCCCTGCAGTGTTGACAATTATCACTTTCCTTTAATTTCCCTCCACTACTCAATTATAGTGGTAATATTGATATTTTTACAATAAAATCATTTTCCATAGAATTAATTTATTATTTCATATTTATTTTTAACTTATTTATTTTTACTATTACTCATAATAATTGTTTTCTTATATAGGTATATTCTTTTTTTGAGTTGATGTGGTTTGTTTGAAACTTCTCATGCACTGTTAGAACTTCGATAAATAAAGTCAATAGAAATTATGGTAACATTAATAGTTATGATTGTTTTGTAACTTTGGGACATGTAGGAATTATCTTCACCTCAAAAAAATACATGATGTGGCCAGTATGACTCCATGTACTTATTTCTATTTAAAATTTACATTAATTTTAGTAAAAATTACAACTAACTCATTGTGTATGTTATTAGTTTAAAATAAACATTTTAGTTCAAAAAGTGTCACTCACTAAAAACGGATGAAATGCACTCAAATATTCTTTATAATTTATTGAAATGATTCATAATTCATTTGTGATATGTATAAATCTTTTTCATGTAAAAAATGAAACATGATGTTATCAAAATGAGTCAAAAGTGTGTGTTTGAAGTTTAAAATGACATTTTAGTAAAAAATAAAAGTGATGTACTCAAAACTGAGCAAACACATTAATATTGATTTTATAATTTAATAAAACTATTCATAAGTGATTTGGAACTATAAGGATTGTATGCACCTTAATCTAATGCACAGTGTGATAGGTATGACTCTAAGTGTGTCTTTATTTAAAATTGACATCAATTTTAGCATAAAAAAACTAACCTACTCGAAACTGAGTAGAAACATTCATATTGTTTTAATACTTTAGGAAAACGATCCATAAGTTATTTTAGACTATCTTAAATTTGTCACACCTCAATCGGGTGCACGGTGTGACTAGTATGACTCCATGTGCATGTTTTTATTTAAAATTGACATTGATTTTAGAAAAAAGGTTGACTAACCAACTCAAAACGGAGAAAACACATTCAAATTGTTTAAATACTTTATTAAAATGGTATAAGTCATTTTTCATGTGTAGGAATCAGTCTCACCTCAATCAAATACACAATGTAATTAGTATGAGTCAAGGTTCATGTTTCACTTTTAAAATTACATTTTAGTAAAAAAGAAAAGTGACATACTCAAAGCTGAGAAAACACATTCAAATTGTTTTGATACTTTAGGAAAATGATCCATAAGTCATTTGGGACATGTAGGAATCAACTTTATCTCAATCCAACACATAGTGTGACCGGTATGACTCAAAGCGCATCTTTTTATTTAAAATAGTAATCAATTTTAGTAAAATGGGCAATTTTCTTACTTAAAACCTATAAAACACATCTAGACTGCTTTAATACTTTACAAAAATGATCCATAAATCATTTTTGACGTGTAAGAATTATCCTCACCACAATCCAATACATGATATTCCTGATATGACTCAAAGTGTCTATTATCAGTTTAAAATCCATATTTTGGTTAAAAAAGTGTCACTCACTGAAAACTAATCAAACACGCTCTGATTTTCTTGATAATCTATAAAAATGATTCATAATTCATTTTTCACGTGTAGGAATCCATTTCATATAAAACTGATTTATGATGTGATTGGAATGAGTCAAAAGTGCATGTTTCCAGTTTAAAATGACATTTTAGTAAAAAAATGCAACTGATGTACTCAAAAATAAGAAAACACATTCATATTGTTTTGATACTTTAGTAAAATGATCAAAAAGTCATTTGAGATGTGTTGGAACTATCCACATCTCAATATGATGTACATTATGACCGGTATGATTCCAAGGGCATATTTTTATTTAAATTTTACATCAATTTTAGTAAAATTTACACTTTATGTTAATTTATTTCTTTATATTATGAGTAATATAAAAATTATTATCTTATACAAGTGTATTATTTTGTTCAAGTAGGGGTGGTTTTTTCGAAAATAGTATGAGTCGAGTCATGATTAAATGAAAAAGGAATATTGATGTTTTTAAACATATGTAATAATTTGTATTTATGTAGTTGTATAAACCAATGTTTGAAGTTTTTATAATATAGTTTTTTTCTTAGGTTTCTATTATAAATTTAATTTCATTTAAATACTATATTGGGACTTGTTTTTTTTGATATCTAGTGTGTTTCTAGTGTTGTGGTGTGATATTACAGCGCACTATAGTATGACCATTTATCAGTGCTTTTATAACCACGGATAAAGGTATACTTTATCAGTTCTTCTATAAGTGTTGATAACAGACCCTTTATTAGTGATTTTATGAGCACTAATAAATAGTGCCTTTAGAAATGATAAATTAAAGAACTGATAAATTGTTCTTTTATCATCGCTTTTTTTCACATCGATAAAGGACCCCTTTATCAGTCCTTTTTTAGTGCGGATAAAAGATCGAGGCTTTTAACCTCTCTCATGTCGTCATCACTTTTCTAGCACTGATAAAGGAAATTTATAGCATAGTTAAAGTCCTATTTTGTATTATTGCACTGATAGAATGAACATCATTGATGGAATTGATAGAATTAATGGAACTGATGGCACTAATATTATTTTTAACTTTGAAAAAATTTACACCACTAACACTACTGATGGAATAGATAGAATAGATTACATTGATGACCTAGATGAGCCTAATGAAATATACACCACTAATTCCACTAATTCCACTAAATTCACTAGTTTCCCTAGAAAAATTTCACTAGAACCACATATGATACTAATATAACTGATTTTATTAAATCCACTGACAAAACATATATTACTAACAACACAGACAACATAGAAAACATATATTGTGTTAAAGAAAATGATGACGCCACTGATTCACATATGTCACTAAGGCCATTGATGTAACTAATATCACTTATGGTAATGAGCATATAAACACCACTAAAGGAACTAATGAAACAAACATCATAGATTCCAATAATGACTCATGCCACTAAATCTATTGATATAACACATGGTACTACTACCACTAATGGAAATATCATTTCTTACGTCATCAATTCCATTACAATTACTAATTTCCCTAAAATGAACTAAAAACATTGGCATCACTGATACCACTTATAACACTGATAAGGGAAATGATGCCACTGGGGCCACTGATAACATTTTTGTCACTAATAAAACTGATGTAATTAATGACACTAATGATGTCGATTAAACCAAAATCACTAAAGACATGGTTGAAATAGATTCCATTAACAACACTGATTCTAAGATATAATTAACAACACTAAAACTATTAATGTCACTAACAATAATAAATTCACTAACAAAACTTATGGAATTAAGAGCACTCGCACTACTAACAACACTAATAGTACTAATGGCACTAACATCATAAATGATGTAGATGAAACCAATTACACCAAAGACAAAATTGATGACAATAATCAAACTTATTATAATTATTCTATATCCAACACCAGATACATATAAAGAACTAAATCCACTGACACCATTGATAGAACTATTACCACTAAGTCAAATAATAATACGCAAACCCCCCCCCCTAATTAAATTAACACCACTAACATCACTGATGACAATAATACCATTTTTGAAACTTGTGGAACTGACTCCACTAATGTAACTAGTGACATTGGTAAAAATGATAATAAAAATTTCAGTGATGAAACTAATAACACAAGTGATGTTGGTTTCACTGATTATAATGTAAAAACTACTGGCATTGAAAACATTGATTACATTGACAATAATAATAAAAATAGATGGCATTGATGTCATTGAAAACAATTATGTCACTGAAAAATCTGATGATATTGATGCTAATAAAAACAATATCACCACTATCATCATTGATAATATTAATGGATATAATTTGGAAGTTGACATGGATGATACTAATGATACCAATAACACTAATATCAAGGACAATATGAACACTAATAATGCATATACAACCCTGAATATATTGATATAACTTACAAAAATGATGTCACTGATGGAAGTAATGATGAAACACATCACACTAATTACACCAACAACACTAACATTGATAATGTGATTAATGGTGTTGACTTCACCAACAACATTGATGTCATTGATTCCAGTAGAAGCATTAAAGGCATTTAAGACACTAATAGTATAGATGTAGTTAATTCCATATATGTCAATGATAGTGCTAACACCAAAGATACCACTAATGAAATTGAAGTCATTAACAACATTGACACCACTCATGACACTGATAATAATGGAATTTAAGTCATTAATGATACTAATATATCTGATTACACTAACATTACCAATTATACTCACAACACCGATGAAACTAAAAATATTGAAGCACTTATGGAACTAATGAAATTGAATTAATTGACATCATTGAAGCCACTAATTACACTAATTCCACGAATATTAATGAAGATATATCATATATCCAGTATGAATATGAATCATTTTAGGATATATCATATGAGACAATATAGTGATGTTGTATTTTACAAAATACATATATGTAAACCGCATAATATATGCCTTTTTATATCATTAAATATTATATAGAGATATAATATTTTTTCTACCTATCCAATTGCAGTTTATGATTGAGCTTTGTTTTTTGGTATTATTGAGAGTAGGATCACATTGTATGATTCCTAAAAACATTATATGATTAGAAATGGAATTAAAACATTATGTTGTTTATGTTTGATAATATTTCCCCAATATCTATCATCAATTAAACATTTCATACAAAAAAACATTTGGGATAATTTATTTAGCTGATGATTACAAGTGCTCTAACTTTTCCCATTTACTTATATGTTTCATAACATATGATTAAATTCTCTAGAAGTATTGAGAATGTCTTGAGGCTTGTATAAACTATATAGGGCATAGAGATGATGTGAATGTTTCTTTCCCGGGTTCTATCAGCCAATTATTTTTATTTCTATCTCCTTGTCCATATTTTTCTACATAAGGTGATAGCATACCATGATTACGAGGAGGGTATATCCCAAGAATTGGGTGATTTAGATCATCTCATGGATTCACCATGGAGGGGATATCCTTTTGGATATTCCTAATAGATCTTTATCAAACTACTATTATTGAATATTTTCACTTCATACAAATTTAGGGTGAGGTAAAAGTTCTTCATTTATTTTATACATAATTTTGATTTTTCATTATAGAGTGATCTTGGGAATGAGGTTTCTAATGTATTTAAATTATTTAAACAAGTGTTGTTTAATCCCTAGAAACCCATCATATATATCAGAGAAAAGGTTATTAAGTTAACTAATTTTTAGTAACTCTCACAAATGAACAATGGTGAAGTGTGGATCTTTACCCAAGATCTCCATAAATAATGTATAGATTTACATATCCTAACAATTAGGATGATGGAGTGATTTAATAGGTTTATATAAATTTCACATTATATTTTCTCATATGAGGGATAGTGTTCCAATCCTTTAGTGGTATTAGATCCATGCCATGTTCTTTGATTCTCAAATTCATGTTGAGATTGAATAAAATCATATATCCTATTTGATATTGTAAAAAATGATATAGAATTTGTTTTATTGATTGTATTATGATATTGGATATCATAAGTTGTGATTAGATCATTCCATATAATATGTGATAACATAGAATATGATTTAGTGTAATCCTTCAATTTTTGATATATCATAGGTTACGAAATAACTTGTTGTAAGCTATGATATCACTGATACGAATTGTTAATGAAGATAAAAAATGATCATCATGTCATTATTATGATATAAATTATATCATAATAGATGAAATTCCAAGAGTTTAAGGGATAATATTATACATGCCACATGTAATGAGCAGCCACTTCCATGCATCATTGAGTTAATGTTACATAGGACACGATGAACTATCTCGAATTGTGTATTATATATCATAAAGGATGATATATAGGGACAAAATGAAGTTTGTCGCTACTAATGATATAATACATATTGTAGAATAAAATATGTATGAAAAAAAGTATTTTTATTATTTTTAATTGTTAATTGAATAATTTAATTTATAGAATATATATAAATTGTTGGAAAAATATTTTGGGATATTCGATTAATTTATAAATTGTTTATAATGAAATAATTTTAAAATTCTAAAATTATTTATTAAGTGTTTTTGAAACATTTAATAAATAAATATCCATAATATTATTTCTTAACATTAAATACCTTTAGAATTATATGGAATGACTTATAATATAGATATAAACTATTTATATGGAAATTATAAGGGTAATTTATAAAGTGTTTATAATTAAAAAATAAGGAAAAATATAAAATAGTTTATTTGTAAAATTATTAATTATTAATTATTATTAATTTGAATCATAAAATTTAAAATCCCTTATTTGAGAAATTATTTAAAAAAATCAAAAGAAGTTTATGTAATTGATATAATCAAGTTTTAAATGATATTAAATATATGATATTTAGATAATGTAAATTTTTTATATAATAGAATTTGAATAAAAAAAGTTTATATTTATTTTAATATAATATATTTAATTAAAATTTCATATAAAATGATAATATTAAGGATTTCATATTGTAAAAAATATAATGTTTCTATATTTATTTGATAATGGATTTTCTATAATACATGGTTAAATTGTAAGGTGTTTATGATTACTCTATTTATGAATTTTCCATAAATGTTAATATCATCTCAAAATTTATGAATCTATCTTTTATTTATTTTTTTATGTTTTTTATTATTCAGGAATATTTTTTTTATTGGAAATGGATGTATGATTTAGTTTAAATTGTTTAAAATACTTCTTTAAATCGTCAAACATGTATATAAGCAGTTGAATTCAAGGTATATTAATTGATTTAGTTTTCTTCTACCTTGAATTTGTCTTATGATAGGTTATGATAATTAATTAAGAGGTTAATTAAATTTTATATATCTTAGGTGTTAGAATTGTGATGTAATTTATTTTCTTAAGACATGTCTAGAAAAATGAGGGTTGGCTTTATGTCACTCTAATATTACTCATGTGGGAATTGTAAAATTAATATTGTTTTAATATTTAATATGAAAGGATATCATATACCTTATTAATTATATGTATTTGGATTTATATAAATAGATTTAGATTTTAATTTAGGTTATTAACACAATATTAGAGTTGTGTAATGAGTTACACATCAATATGGTTCGAACATATAGATTTGTTGGAGGGAATAAGGTTCCACAATAAATAATTAGAAGAATATTTACATGTAAAGGTAATAAATGAGATATTATGGTGAGATTAAATCCCATTTAAAAATACTAAGTGAAGGATTCCTTCCAAAGTAGAAACTTTTCAAGACCTTGATCATCTAACTGGGTAGGCTTTGTCAAAGCAGGGCTACCTTTGTTATCTTTTGTAAGGAAAGTGTATGGTGAGGTGACCCAAAGAGTTAGGTGACACATTTTGGTATTTTATTTGGTATACACATATATGGGAAACCCTTACAAATGATGTTGTAGGAATAGTATTAAATGAATCAATATGATAAATTAGGATAGATAGTTATTGGATTAACCATCCAAGAGTCATATATGACATAATTAGCATGATGTCCTACCTAAATAACTATTTAGTGGGAGGAAAACAAATTAAGACTCATTTATTAATGAAATATAGATATTTTTTTCACTAATGGATTTGAATAATTCAAAAGGTCTCATCATTTTAGTGGAATCACATTTAATAATGTCCTTATTAAATTAATATAAAACATAATAATCATCTGGTAAAATATTTTATTGTAGATAATTTCCATCATTATATTCAAACATTAATTTGAGTATAATCCTAGTGAAATAAGAATTTTAATGTAATAAATTTGTTAAACTGATACAAAATATAAGATTTTTTCTAAAGTAGAGAAAAAATATATATATTCTAGAGTAAGCCCCTCCTAAATAAACAAATGCTGAATTTGTTAAAAAAGTGGATACATATGCTTGTGTAAAGTATAGACAAATTCACTTATGGTTTCAAAATAATTGAGATATAATAAACAAAAGAACTTTAGTCTAAACATATATATTAATTTTGATTGAGTATCTTAAATTAGGTTATTTCCTAACAAAAAAAAGATTTTTTTATCTTAACATAATATTTTGAAGAGAATATAGTCACTAAGATGCTAGTGGGAGTATGTCTGGAATAATAAAAGTTTAAAGTGTAAAAAATAAAGGTTTATTCTAGTTAAAAATAAATTTGAAAATTATATAATATCCAAAAATGAGTTCAATATATGTCGATAAATAAAATTTAAATATTTCCATTAGTTACCAAAAGATTTAAAGAAAAAAATTGATGAAAAAGAATCCAATAATGATAATGATAATCAGCTTAAAATAGTTCTAAGTAGAAAACAAAATTTATTAAAATTGTAAAATTATCTGTTTTGAATTAAATTAATTTTAAAACTTGTTCAATAATTTGAACATTATGAATATGATTCAGAAATATATCTATTATTCAATTTATCTTTCATTATATATGTTACTCACTAAAGAGTTTAGTAGGATGGTTTAATTGGATAGTCACATAGAGAACATATAATGAACTATCTCACATTATCTTAACATGTCACTGAACCCGGTTTGACACTAGGCCCAAAGGGTGTTCCCAATCCCCATAGGATGGAAACTATTTTCTGGGTCTCAAGAATGTATAATTGGGAAACATTTCACCCTTAAAGAATATTATAAACTAGTAGTGGACACTATCAATAATATGGCATGAACAATCTATATATTAGAATCCCATGCATAAAATAAAAAATTCTAAAATAAAGGAAACACCGGTAATAAAATGAAAAAAACTAAACATTCCAACAATAAACAAAAAGCCCAATAAATATTGTTATATAAGAAGAAAAAACTAGGAAAACATATGTTTGAACAGAATAATAAATAATTATCCCCAACCAAACTCAAAACCACCATAAACCAACTCTATGTGACCCAAGGTCACTCACCACATCCCAAAATCATCCATCATCTGACATCCCAAACATAAAACCCAACGGAGACTGGAGCCCAGACACCTGAAAGAAAACATGAGATCTACACACACCAAATGGTGTATGTAGGGTGTAAGAAAAACATGGCTAGTAGGATTTCACTGAATAGTTTGTGTACTTTCCTTTCCAAATACATTTCATTTATTTCGGTATGAAATATAGATAGAAAATATATTTTCACATGAATGTACAAATAAACCAATTAATATTATATAATTGATTTTATTAAACAGTCCTCATCTTTAAATATACAATGGTATAATCATAACCATTTTATATATCAATTTTAATATATAGAAATAAGAAAGTTTAATAAATTAATAAAAATAATCCCAAATCCCTTACTTCTTTCAAAAAATCATCATACTCCTTTTTATGAAATATACATCATTTTAATTATTAAAATACCACCTTAAAAACAATTTTTTAAATCAGTTTTAAAGTGAACTACAACCATCACTAAAAAGGGGAGTAAATATACATAGGCACAATGATATCAATAAAATATAAAAAAATAAAAAAAATAATGAAATGGTTCCATGAAAATTAACCAAAAGTTAGGGGATTAAAATAAGGTATATAATATAATCCCCGAAATAATCCTCAATAAAAACAAGGTCTTGGGAAAAACTCCCTTGTACTCAAGTAATATAGACATTAAATAGTGACTAGAACCTTAATTTGGCACTAAAGAAACTATCAAAATTATGACGGTCCTACAAAACTAATTGGGATATATAATCCCTCTTGGGAGCTCCCAAGATACCATAAGTCACATTATTAAACCTATTGAAATTCATCTAGTATAACTGGGAAACACTTCATATCCATCTCATAATATACAATTTGTATTTCATTTATCCAAGTATTTTAATAACTTCATAGTATAACCATTATATCAATAAAAGTAGGTGAGGAAGAAATAAAGGCATATATATCACATGATCAATAATAAAATTTAATAATAAAATCCCAAATCTCAAATATGACACACTCAAACAGTCTATTTTTTTAAGGATAAACATTACATAAAGGCATCAAAACCAAAAAATAACTCCAATGGGTTACAATAAAAATCAGGTATATTAATTATAAGGGGCTCAATAATGGATCTCAATTATTTTAAAAACAACTTATTTAATGGTTTAAAAGTGTCCCTTCATTCAAAAATGACTTGGGATGGAAAGAAATTTTCCACCATTTGAAATATCCTTCAAAAATATCTATTGCAATCACTTTGAGACATTCATTGAATTTGAATCATTGAAACCTAATTATAAAACTATTCAAAACCAAAACATTATTTATTTTAAAACCATTGGATGAATCCAATAAATTCCTTCTTCTTAGTTAATTCCTTATAAAACCAAAATCTTCCTTTTTAAAACATGGCCTAAATGGATTTAAATTCCCTTAATTATTAAAAAATATTTTAAAAAATTGATATGTTTATTTAATAATGAATTTACATTAAAATTCATTTGAGAAATCAAAAAAACATTAATGACCTTTATTCAAAGTGAGAAAAAATTTGTAAAAATTATAACATATGCCTCATTTATCATATATACATTTCATTTATTAAAATAAGGAATTATAAATAACTCTATAAAATGATAATTAAGGTAATTATACAAACATTCCTACTTTCAATCAAGAGGAAACACATCACAACATGTCTATTTTGAAGTTAAATCCCATACAAATAAATAGGAATGCTTTACATGGCATGAACACCCTAAGAACTCAAATTAGAACCTACCTCAAATCATAATTTTGGATAGACAATCCCCTAGGGTTCATATGAGATAACTAAACCAAGAGGAAATGGGTGTATAAGATAGTAGTAAGAAAGAACAAAGTCAAATAAAAGTCTTTCCTTATGAAACCCTCTTGGAATTGTAGGTGGAAGTACATAAAATGAAGAAAAAGAAAGGGGAGGGGATCCCTTTGTGTTTCAAGGCTCTATTGAATTAAAATGGGAAGAGTATAGGTAAAAATAGTTAAAATACATTGGGTAAAAAGCTGTCAAATCACTTTTAAGTGATTCTTAGAAACTCATATAGTTAGGATTAAAGGCTCACCAAAACATGTTGTCCAAACATAAAAAATACCACACATTCACAAGGTTTGGTAACATGGTTTTCCAAATCACGCACCAACGGGGAAATACCCCCTATTTAAAATAGAATCGGTGTTGCATGAATACCTACATAGTGTGAAAATCATGCACCAACACTACCAAAATAAAAATAACTTACACAATTTACACTGTATTCTACTTTTTTAACATAACCATTCACTACCCATGCAAGAAAACCTTCCATTGAAAAAATTTAAATGAAAACACCTCTGAATAAGAGACCCTACAAGGTTTCCCCTTAACTATGGGACATGTAAAAATTTACCCAAAAAATAATTTTTCAAGCGTGAAACGTTAGAAAATATAAATTTCCTTAAAATGACTTCAAAAAGAAACCTGAAATGACTTTTGGGTGTCACAATTTTCCCAAACATGTGAATTTATTCCCCTAGAAATTCATTGAAAAAGGTAAAATTTAAGGGAAACCAAAACCTTTAACACCTACACAATATGTGGGAGGGTCAAGAAATACAAAGGAGGTCCACTGAGAAAAAGATACCAAAAAAACAAAAAATTACTCAAAACTATAGATTTTCTCCTTAATCATCACCAAATATAATTAATAGAACACTGAATCCTAACCATTAAATATGTATTTTGAAGAGGATGATGACCTATCATAGGTCTCTCCACCATTTAGAATTCCTATAAAGTGGTGTAAGATATGGGATACCCTTCCATTAAATAGAGTTATACTATACCAACTATGATTCCAAAAATCAATAAAGGGAACTATAAAGTTACAGCAATCATAATTAACCACCAAGAAATTATCTTAAACTCCATAAGGGAAGAACAACCCAAATCCATCTTAAATTCCCTATAATCAAGAAACAACCAAAAAATTACAAAGAAAATTATCCAAATTCACTACATTTTGTATCACAAAAAGGGGAAAATATAAAACAATTGAAAACATAACTCAATAAGAAATGACAAGGATCTAACCTTGAGTCACAAAACTGAATGAAAGGGGTGATCTATGACCATAATCTAAAAACATTATCTCATATTGAACCCAATAAGATCAAAAACAACACCATCCAATGTATAATATCAACAACTTCTACATATTTCCTAGACATAAAAAACACGTTCCCAAGGCCATCCCATGTCCAAATAATCAAAAAAACCATTAGGTACCTCAAATAATCCAAAAATAAAGGATCAAATACTGAGGCATTAAAGCAACCATAAAAATCCACACCTCACAAATGGGGAACCACAAATCATCAAGTAAAGCATCTATCAAAAATCACCTTAAGAACTCCAATTCACTCTACTCTAAATGATTATATAAATACTCATGGTTTTAGGAGACATTGTTATTATTATTATTATTTTGTTTTATTATTATCATTTTTTCGTTGTTATTACCTATGTCAATAATTTTAAAGAACTTTTCTCTATTATTTCAAAAATATTGAAACATGATTAGAAAAGGTTACATATAGGATACAAACTAAACTAAAAACACTTTATTCATTCATATTTGGCACATAAAAATCACATATAACTAATAACTTCACACCATACATTATTAATCACCATGGATAACGAACATCAATTAAAAGTGCATAAATTTATAGTGGATAAAAGATATAATATAATAAAATATTCATAAAAAGTAAATCCTTTGGATCATAATCAACCTTAAGGATCTTTAGTATCAAAATAAAACCTATAATGAGAAGTAGAACCATGAATGGATAACAAATTATGAAAAATATATAATTTGAAATAAGAATTGTTCCATGAAAAGTGAGAGTCAAATGAATAAAAGATTTAGTAATCTTATATATAGGAATATAATCTAGATGTTATAAACATGGTCATTGAAAATATGTTTGTATAAAATATGTTCATTGGAAACATGATCATTGGTAATATATCCAATAGCCATATTAAATTCATGTATTTTTTTATAGTGAATTGAAAATAATATTAACTCACAGTGGAATCAAAAAATATGATATTAAAATATTAAAAATATGTGTGTGTGTGTGTGTGTGTTATGTATAAATATTATTATTATTAAAATATGATATAAAGAATATATATAATTCAAATAAATATTTCAACATTAATGGAGTTGTGAAAATAAATTTTTCAATACAAATAATTAATTATTGGTATTTTTTAAAGCATATCTAGTATAAAAGTAATATTTATTTTCAAAGAATTATTTTTTTAAGTATTTTATGTTTTTTCATTATAAATTAAATTTTAAATTTTAAAATATTATAATATATGAACTAATAAATTAACATAACTTAAATTAGAAATCAAATTGAAATAAAATTAAAAACATATAATGTTTAAAAACACTGTTTTTCAATAAAAAAGTTTTATTTACAGTTTATATTTTTCATTGAAAATAAAAAATATATAAATTTTATAATTTTATTTTTTTAAAATAAAATTGATTTTTTAATTAATAATTTCAAAATTATCTTAGTATGAATTTTTTATATTTTTCTAAAATAATCAATTTTTAGTTAAATAGTAAAAATATAAATTTTTCTAAAAACTATCACTTCTATAACATAGGAATAACATAAAAGTTTAATAAACCCTTTTTATGTAAAATATATATTTTATAAATTAAAATTATTTATATTAAAATACTCTGTTGATATATAAAACTCACACATAAAATTATAGAAAAATTAGGTAATGTTTTAACGAGAACTATTTTTCATTTATTTCTATTAATAAAATGTTCAGAAGGTGGAATGAGTTTTTTGAATTATTTTAAATATAATTAAATCATATTTGGAAAAATACATGTTATTTTCAATATAATCAATAAAATTTATAATTTTATCATAAAAATAAATATTCCGCTTAGAATTACACTTTTTTCTAAAAAACAGGTTTCCTACACATTACATGCTCTAAGGTTAAAATTAATTTTTCTTATGTAGATAAGTTTTATTTAATAAATTGGATTTCATATTTATAATTCATAGGTTCAAGTTATATTATAAGGCCCCGACACCAAAATCCAAGAGCTGGTTCATTATTTTAATACAATGGCATGATTACCAGGAATCAAATCCCGAAGTACCAATTAGTTTAGTAGTCTTGGAAAATTGATTACATGTATGAACCTTTAATTTTAATTCAAAACATAAAATTAAACATAGATAATTATTTTATAACTCTATTGTTCTCCTAGATTAACCCCACATATCAATCATAAATCATTTCTTAGCATCCTGGGAAAATAAAACATAATAAAGGGGTGATCTCAAATGCTCAGTAAGGGTAAACAATACAGTATAAGCTTTAATAAATAAGAATAAAATTTTAATCCATGGTATAAAACTAAAATACATCCCTTTTAAACAAATATTTAGAATAATATGGCAATAATAAATCAAATAATACCATATAAACATTCACATGGATATTCTACTAGTTGAATAATTATATGTAATATCAACAACTAATATCATAATGAGGGAATGCATAATGTCAGACTTTATAACCACACCGTCAAGGCCTCATTCCAATACCATATATAAATGGGTAAAACCCAAACTATTTTGTCTTATGAGACCTACTAATGCATCGATGAGTTATAGATGTCTCCACCAGTCACTTACTAAGTCTAATGCATTCCTCTTATGAAAGGTTGAAACATAACCAACATGAAAATCATATTAAAACTAACATAAGAAATGTCAATACTTTAACCATAAAACATGGATGTTATCAAAATATCACATCTATAGTAAAACATATCAGAAAGCCTTTAATAAAATATGGTAGATTATATCATAATAAAACAATCTCAATTAAACATAAAATCTAACAAATGTGGTTGACATATATGAAAATAATCTAATAAGGTCATTAAGATTTCTTAAGATAAATAGCCCATTTTACTTTGAAACATTTAAAAGCTTAAAAATTATAAAAAAACAATTATTTTTAAAATAACTATGTAATATTGTAATTTAATCTTTAAAATGTTCAGGAATCATGATGGTGGAAAAAGTTACTCTCACCACATAAGTTAAAAAAATATTCTTTCCTTAATTTGTCGAAAAGGTTATAAAGTACCTTGTCCAGAAAATAATAGAAATATTCCATTCAAAACATTTTATAAAAATTAAAACATGGGTAAAAATTACTTTAAACTATTTTAAATAAATATTAATACTATTTTGAAATACAGTTTTAGGAAATATGGACATTGAAGATAAAGATGTCCTAATAGATACTTACGTATAAACAATCTCAGAAAATAATGAGATTATAAAATAACCTTTACATAAAACCTTAAAAATATTCATTTTTAAATTTTTTGAATGAAATTAAAAATAGACATAAAATATTATTTATAATCCTTTATATATATATAAATAAATATGTATGATAATATCAATAATATTGAGATGTAGAAAGGATTAACTCTTTAAACATTCAAAGCGTCTCATACCACTTTGAACATTTAAATTATAAGACCAAAATCATAAAATTAATCTTTAAATATCATAAAGATAAAATTATTAATGATATGAAATATAATAGGGTCAGTACATACACCACACATAAGAAATATGTGGTGAACATGGCTTATATCTCATGAAAATTAAAAGTGAGACGGAATGTCCCTTACCTTAGGTCTGATACACTCTATACATGTCTAAAAATATTGTATAATGGTTTTAAACATATTATTAACTTATAATATAATAATTATAATATTTATGATATCATATATGATTCATTTATGACTTTATATTACCCATTTATAAATAATTTTCAAGTTAATGCAACATTTCAGGTAATAATATCTTTGTTTATTTTACGTGTTTTGACTTGTTATTCTTGATCATATTACTTTGATAATGATTTAATTTCTTACATAATGTAAAAAATATTTATATACCATATATATTCAGTATATAAATATATACATATATATATAATATATGGAATGAAATACACCATTCATGAAGATGGTAGACCGTACGTACACATGAACGTTGTTTCTGTTTTATTATCATATTAAATGGAATAAAGTAAATGAAATATATATATATATATAAAGTAGAATTATTTATTATATATTTCATACATAATCATTATATACATTTTCATAATCATTCTTAAATGTTTGTAGTTGATGATGAATCTCATCACGTTTGAAGACAGTAGGTCCTACGTACGCATGAGCAATGATATTTTTCCGTAATGGTAAAGGGTAAGGATTTTTATGTAATATTAATTATAAAGTAATAATATCATGTAATATTTATTATTTAAATCCTTTATATTCATCGTTATACCCATCAAAATAATGTATAGATGAAAACCATTTTATTCCACGGTGTGGAGATGGTAAGTCGTACGTACGCACGCATTATGATATTATTTTTCATAGGATGGGTAAAATGAGGAATTTTATTGTACCATAATAAAAAAAATTATCATATATTATATTTTTTATTTATTACTTTATTATGGAAACAACTTTGGAAAGTGAAGTATAAGAAGAAAATAACTTTCAGACAGTTTGTAAAACAATTACCTCTTCTTCGAGTGTCTCCTTTTGATTTGCACAAAAGGACTTATTAAATTATCTTTATGCCCAAATTATGGTATCTAGGATGAATTGAGGGAATTTTGGATGAGAAATTTTCATGTGTTGATCGAGATAAATGGATTTAGAGGTGTGAGTAAAAGAGAAGGAGAGGTTCCCTTTTATAAGAGGGGAGAGGCACTTTTGGAAACTCTAAAACTACTAATTTATTATAAATTGATTTTTGATTTTAAATAGATCAAAATTGATTTATTTAGTGGATAAGATGATTATGGGTCGAAATTATCTCAAACTATAAAATTTATACTTTTTTATTTTATTTTAAACCTTACCATTTTGATTTATCCTTAATTAATCTATTTAATTTTAATTTTGGTAATAAAATTATAAATAATAAATAGTTATAAATATTTACTTATATGGTTTCAATTGTCCATAAATGAAAAATTTAAGAAATTTTAGACATTATAATTCTCACTATATGGTTTTTAAATATTTTTATGATTTTTAAATAATTTAATAAAATGTAATTTTTATAAAATATCAATTGTTTCAATTTTGGCACTATTCATTAATTGACTTTAAATAAAATCCAAATAGAACAATAACTTCTAATAAAACAATTTAATACACTATTAACATGTCATTTTCATCAATAAAATTTGTTTAAAACCTTAATTAATCAAAATTATATTTATTTTAATATTTTTAATGTTACTTAATTGATATTTATACTAATAAATTAATTAATTCTTTCCTATTATGTCATTATTTATGGTGATTATTTAATCTCAAAAAATAATAAATAAATTTGTATGATGTATAAAATATATTTATATTTATATAGACTATTTTTTATCAAATTTATCTCCAGTTTATCCCCGTATTAAAATTATTATACTTATAAGAAACGAGAGTGTGACATTTTTTACATTCTTTGATTTTAATCATAGCTATGAAAGTTTGATGGACAAGTGTCCATTAAATGATTCAATTTCTAACCTGAGGTTATAAGATTAAAATTTTGGTCATATAATAATATTTTGTTAATTTTTTATTATGTTTTTAATCTTTATCTATTTTTTATCTCTTATTTAAAGAGATTAACTCTTACTGTGACTACTTTTCTTTTTACACTATAGGGTTGATATAGTTACTATAAAACGTATAACAAACCCCAATTGGATCATTTTTAGAATCAATAACACTATAAAAGTTAGTTGGTCAAACCATATATTTTTATGACTTTCATATCATTTAATAAAATAGTATTTTTTTTTTTTAAATATTATTTATGTCAATTTTTGACACTATTTAATACATGATTTTTTAAAGTCATAACAACGTCATTCCTTCAAAAAAACTAAATTAACTCATCCCTATCATGTAAATTTCATCTAAAAAATTCATGTATGGCATCAAATATTTAAAATTATATTTATTTTCATATTATTAATATCAATTAATTGATTCTTCCTTTAATAAATCGATTATTGCATCATCATTGTGTCACCATTTAATTTAATTATTTATTTTCTAAAATTATAAATAAATTAAAATGATGTAGATAAATATTTTCAATTTCTAAATACTATTTATAGTCTGATATATCACTTATATAACATTATATTAAAATTTATACAGTTATTAAAATCTGAATATGACATTTTTAACTCTTCTTTAAATAAAATATAATAAATGTCTGAATATAACACATGTGTCTTTAAAGGGATCATATTTTCGACCTAAGGTTTATTTTGGTTTAAAAACAATTATATAATGAAATTATAACAAGTTTTAGGGTAATTTTTGTAGGATCAAAATAATGATGTAAATTCTCAATATACAAGAGGGGGTGAATTGTATACTTTAAAAATCCCTTTAGAATCTTTAAAGTTAGTTATTCCAAAAGTAGGTTCCGGAAATATGGATCTGGAAATTGAAACTTAACTAAAGATTACAATATGAGATTCTACCTTAAAGCGTATAGAATCGAAATGAAAAAGAGTACAAGTAAGGAAGTATAAGAAAGTTATACTTTCCTTACAATACAAAATGCAGCGGAAAAAAACAAGTAGTAAAACTACAAGTAACAAGATATAAGTCTTTTAACCCAAAGAGAAGGGTATCCAACAACCTTGGATAAAGGTCCCTTGATTTATACTTTCAAGAAAGTCTGTCTTACCCACACCAGGGTAAGCCCTCGATACGAAGATCGGAGTCTCTGTCTTGTTATCCCCGTAAGCCCTCAACTTCAAGGTAGTTGGAAACCTCTCTCTTCCTCAGCATAGAATCCCTCAAACTTCAAGGTAGTCAGCACCTCTGTCTTCCTATCCCTGGAAGTCCTCGAATGTAATCACCAACATTCGGAGCCGCACGAAGCAAAAACTGAACGAGCGGTTCAGTACGCACAAGGCATGAAAAGCTTTATCTCTCTAGAAATCACCTTAGCAGCGTGTGGTCTCTAGATCGGTCAACTTCTCTGTTGTTGTGAGCTCTTTCAAATGAGTTCCTATTTATAGGCAAGGTCGGCCTCCTTTTCAACGGTCATATTTTCCTAAAAAATTGGAGGGACATGTACACGTGTAACTTAACCAACGGTTAGTTTATAACAGAATTGATGACATCGTTTTATAACAAAACAAGTGTAACAGAATGTACGACATCATTTTAAGTTTAACACAAAAGTTCAAAGTGAAGATTCGGAGTGTAAAAAAATGTCAAGGAGTAGAAAAATTATAAAAGTGCATGAAAAATGAAAGTTCGGAGTCTAACCAAAAATAATTTTCAGAGTCTAAATAAATTCGGAGTGTATAAAGAAAAGTTGATCATATTCTATTTAATATGTGAATTCGAAATGAGAATTCAGAATGAGAATTCGTCATCAGAATTCATAATGAGAATTCTTCATCAGAATTCGTAATGAGAATTCGTCATCAGAATTCATAATGAGAATTCGTCATCAGAATTCGTAATGAGAATTCGTCATCAGAATTCGTAATGAGAATTCATCATTGGAATTTTTAATGAGAATCCGTCATCAGAATTCGTAATGAGAATTTGTCATCAGAATTCGTAATGAGAATTCAATGTCGAACTTCATGAGAATTCATATCTAGAATTCGGAGTAGAACTTTATCATAGTTCGTATCCGGAATTCGGAATGAAACTTCATTACAGTTCTTATCTGGTATTCGGAGTGAAACTTTATTACAGTTCTCATCCAGAATTCGGAACCTAAAACAGAATGCTTCATATCAAAGTTTCAAATGATTCTGAGAATATAGAAATGAATCTGATTTTTATATTTAAGAAAAATATGGATATAGTTAATGAAAATATGATAAGAATAATTTTTCTTAAAAAAGCGATCTTCCTTATAAAAGCGACTTCCCTTATAAAAGCAATTTTCCTAATAAAAGAAATTTTCTTTATAAAAGCAATTTTCCTTATAAAATCAATTTTCCTTATAAAAGCAATTTTCCTTAAAAAATCAATTTTCCTTATAAAAGTGATTTTCCTTAAAAAATCAATTTTCCTTATAAAAGAAATTTTCCATATAAAATAAATTTTCCTTATAAAAGCAATTTTCCTTATAAAAGAAATTTTCCTTAAAGATAAGGTGTTTGTGATTTTCAAAACAAGTAGGAATGGAAAAGTCATAAGGAAAACCTTATTGACTCAACAATCTCCCCCTTTTTGGAAAGCACAAACATCCTTACGAAAAAGAAATTCTAAGAAGGAAACATTAAGGCTTATCTCTCTTTGCTTATGAATATTGATGAATACAACTAACTCCCCCTTAGTCTTTGAAACTCTAAGGATTGTATTCTATATTTCTGTAATGATATTTCATTAAGAATAAGAATGTCTTCTTTAATGAAAAACTCCCCCTTAGATAAACTCTGTTAGAGTTATTTTTCTTTCTCACCCCTTTATTAAGATTCTTTTTCCTTTTCCCCTTTTATTAGGGTTCTTTTCCTTCTCCCCTTTTGTTATTTTCAAAAAGCATTTGAGGGAATGGAAAATATAACAAATTACCTGAAAAATTAGTTACAACAACAAAAGAAACGAGCAAGGAAGATTTTCATTAAGTTTGGAAGTTCAAAATCAAGAAAGCCAAGATATAACAAATGATCGGATTTGTCTATTTTGGATATTTTTCCTTTTCCATGAGACCCTTAAGAATATTCTTTATCTTTTTCAAGTATTTATGGTCTTCCTTAGCTTGCTTTTCTAACACAACTATTCTTGCACTTTGAGATTCAATCTTTTCTTCCTGGGCTTGAAGCTTTTCTTCCTGGGCCTTCAAGATTTGTTCTTGCTTTAACAACTTCTCTTCAAACTCAATCTGATGATCCCTTTCATACTTCCAGTTTTGAGAAACAGAATTCAGCTTCCCATTCAGATCTCTGACTTCTTGAATCCGGAAATTCTTCTCAGCTATCAATTTTTCTTCAAAGGAAGAAGTAAGTTCATTTATCTTCCTGTCTTCTTTCTCAAAAGCATCTTTAACATTATCTTGGAATTCATCAAAGAGCCTCATATATTCTACAGTCTTCCTCGACCAACTAGTCATTCTCTTTCAAGATCTTTTATGGGCTTCATAGCTGACAAAAAAAGTTTTTAACTGAGCCTCTATCTCAACACATTTTTCCATAACCATGGATACGGAGTCTGTTTTCCGATTCAAAGAATATTGGAGCATCTGGCATCTTGAATCAATACTTGAGAAAGTCAGAATAGTACCTACCAACTTCTTTAATGACTGAACAACAAAGTCATGCCCCAACGAAGATGACTCTGAATCCGAGACTTTGCTTGGATAATTTCCTTCTTCAATTTTCTCATCCTTCTTCTTATAAGAATCACCAACTTCCCTTCTCTTTACAACAACTGAGCTCGGGGTATCAACAACAAGTTTCTTTCCCTTGTCCTTTTTCGGAATGGATTGATGTTCCATAGTCTTCTGTTTACTATCAGAAACTTGAACAACATTGTCTTCATCATCAGCAACTTTTTGAGCGTCATCCTCTACGTTCTCCATTTGAGCAACATCATGTAGAAGTTGTTCTTCCTCTGCATGATAGGCTACTTCTTGTTCTCCTTCCTCCTCATCCTTCCCTGGAGTGACTAACTTCGATGATTCGGCTTATGAATTTTGGAGCGACAAATGTTCCGAAGGTGTCCCCTTATAATCATCTACTTACTTCAAAACATCTCTCTTCTCACCACTACATTCAGCAACTGATTCTACCTATTCCACTTGCTCAATCTGCTCAACTACCTCAACATTCTTAGCAACTGCCTCTTCTGGAGTGACAAAGTTTCTTCCTAAAGTCTCAGGTAGAGATTCCAAAGAAAAAGATCTCGGAACGGGAATGTTTCTGGAGGCCATCTCAGTAAACTTTAATAAAGTCTGAACTACCTCAGCTTCAGACATCTTCTTCTTAAGATTCTTTTCTTTTTCTTGTTTTTCTAGCTCATCCACTATTTTTTCTTTCAAGTCCCTAGCCTCCGCAGGATCCAAGAAAATTTGAGGTTCCCCTTGCACTCTCTTCTCTTTGATTTCCCTCCACTTAGCAACTACCTCATTTGGGTAAGCTTTATTCTTCTTCGTTTTTGGAGGTGCGGAATGAACTTCCTTAGATTTGGGATTCTCTGCTTCAACTTCAACTTATTTCAACTTTCTCTTCTTCACCGGCTTAGAGGATTCAGGTTCAACAACTTTCGGAACTGCTTCTTCTTGAGCAGGTAAATCAACAAACTGACCAGCCTTTTTTTCAAAGGCTACATCCATCCTTTTGAGAGTACCATCACTCACCAACATAATCTTGTAAACTCTTGGCTTAGACTTTCAAGACTCCTTGAAAGACTCAAGGCACTGAACTATTAACTTTGAGATGATTGCTGGATACATTATGATCTGAGCTCTCAGATTCCCTTTCATAACATTTTCAATGGTAACAAGAATGTGTTTCATTAGGTTAAACTTCCTCAGATTTATCATAAAATCTAGAAAATAAATCTCACTCTTCTTCAGACTATCTTTGTCACCCTTCCTCGGTACGATAAAGCCTTGTACCCATAATTCAAGAATCTGAAAATTCGTAGACAGAGTAGCAATCTTCGGAGCCTTGTTATCTGACAGCCCGAGAGTCTCCAAATCTTTTTCCTTGTCAAAGCTTCCTTTTGAATCCGGTAACACATGAGAGATGAACTCGGCTTCTCCTTCATTGTTCATCCCTACCAAGCTGGTTTCCTTGGCATAAGAAAGTTTATAAGTTTTTCCATAATACTTAAATGACAACTTCTCCATACCATATTCCTTAAAGAAGGAAACTGTCTCATATAATTCTATAAGAAAATCCAAATAAACTTCATATTGATTCTCGGGCTTAGACACAGCAACATCCTCCCATCCGTTAAGCTTAATATTCTTGGATATAAGAGAATAATACTTTTTGAAGAAATTAGGATGAACCAACCTTTCTCTATATACTAACCACTTAGAAATTGTCTTAGAGGAAGACATGTATTGAGAAGCTACTTCCACAGACATTCAGATCTGAAGACTTCTGAGAAGTTCGAAACGGAGAAAGTTGAAGATCGGAACGGCCTTAAAACAGGGAGGCAGAGCTTTGGGACACTGGAGCTTGAAAAACCGAAGTGGGACGAGCATTTGGGGTCCCCTTTATATAGGCAATGAAAATATGGTTCATATTCCTCCATTGATCGAATGGTTGTAACAAGCTAAGATCAGATCTAATGGTTGAAAACTTATTCTCAAGAAAACTTGAATCCGGTCTTTTGAGGTTTTTATTAAAACAATGATTTAAGAAAACTATAATCTGAAAACAAAATATAATAAAATACTAGCAAGTAAAGTATGATTACGAAAACTTGAGTAAGGAAATCATACCTTTCGGATTGGATTAGAAGGATTATTTGTAATGGGTAACATTCTAAAAAAATGACTACGAAAAATCTTTATTACGAAAAGACATAGTTCGCAAAACTCACTGCGAAAAACTCAACAAAGAAAAAAACAAGATTTTTAGCATGAAAATTTTCATTACAAAATTTTGAAAATGAAAATCTCATTATGAAAGTCTTGGTACGAAAATATCGTTACAGAAACACTAGTACGAAATTTTCCATTCCATAAATTTAGTTCCTAAAAGTTTGAAAAAACTAACTTTGAAAAATTTTAGTTACTCTAACAATCAAATGTACTCCCCATATGAAAAGGAGTTTATTAATGTAAGGAGAATTTTTCAACAGAAATTTAATTAATAAAGATTACCTTATGGTTATCATTCCTAACTTCTATTTAATGTATTCAAATCTATCAGAAGACAAAGATTTTGTGAAAATATCAGCAAGTTGATCTTGCGTTCTGATAAACTGAAGAATAATATCTCCTTTTAGTGTGTGATCTCTAAGAAAGTGATGCCTAATATATATGTTTTTTCATGAGAGTGATGTGAAGGGTTCTTACTTAGAAAAATGGCACCTGTGTTATCACAAAAAATTTGAGTTTTAATAAAACTCAAGCCATAGTATGTGAGTGTGTGTTGCATCCACAACACTTGAGCACAACAACTTCCAACTGCTACATATTCGGCTTCAGCAATAGAAAGTGCTACAGAATGTTTCTTCTTGCAAGACCAAGAAACTAACGAATCTCCTAAGAAATGACAAGTTCCGGATGTACTCTTTCTATCAATTCTACATCCACCAAAGTCAGCATTAGAAAATATTTTTAGAACAAAATCATTTCTAGAAGTATAAAATAATCCTAGATCCATGGTTCCCTTAAGTTAGCAAAAAATTCTTTTTACTGCCTTTAAGTGAGATTCCTTAGGATTGGATTGATATCTTGCACATAAGCATACTGAGAACATTAATTCTGGTCGACTATCTATTAAGTAAAGTAAACTTCCTATCATACCTCTAAAAGATGTTTGATCTACTGGTTTCCCAGCTTCATCAAGATCTAAAGAGTTTGAGGTACCAATGGGAGTACTTATACTCTTAGTGTTGTCATAACCATACTTTTTGAGAATATCTTTAATATACTTATGTTGAGATATATAGATTCCTTCTGGTTTTTGAGAAATTTGAAAACCAAGGAAAAAAGTTAACTCTCCCATCATACTCATTTCAAAACTCAGATTTCATTAGACTTTCAAAAGAGTCGGTTAAAGATTGCTGAGTTGAACCAAATATGACATCATCAACATAAATTTGAACAATCAAGACATTTTTCTTATCTTTCTTTATAAAAAGGGTTGGATCTGCATTTCCATTAACATAGTTATTTTGAATAAAAAATCCAGTGAGTCTATCATACCATGCTAATGGGGATTGTTTAAGACCATACAGAGCTTTGGTAAGACTAAAAACATAATCAGGATGTTTTGTATCTTCAAAACCAAGAGGTTGTTCAACAAAAACTTCCTCTTGAACATAACCATTAAGAAAATCACATTTCACATCCATTTGAAAAAGTTTAAAATTAAAGAATGTTGTAAAGGCAATTAGAATACGGATAGATTCAAGTCTAGCTATTGGAGCATAGGTTTCTTCATAGTCTATTCCCTCTTGCTGATTATAGCCTTTAGCAACGAGTCTAGCTTTATTTCTTACTATGACTCCATTTTAATCACATTTGTTTCTGAAGACCCACTTTACTCCAATAATAGAAGTTTCCTTAGGTATTTCAACCAAAGTCCAGACTTTATTCCTTTCAAATTCATTTAGTTCATCTTGCATAGCTTTGATCCAATCATCATCACCTAAAGCTTCATCAGTGCTTTTTGGTTCTAATTGGGAAAGAAATGATAGATATTCTACTTCATTTCTTAAGGAACTTCTAGTCCTTACAAGTTGATTTACTTCACTGATGATACTATCACTGGGATGATTCTTAAGAAACACCTGATTTGGGTTTTGGAAAGCCTGTTCATGAACATAGGGTAGAAATTCTTCCGGGGTAAATGTTTCAGAAGTATCTTCTTGAACATTATCCTTATCAGAAGGTTCTTCTTTCAAAGGTTGACAATCAGTTTTTGAAAACACATCCGAGGATGTAGGTTGGGATAGTTTAAATACAAAAGGATCAGACTCATCAAATTTTACATGCACTGTTTCTTCAACAGTACAAGTATTTTTATTAAAAACTCTATAAGCCTTAGAAGTTTTGGAATATCCTAAGAAAACTCCTTCATTGGATTTTGGTGCGAATTTATATAAGTTATCTTTAGTATTCAAAATGAATACTTTGCATCCAAAAACCTTGAAGTAGGATAGTATTGGTTTTCTACCATTCCATAACTCATAAGGAGTTTTATTAAGAAAAGGTCTAATGAAAACTCGATTTATAGTATAACAAGAAGTACTTATAGCTTTAGCCCAGAAATGTCTAGCTATATAATATTCACTCAACATGGTTCTAGTTATCTTTTGAAGAATTCTATTTCTTCTCTCAACTACACCATTCTGTTGAGGAGTTCTAGGTGCTGAAAAATTGTGAGTAATACCTTTTCTACTACAAAAAGTTTCAAAATTAGAATTTTGAAATTCTCCTCCATGATCACTATGAATAGTTTTCAATGGAATGTTTTTCTCATTTTTAACCTGAGCTCTAAAAATTTTGAAATAAGAAAAAGATTCATATTTATTTTCTAGAAAATAGACCCAAGTAAATCTAGTGTAATCATCAACTAGAACAAACACATAGTATTTGCCTCCAATACTTCCAGTTTGTGTTGGACCAAAAAGATTCATGTTCACTAACTGTAATGCATCAGTTGTTGAGACTTCACCGATTGATTTAAAACTAGATTTATGTTTCTTTCCATATTGACAAGGATCACAAACTTTAGAAGAATCAAATATAAGCTCTGGTAGATCCTTAACTAGTTTCTTCTTAGAGAGTTTGCATAAGTTCCTAAGATTACAGTGACCTAGTCTTCTATGCCATAACCAGGAATGATCTTCCATTCCACTTAAGCAAGGTAAATCTTGGCTCCTAAGGTCTTCTAAATTTAAGGTGAAAACATTCTCCTGCCTATTGGATGAGAGAATAAATTATTCCTTGGAATTGTGAACTAAGCACTTATCATTCCTAAAATTCACAAGGTATCCTTCATCACATAACTGACTTATGCTAATGAGGTTGTGCTTAAGACCCTTAACAAAAAGAACATTTGAAATCAAAGTATTACCTAGAAGAAAAATATTGCCAATACCAACAATCTCTCCCTTAGCATTGTCTCCAAAAGTTACCTTTCCTCCTTTCATTTTGATAATCTTTTCAAAATAGCTTTTGTTACCAGTCATGTGCCGGGAATATCCACTATCCATGTACCATGTGTTGTTGCTGGTACTCTTTTTATTTTCCTGAAATTAAGAATAGAATTAGACTTTCGGAATCCAAACTTGTTTGGATCCGAGATTTCCATATAACAAAATTTTAGGTACCCACATCTTCTTAGAGAAATAATCTTTGTGAAATCCTAGAGATTGAGTTTTTTTTAAGGAACAATTCTTTGCCCAGTAACCACCACATTGACACTTGGTACAAAATGGGGCACTTTGAGGAACAAAATAATTGTAACTAAAAATTGGTTTTTCATGGGTATAACCAAATCCGGATTTATTTCTTAAAGGTCTTATTTGGGAATACATTTTATCGAAATTTTCCTTACCATGGGTAAAGTTTGATAAAAACTTCTTTAAGGAAAAAATTTTGGACTTGAGTTTTATAACCAAGTTTTTATCCTCAAAATCATTAGTTTTAGAACTAGATCTAGGCTCGAAAACATTTTTCTTAGAAATTACTTTTTCTAACTCTTTAGAAAGTTTGTTCTTCTCAGAACATACTTCTTCATGATTTTTCGAAATACTTACAAAATCATCAGTTTTCCTATCAAGATCTTTAGAAAGATCTGATATCTCCTTCGTAAGAAGAGAATTTCTAGAGTTTTCTTTATCAAGTTTTTTTTTTAGTTTAGAATTCTCAATCTCAAGAAGTTCAACAAACCTAGAGACTTCTTCATAAGTAGGTGTAGTATTTTCTTCATCAGAAGAGGATTCTTCATCAGAAGAGTTATAATACTTACTATCCTTATAATTTAAAGATACATTGGTCAATGATTCAGCATTTCGTACCTTATCCATAAATCAATGATTATCAATAGGTAATATAGCTATAAGACCAAGATTCTTCTATCCTGAAGATTCATAATCAGAAGATTCTTCTGAAGAGTCACCACCACTGGCACTCCAGGTATCATTTTCTTTCAAGACTTTCTTAGCTTTGGCTTTATAATACTTCTTTTTGTTCCTGTCTGAATGCCTTTCTTTACTTTCTTTCTTTTTAAGTAGAGGGAAATCTGGTCTAATATGTCCAGCTCTCTTTCATTCATAACATTTGACTTCTCCATATTTTCTATCTTTCCTTTCCTTTTTCTTATACTTGGATTGGAAACTTCATTGGCCAGCTATCTTGTTCATCCTTCAAGCAAGATTTTCTAACTCATTTTTAGAGACTTCACTCTCACTCGAATCTGATTGGAAAATAATTTTCTTAGACTTGGACCTGGTTACTCTCTCAGGAGTCTTAGCTTTCATCTGATTTGATGTTGTTGTAAAAGCAGCAGTACCATTTCCATTCTTCTTTTTGATATTTCCAGCATCTCTCTTCATTCTTGTTTCATGTTGGAGAAGAGTTCTGAAAAACTCATCAAGAGAAATTTGAGTGACCTTCCTATTTTCATCTATAGCAGTTCTTTTGGATTCCCACTCATTAGGCATGATATCAATTATCTTGTCCACAAGTGCTTTATCATCTAACCCTTTCTCTCCCATAGACTGTAAACTGTTGACTATAGTCATAAATCTCTGTTGAACTTTACAAATTGGTTCACCATAAGGAAAATTGAAGTCATGGTATTCAGCTCTAAGCATAGCTCTCCTAGTTTCAATCACTTTAGAAGCTCCAAAGTGTGTAACCGATAACTTCTTCCAGATACAATTAGCTGCTTCACAAGAAGAAATTTGGTAATATATATTTCTAGTCATTGAACAAAGCAAATTATTGCGTACCTTATAATTGAGTTGATACTCTTGATTTTCCTGGTTAGTGAAAGTTCTAACTTCCTTATCAGGAATTTTATAATCTCCAGTAAGCATAACAAAGTTTTCCACTCCAGTATTGATAACAAAAGTCTTCATTCAATCTCTCCAGTACTCATAGTCATTACCATCAAAGATTGGTGGTCTTGTAGGATTTATATTATCAATGGAACCGACATTAATTCCTGCCATACTTAAAATAACCTTTGGCACACAAACATGTTAGTAGAAAATAATAACAAAGTTTGGAATGACAAAGTTCGGAATAGAAAAGTTCGTAATGAGAAAGTTCGGAATTATAAAGTGAGCAAGAAAAACTTATACGTGAGTACAAGTATTTCAGAGACCTCCTCTAATACCAACTGTAGGATCGAAATAATGATGTAGATTTTAAATATACAAGAGGGGGGTGAATTGTATACTTTAAAAATTCCTTTGGAACCTTTAAAGTTAGTTATTCTGAAAGTAGGTTCCAGAAATATGGATCCGGAAATTGAAACTTAACTAAAGATTACAATATGAGATTCTACCTTAAAGCGTATAGAATCTAAATGAAACAGAGTACAAGTAAGGAAGTATAAGAAAGTTATACTTTCCTTACAATACAAAATGCAGTGGAAACAAACAAGTATTAAAACTACAAATAACAAGATATAAGTCTTTTAACCCAAAGAGAAGGGTATCCAACAACCTTGGATAAAGGTCCCTTGATTTATACTTTCAAGCAAGTCTGTCTTACCCACACTAGGGTAAGCCCTCAATACGAAGATCGGAGTCTCTGTCTTGCTAACCTTGCAAGCCCTAAACTTTAAGGTAGTTGGAAACCTCTGTCTTCCTCAGCAAGGAAGCCCTCGAACTTCAAGGTAGTCGGCACCTCTGTCTTCCTATCCCCGGAAGTCCTCGAATGTAATCACCAACATTCGGAGTCGCACGAAGAAAAAACTGAACGAGTGGTTCAGTACGCACAAGGAATGAAAAGCTTTCTCTCTCTAGAAATCACCTTAGCATCATGTGGTCTCTAGATCGATCAACTTCTCTGTTGTTGTGAGCTCTTTCAAATGAGCTCCTATTTATAGGCAAGGTCGGCCTCCTTTCTAACGGTCATATTTTCCAAAAAAATCGGAGGGACCTATACACGTGTTACTTAACCAATGGTTAGTTTATAACAGAATAGATGAGATCGTTTTATAACAAAACAAGTGTAACAGAATGTACAACATCGTTTTAAGTTTAACACAAAAGTTCGGAGTGAAGATTCAGAGTATAAACAAAAATGTCAAGGAGTAGACAAATTATAAAAGTGTAAGTAAAATTAAAGTTCAGAGTCTAACCAAAAATAATTTTCAGAGTCTAAATAAATTCAGAGTGTATAAAGCAAAGATGATCAGATTCTGTTTAATAGGTTAATTCAGAATAAGAATTCGGAATGAGAATTCGTCATCAGAATTCGTAATGAAAATTCATCATCAGAATTCATAATGAGAATTCATCATCAGAATTCATAATGAGAATTCGTCATCAGAATTCGTAATGAGAATTCGTCATCAGAATTTGTAATGAGAATTCGTCATTAGAATTCATAATGAGAATTCGATGTCGAACTTCATGAGAATTCATATCTAGAATTCGAAGTATAACTTTATCAGAGTTCATATCCGTAATTTTGAATGAAACTTCATTACAGTTCTTATCTGGAATTCAGAGTGAAACTTTATTACAGTTCTCATCCAGAATTCGTAACCTAAAACAGAATGCTTCATATCAAAGTTTCAAACGATTCCGAGAATATAGAAATGAAACTGATTTTTATATTTAAGAAAAATATGGATATAGGTAATGAAAATATGATAAGAATAATTTTTCTTAAAAAATCGATCTTCCTTATAAAAGCGACTTCCCTTATAAAAGAAATTTTCCTGATAAAATCAATTTTCCTTATAAAAGAAATTTTCCTTATAAAAGCAATTTTCCTTATAAAAGCAATTTTCCTTAAAAAATCAATTTTCCTTATAAAATCAATTTTCCTTAAAAAAGAAATTTTCCTTATAAAATCAATTTTCCTTATAAAATCAATTTTCCTTATAAAAGAAATTTTCCTTATAAAATCAATTTTCTTTAAAGATAAGGTGTTTCTGATTTTCAAAACAAGAAGGAATGGAAATGTCATAAGGAAAACCTTATTGACTCAAAAATTTTATAATAATATTATATTATTTAATTTACCTTAAATTACTCGATTTACCCTTAACCATGGTAAAAAAATAAAAATATACTAGAGTTACTATTCACCAAAAAATTAATTTGACACTATTAGAAAAAAAAAATATAATAATTAAAACCATGTATTCCCACTTTTCAAAATTAAATTCATAGAAGAAATAAAATTATGTTTAATGTTAATCTTGTAGATGTGGCTAGAAGGTGGTTAAAAGAGATGTTCAAAAGTTCAATAAATTTTTATATCTAATTCTATTATAAAAATTATTCTAATGACCAGAATTGGATTAATATATGTATCATTTATTAAGTTATAGTTTTTATATATGTATCATTTATATGTATCATTTAAATGAAAAATTCAGTTTTTAATAACAATGCAGTATTTTATACTATTCATCAAAATTGAAACTTTTCATAAAAATACCAAAAATTCACCCTGAGCTAATTTTGATCTTCCAAATTCAAAAGTGAAATCTATTTTTAAAAATAAAATTTATAAATTTTAAATGTGGTTAATACTATTCATAACTGCTTTTTAAATGGCTAGTGTGCTAGGTCAAAGTGCACTCGAACTCGGTGTTGTGTGAAATGAAATCTATTGAAGAAAATGAATTTAATTAAGAAGATACAAGATATAAAATATTAGGGTGTTACATTCTCCCCTCCTTCAATAAATTGAATCCTTGTAATTTGAAATCGGGATCAAAAACTACGGGTTGATATTTTTAAAATATCTTTATTGAAATACCACATCGGAAAAAGTATTAATGAGACCTCCATTTTAAAATAAAAAAGGAAAGTAAGAAGGTCACCATAGATAACACATACTAGGGTTCCATGTAGAAAAACATGGACATAAAACAAATTTAACCATCAAGTTCTGATGGATACTGATAGAGAACATGATTAGGAGAATGTTAACAATCACAAAGCAATAAGTATGTGATGATCCAAGGGACCATTTGATTCATCAAAAAAATAAAGTACTAGAAAAACATTTTTTGGTTTTATGATAATTTACATATATTTTAAGAATTCATTTACTTCATATACTAAGAACATAATGAAATATACTTACTTACTTAACAAGTAGATTATCTTCCTTTAATCAATTTCCACCGCAAACTCATATTTCTCTCCAAACGATGATTGTTCAATATAATTTTTTCACACTTAAAGCACTGGATTCAATTTTTAGAGAATCTCATAATCCAAAAAATTTTAAATATCTGTTTCTATTATCTTTATTCATTCACCAATACCAAAATTTCAGTACAAGATAAGATAATTCCCAAAAATAATCTTCAATATTCCCCAGTAAAACCACAAATTTCAACATAGAACATTCAATAAATAGCTATCCTACTTCAAAAATATTTTATACTAAGGTTGAAATACATAATTCAGATATATTTGACTATATAGTCTTCCAA
Organism: Viscum album; assembly: GCA_963277665.1. Taxonomy (NCBI): domain Eukaryota; kingdom Viridiplantae; phylum Streptophyta; class Magnoliopsida; order Santalales; family Viscaceae; genus Viscum; species Viscum album. The sequence continues at coordinate 839,355,137 of OY728137.1, forward strand.
TAAATCACTATTGATGTCTCATACCAATTTTTATTATCTAAATCTCATAATCTCCAAGGTTTTCTAAACATTTCCCTAAATAAAATAGATCACTATAAATTCATAATAAAATCATATTTGACTCCAAAATATAATTCAACAATTATTCATTAAAATATTCTATTTACTTCAATCATAGAGGATTCCCAAAATAGTGAATGTCTTTTAGGGTAACATTAATTACTTATTCCCCAAATCATTTTCCAATACCAAAATTATCTATTAGATAAAACAAATGTCCCTTAAATAACCTTTATTCATATGATAAATAAAATGTCATGATAACTAGGAATTCACATTGGCTATTGGTAGGTGTTATACCATTTCCTCGCATCAGTTATGGATTCAAGGCACATTTCCTTTCCAAATGTAATGGGTTGTCACCTTGCTTATGGGATGTCTATTTCATAAAACTATATTAATAGAACTTCTAAAATATATAGGATGAAAATTCTTGAAATATGGATAATCACTAAATAAATTTTTAGATAATGTTTTTAATACAGCTTCAATACATAAATATATCATTCATTTATTTCTACATAGGTCATTCTTTGGCCTAGAGGCTATACTATAGAATAAAGAGTTGACTGGGGTAATGCCCATGACCCTTTCATTTAAGGAAAATAACTAAAAATGGATTCTTAGGATTAGTTTTATTTCCTTCCATTGTACTCCTCATTTTTCTCAAAAATTATTTGCTTTATACCCTTCTTTCCCACACATAAAGAATTTATTTGTTTCATTGAGACATTTTCTTGGGTGTATCCTTCCACATTTCTTACATGATAGAAATTGAGCATTCTTTTCTCCATTTTATCCACTGTCGGAGCTCATATAATGCTCCACCTTTCTCTTCTTTGGTGAATTCAGAATTTGGTTAAGGTATATGTTTTTAATCATATTTTTGGAAAACTGATTCGGCATTAACATGATATATTTCACCCCTATAAACATTCCATTTGGTTTCTCATCACCACTACTTTTACACTTTTTCCATCATGTTCAATGTTAATATGAATCCTTTGGGTTCCATCCATTGACTAAAACCAGAAAGCATAGTGTGAGTAATAATAGTAATAAAATCAATAAGAGAATACCATGACACATTATTTTTAATCTAAAACACCTTATATTTAACCAAGTTTATTCATTCATATCTTATATTAAAATCATTCATATTGGTTTGTAAAGAAAATGTGAATTATCCTAAGCATATCTCGTGGGAGTGTCAAACCTGGTGCGCAGTAAGGCCCATTTTTGTGTACCATGTTACCCCGAGTCAGGACCGAGACACATTTTCATATTTTTTACCTCTAGGTACATCTGTTCTAGAAACACATCCACTTCTAGTATCTATAAATGAATGTATTTTCTAAGAATATACACATAATCACTAAATTACTGAAATACTTATTCTCAAAGTCTATCTTAGGGTTTTGTTCCCTATTTTTCATTTTCTAAATCTAGTTTCCAAGGTTTATACTAAACTTCATCTGATACCAACTACAACCCCATGAACCTAGATGTCAGGAGACATTTCATTATTTTAATACATTTTCATGATTAGAAGTAATCAAATATTGAAGTATTGATCATTTTATTAGTCTTGGAAAATAAATTTCATACATAAACCTTTCATTAAAATTCAAAACATAAAATGTAACAAAGATAATTCCTTGATAATTACAATATTCTACATGATTAATCCTGCATATCAATAATAAAACATTTCTTGGTATCCAGGGAGTATAAAAAAGAAGAAATGGGTGAGCTCAGATTCTCAATAAGGGTAAAAAATACAGCAGAAGATTTCATAAATAAGCATAAAATATTAAGGCAAGTTATAAAACTGAAACACAAGTCTTTTAAACAAATATTGAGAATAATATGGAAAAAATAAATTTAATAATTACGAATAATCATTCACAAGGATATTCTACTAGTCTAATAATCACATGTAATATCCATAACTAATCTCATAATGACGGAATGCATAATGTCTGACATCATAACCACACTATCAAGGCCTTATGCCAAGACCATACATAAATGGGTAAAAAACCAAACTAGTTTGTATCATGAGGCCTAAAAATGTATCTAGGAGCTATAGTGGGCCTCATCTGTCACTTAATAAGTCCAATGCATTCTTCTAATTAAAAGGTGAAACATAACCAACATAAATGTTCTTATTAAAACTAACATAGGAACTGTTAATACTTTAACCATAAACCATGAATGATACCAAAATATCACATTAACATTCCATAATGTCATAAACGCTTCAATATAATATGGTAGATTTTATCATAATAAATTAATCTCAATTAATCATAAATTCGAACAAAGTATGTTGACATAGATGAAAATAATCTAATAAAATCATTTAAATTTCTTGAGAAAAACAACCCTTTTTACTTTGGAACCATTTAAAATCGATGAAATTATAAAAAAAATCTTTTAAAAATAACCTTATAATCTTGTAAGGGGAGATTTAAAACATTCAAGTGTCATGAAAGTAGAAAAATCCACTCATGCCGCATAAGTTAAGAACACATTCTTTCCTTAACTTGTCAAAAATGTTATAAAGTACCTTGTTTAGAAAATGACAGAAAGATTCCTTTTAAAAAAATTTATAAAAAGTAAAACATGGGTAAAAATGAATTTAAAATATTTTCAAGGAATACTTAGAATATTTTGAAATACAATTTTAGGAAACATAGACATCGAATATAAAGATGTCCCATTATATACTTACGTATAAACAATCTCATAAAATAATGAGATTGTGAAATAAACCTTACATAAAACCTTAAAAAAATTCATTTTGGAAACATTTTAATGAAATTAAAATTATAAATAAAATTTTATTTATAATCCTTTATATACTTATAAATAAATATTTTTTATAATATCAAGAATATTGAAATGGATAAAGGATTAATTCATTAAACATTAAAAGAATCTCATACCACTTTGAACATTTAAATCATATGCTCGATATCTTCAAATGAATATTTAAATATCATAAAGATAAATGTATTCGGGATATAAAATATAATAGGGGTATTACATACACCACACACAAGAAATAGGTGGTGAACATGGCTTATATGCCACAAAAACTAAAAGTGAGACGGAATTTCCCTTACCTTAGGTCTGATACACTCAGTACATGTCCATAAATTATGTATAATGGTTTTAAAAATATTAATAACTTATAATTTAATCATAATAATATTTATTATATCATATATGATTAATTTTTGACTTTATATTATCTATTTATTAATAATTTCTAAGTTAAAGAAACATTTTGGGTAAAATTTGTTTTGTTTATCGTACATGTTTTGACTTGTTATTCTTGATCATATTACTTAGGTAATGATTTAATTACTTCAAAAATGTAAAACATGATTTATATATAATATATATTCAGTATATAAATATATGTAATGGAATACACCGTTGATGGATATGGTAGGTCGTACGTACGCATGAACCATGTTTCTATTTTCCTATCGTATTGAATAGAAGCAAGTAAATGAAATATATATATATATATATTATAGTATCATTATTATTTCATATATTTCATACATATTCATTGTATACATTTTCATAATCATTCTTAAATGGTTGTAGTGGAGGATGAATCTCATTGTGTCGTGGAGACGGTAGGCCTTACGTACACACGAGTGATGGTGTCATTCTATAATGGTAAAGGGTAAGGAGTTGGATGGAATTTGAATTATACAGTAACAATATCATGTCATATATATTATTTAAATACTTTATTTTTAATGTTATAACCTTAAAAATAGTGTATAGATGAAAAACAATTTACACCACGGCGTGGAGATGGTAAGTCCTACGTACACACTCTTGGTGATGTTTTTTTTCATAAGATGGGTAAAAGGAGGAATATGTTTGTCGCATAATAATAAAATCTCGTCATGTATTAAATGTAGTATTTATTACTTTAGTATTGAACCAAATTTGGAAAAGAATTACAATAAGAAAAGAACTTTGAAAGAGTTGGTAAAACAATTACCTCTTCTTCGAGTGTCTCCTTTTTATTTGCACAAAAAGACTTCTCAGGTTGGATTTATACCAAAATTATGGTATGTAGGATGAATTGAGGGGATTTTTTAGGAGAAATGGGAAAATTTTGGTGGAGATAAAGGTCTTTAAAGGTGTGAAAAAAAGATAAGGATATGTGCCTTTTTATAAGAGAGGGGAGGGGCCCATTTAGAAACTCTACAACTATTAATTTATTATAAATTTATTTTTGATTTAAAATAGATCCATAATGATTTATTTAGAGGATAAGAGGAGTTTGGGTATAAATTAACTCTACCAATAAAATTATTCATGTTGTTATTTTATTTTAAACCTTGTTATTTTGATTTATCCTTAATTAATCTATTTAATTTTAATTGTGCTAATAATATTCTAAATATAAAATGGTTATAAATATTTACTTATATGGTATAAATTATCAATAAATGGAAAATTTATGAAATTTCAGACATTATAATTATCACTATGTATTTTTTAAATATTTTTAGGATTTTTAAATATTTTAATAAAATGTCATTTTTATAAAATATCAATAGTGTCAATTCTGACACTATTCATTACTTTGACATTAAATAAAATCCAAGCATAAAAATAACTTTGAAAAAAACTATTTAATTCACTCATAACATGTCATAATAACATATAAAAGTTTTTTATCACCTTTAATAATCCAAATTATATTTCTTTTAATATTTTTAATGTTACTTAATTGATATTTTTACTAATAAAATAATTACTTCTTCACAATTATGTCATTATTTATGGTAAATATTTAATCTTCAGAAATAATAAATATATTCCTATGATGTATAAAATTCCTTTATATTTAAATATACTATTTTTGATCAAATTTATCTCAGGGTTATCCCCATTTTAAAATTATTGTAGTCATAAAAAATGAAAGTGTGGTATTTGTCACATTCTTTGATTTTAATAATATCTATGTCATTTTCATGGAAAATTTTCAATTAAATGATTAAATTTATAACCTTATATGATAATGCTATCAAATTTATCAGATAATAATTTTTTAAAAAACATTATTATGTTTTTAATCATTATCTATTTATTTTAACTCTTATTTAAACAGTTTAACTCCTACCATGACTATTTATCTTTTTACACTATAGGTTAGATATTGTTTCTAAAAAATGCAAAAAAACACAATTGGATCATTTATTACAAAATATATAATTTATTTTTTTGAACCATATATTTTTATGACTTTTATATGAGTTAATAAAATAGTCTTTATTTTAAAATCCCATTTATATCAATTTTGACACTATTTAATATACTGTTTTTTTAAGTCATAACAACTTTATTACTTCAAACAAAAATATATTAAATCATCTATAACATATAAATGTAATATCAAAAAATCATGTATGGTATAAAATATTTTAAATTATATTTATTTTAATATTATTAATATCATTTAATTGGTTCTTCTTTTAATAAATTGATTATTGCATCATAATTATTTCACCATTTAATTTAATTATTTATTTCTTAAAATTATAAATAAATTACCATGATGTATATAAAAATTTTATATTTGTAAATACTATTTATAGTCAACCATATCCCTTATATAATTTCATATTAAAAATGATATAGTTATTAAAATTGGAATATTATATTTTTTAACTATTCTTTAAATAAAATATAATAAATATCATAATCTAACAAAAGTGGATTAAAAAGGATCATATTTTGGACCTAAGATTTATATTAGTCTAAAAAACACTTATCCAATTAAATTAGGGAAAGTTTTAGGGTAATTTTATAATAATATTATTATCTTTTACCATTAATTTCTTGATTTACCCTTAACCATGTTAAATAAATAAAAAATTACTACAGTTAATATTCACCAAAAAATTAAGTTGAACCTATTAGATCATAAATTTCATACTAATTACAACCATTTATTTCTATTTTTCTAAATTCAATTCATTGAAGCGGTAAAATTACATTTAATGCTAGTCTCCCAAATGTGGCTAGAAGGTGGGTAAAAGAGACGTTCAAAAGTTCAATAAATTTTTATATCTAATTATATTATAAAAATTATTCAAATGATCTAAATTGGGTTAATATATGTATTATTTATCTATTATGACTTTAATATCAATTTAAAGTAAAATAATTATTTAAATGAAAAAAGTTGAGGGCTCCTGCTTGGCATCCAAGAGACCCAAGTTCAAAACCAGGTGGAGGTGAATTTTTGGGTACTATAGAAGTACTATAGAAGGTATTGTTTAGTATTGTAGCAGTCGAAACTATTCACCAGACTTGGGCCTTCGGGCCACCGGTTTGGGCCTATGAGTCTCCAGGGCCTTCGGGTCATCAAAGGTCTTCGGGCCTCACGGCCTTCGGGCCACAAAAACTATGGAGTAGCCCAATTCACATAGATTAGGCCCTAGAAGAGGATCAAGAGAAAAAAGACTAGCATTCACCAGAAGCAGAGCTACCAGATTGAGAGAATGATAAGGTATGGAAACCACCATCGGGACCATGCACCGTGCATATTTGTATGGGGAAATGTTTGCTGATCAGTAATGCAAGGTGGGGATCTAGGTGATCAATAATGCAGAAGCTAGGGGAGGGGCAGTTCCTGTGGGTTGGGCCTACGGGTCATTTATTGAGCATAGTATGCCTTTGGGCCTTCGTTGCATGTATTGTGAGTCATTTAGGGCCTTGTGCATTGGGCATATGGGTCATGTATGGGTTTCCCTTCATCCCTTAAAAAGGGGATTATCTATAATAAAATAAAAAAGAATTCCTTTGGGCCATTAGGGCTAATAACAATGTAGTATTTTTTACTATTCATCAAAAATTGAACCTTTTTAGAAAAATACAAAAAAAATAACCCTAATCTAATTTTTATATTCCAAGTTCAAAAATAAAGTCTATTTTTTAAAATAAATTTTTTAAATTTCATAATGTGGTTAATATTATTCATAACTTCTTTTTAAAAGGCTAGTCTGAGAGGTTATAGTGCACTCGAACTCAGTGTTTCATGAAATGAAATCTATTGAATAAAATGAATTTATTTAAGAAGACACATAACATAAAATTTTGTGGTGTTACATTATTTTTAGTGATTAAAAATAAATTTCTTAGGTAAAAATTAGCTACCTCAATAAAAACCAAAAACAGAAAGAGTAAAAAACTAAGAACAAATGACATAAAAATGTTTAAAACATGCATCGAAAGGTGGGGATTAGTCTTTATAAACCTTACTCATTCTCACACTATTATTTTATACTTAATATTCATATTCCATGTGAAACATGTGATCTATTTATCTAAAATATTTATATGTGCCAAAAATTCCCTTCTCTTCAATTATTAATGGAACCACCACCCCTCCACCTCTCTACACTTAAAAATCCCCATAGGATCAATCCACACTCTACCCAAGTACCTAATAAATACTATCCAAATATCATATAATCTTTTATTTTTCCAAATGACCAAGCTAACATGCCTTAAATTGGTGACCAAATGAGAACATCTAAAGCAAGAGGTAATTTTTTTGCACCGCACCATCTTAATTATTTTCAACTTTCACCACCACAAAACCCTTATATACAAGAGAGTATGATATAACTAGTGTTATTAATATATTTTTTGTTTGTATACTAATGTAACATCCATTTTAAACCTTCCTCCAAAATCATTGATAAAAATGAAAACACCGTCATCTGTGTGTATAAACTATTGCCACTATGAATGATGTGTTCATGTTTCCATCACAGAAATTTGTGGATAGTTTAAAAAATTTATCTAATAAGATAATATTATTTTTATAACATGTTATTTATTCTAAACTTATATGGTATTTTATTTTCTATCTTCCTCATATTTTTAAAAAATGAGAGCCCTGTCTGTGTGTAAGTGCAGACTATCGCCTCCATGTGATGATGTTTCTTTTTCATTTTCCATACTAAGTAGAATGGTTGGAATAAATCCTATATGTAATTTATAACAAGTTTACTTAATAAAAAATTGAAATTTATTAATGATAATATAATATCTTTCATCAGCGACATTAACAATACATGATTATAGTAAATTTAACTCCTAAAAAGGAAATATCAAAGTACCATTTCTAATTTGATTTCATTCATGAAAAACTTGTTTACCTATATAAATATGATGTTAATGGAATAATAAATGAAATAATGATATAAAATTAAATATATAATGAAACAATTTTATAACTCTTTGACCTTGGTCAACATACCATGAAAGTTTTTGAGAAATTGACTGAAGAACTTCAAGTAACAAACATAAGAAAAATGATGTAATAAATTGGTGACACAAGATGATAAATATACAATATAAAAAGAAATATATATATATATATATATATATATATTAGTTTTATATTAATGTTTAAAATAAACTTAATTTGATGATTCTGGATGTTAAGTGGAACTATAGAGTGATTTCGGGCATGAGGTAAGGGGTCTTTCATAAAACCCTTAATACTTTTGATCTGTGAGTTCTCATTAATTTTCTCTCATTTTATGAAATATTATTCTCGTGAATTTATTATATTTTTGTATATATATCCCTTAAATATATACCTATTTAAATACCCTTTTAATTTATATGTTTATAATTTTTTTTAGTTTCCTTTGAAATTCTATATTTTAAGTAAACCCAGTTTAAGGGAACTTTCATATTTCTTGTCTCACATCAATCATCACCCCATGAAATGTTTTTAAAACTTGATTAGCTTGTAAAAACCATAATTATTTTATGGATATATCTATTTATTCAATTATTTTTTTATGGTAAAAAAGATATATTCTTCTTTAAAAATATCATTACTTATTTCCTAAATCTTCATCCAAGTTGTACATTTTTATTCTTTCTTCTCTTAGATCCTTCTCATGAATTTTCTATATTGGATGTAAATGATCAATACCGATGTTTAATTTTAAAATATGAACATCCAAATGATTTAATTACTTTTTCTCTTGGTAATCCTTATTACATAGCCTTTGGTTATTCCTTGAATCAGAATAATGAAACCCATTTATTTATCATGTGTTTGATCATGATTATGATTAATGTGTGGTTTATTTTCCACATTTTGAACACATATGTATGGTTTTCTTTTATTTAAGGGGTTTTCCTAGAATTATATTTCCCTAAAATCCATTGGGTAAAGCTTTATATCTCATTATATGTTATATAATGGATTAGGGAGTAAACCTAATCCACTATGGGATTTTGTTCACTTCTTAATGATGATCTTGAAAGTGACCCTTGAATTATGTTTATGATATCATGTTTTATATTGTTTATAAATTTGTATCATTTTATGAAATCATTTCCTTATTTCATGTATCCATTATTATTATCACCCTCTTTATGATATCTTTTTATGTATCTTGGCTCTCATGTTATGATTTATTTTCATATTTATTCCCTTACTAGGATTTATTGCTTACCCTTTTCTTTATATATTCTCCCTAAGATATCCTATGTTGTTTTAAAAGATCAATGGGAATTTGGATCACTATGTGGATTTTTAAGTAAGGATTATGTTTTTATGTTTAATTTGATATATTTTAATTTCTAATGTTCCAAAGACACTAGACCTCTAGTTCTTGGATTGTATTTGTTGTAATATTATGTTAGTAATTATGAAATAAAATGTGTTTAAGTATTGGGTCACTATAGTTAGTTTTAGACGAAATTTATAGTTATTTTTGTAGATTAGGATGACATAACCTTTTTGAAAACCCTATGGAGAAGTCTAAGGGATAATCCTAATTATAAGAGAGCATCATAAATATTTTTAAAGTAAATATTTTGTGGTTCTCCTTGAAATTATATCCCTATATGGATACTAAAAAGTGGAATCATGATCTAGAATAGTTGTACCTAGAGGTAATAATCCTGAAGAGGGAATTTTGGGTAATAACTCAACTTTGGCATGTTTTATGAAAAAGAGGCCTAAATACATAGTTGGATAGACACTCTGGTGGGATATACTTTGGTTAATCATATTGTCTTTACAAACTTTTATGAATTATTGATATCCTAGTTACTTCTAAAGACTAGGTTGATAAGTGTAAGATAACCCATCATAAAGTAATCTAGGTTGAGCTAAAATTGATATAGGTTGAAGTAATAGGGTTATAATCTAACATGATAATATAAAATGGTGAAATGTTTTCAATTTAAATCATTTTTATGTCATTGGTTATGATAATACCCCTTTGATGTTAAATATTTATCGTTAATGTTAACACTTTTGGTTTTAGTGGTGGCCAGAACCATAAGGAACCAAGTTAACCTTGTGTGTGAGGGATAATGATATGATTACCTCAAAAATCTCCCCATTAGAATGGGAGATGGACTGAGAAATATAGTGGTTATACCAAAAAAACTATCAAAAAACATGATTAACAATGTAACCATATATTAAATATTTAGTACATCCAAGAAGAAAATGATGGTGACTTGAGAAGGTTATAATGAAGAATATAATGAAGGAAAGAAGACTATATTTCCTTCATGTTAAAAATTTGAAAAGAAACACCAAGGGGTTTTCTTCAAGATTCAAAGATTATTTACTTATGGAAGAGGGGGTCATCGAGCATCTAATTGTTATAGAAAAATGAAGAGTTTGGTTAACACGATTGAAAAAATAGATTTCATCCTATGGTACCATTAAAAAATCAACATCTTATGTGTGGGGAACATGGGAATTATCCAAGTCAATTACCTAACCCAAGGAATAAGAAATAGTATGATCTTGAAAAATATCAAAAACCAAGAGGAAAATGGAATGCTTATTCAATCACTACTCCTGAAGTAGATCCTGGTATTTAAGGTACACAAACCCTCCAATCCAGATATATATATGTATTATTTGAATATGATTCTTGGAACTATTATAAATCTAATAATTTTCCTAAGTTCGTTAAATCTCCACCTTTATGACATTATTATTGAAAAATATTATAGTGGTATGATTATTTTATTCCAAGTTGATGAATATAGAAATGTGCCTTTAAGAAATATTATTATCATTCCTTTAGAAACATTTAGCATGATTTTAATTATGTATTGGTTCCCTCCCCTTAGTAGAAAAATTAATTTGAGTAAGAAAAAAATTCACATTAACCTATGATATTCTATCAATAAAATAATAATAATCAACACCTTAATGATTAAAATTATATAATGTGAGTCTTGATATCAAATAAGGGTAGACTCTTAGACCAAATAATTAGATAAAAACTCAATATTATAGATAATCTTTTTATAAGGAAAGAGGTATATTTCTTAATTTTATAAGGTTGATATCTCTCTAGAAATTATATACTTCAGTGTCTCTATAATTCAGATTACCTTAGACTATTTTCATTGATATGCGATAATTAAAATTGTAAGGGTGAAATTTATTTCATGGGGGGAATGTAATGCCCCGGGTTTTAGGATCCATTATTATTATTATTATTTATTTAATTATTTAATTTTAAATATATTTTATCAATTATTTCAAAAGGATTAAAACATGATGAGAAAATTTGACCTACATGAATTGAACCAAACTAAATACACTTTATTCATTCATAAGTGGTACACTATAGCAGAAAACATAAAACTATGTACTGCACACCATGGATTATTACTCACTATAGATAAAGTACATCCATTAAACGTGTATAAAAAATATAGGTAATAGATAGAAAACAATAAAATCTTCATGAATAAGAAATACCCTAGATTATCTTCAACCTTGAGGATTAACAATATCCATAAAACCCTATAATGAGAAAGAGCACCATGAAAGGATACATTATGAAAAATAAATAATAATAAATAACAATTGTGACTTGCAAAGTGAAAGTGGAATAAAAGAATGATATAGTAAGTCTATATATTTGAATGAAATCTGATTATTATAAATATGGTCATTGCAAATATTATTGTCGCAAATATGGTAATTTTAAATATGTTCAATGATCATATATCTAATGGATATAATAAATTCATGTATTTTTAAGTAGTAAATTTAAAATAATAAAACTCACAGTGAAATAAAAATATGATATTAAAGTATTAAAAAATATATATTTTATGCATTATGTATAAATATTATTATTATTATTAAAATATAATATTATGTAAATATAAAATAAAAAAAAATATATTTCAATATCAATAGAGTGGTAAAATAAATTTTAGAATATAAGTAATTAATTAATGGTATTTATTAATACATATTTAGTATAAAAGTAATATTGATTTTCAAAGAACTTTTTTATTAATTATTGTATTTTTTGTAATAAAAAATTAAATTGAAACATTTAAAATATTATTATATATGAACTGATATACCAAAATAACTTAAATTTGAAATCAATATGAAATAATATTAAGAACACATAATGTTTAAAAACACCATTTTTTCAATAAAATCTGGTTTATTAATAATTTATATTTTTCATTTAAAATAAAAATATATAAATTTTATAATTTTATTTTTATAAAATAAACTTATTTATTTAATTAATTATTTAAAAATTATCTTATTATGAATTTTTGATATTTTTTTGAAATAATCAATTTTTAAGTGAAATGTAAAAATACTAATTTTTCTAAAGACTATCAATTTTATATTAAAATAATGACATAATAGTTTAAGAAACCCCTTGATATAAATAATAAACATTATAAATTTAAATTTATTATTTTAAAATAATATTTTTACAAATAAAACCCATGCTTAACATTTTAAAAAATTTTGGTAATGTTTTATCGAGAACTGTTTTTTTTTTAATAAAATTTTGACCTGGTGGAATTAGGTTTTTGACTTTTTTTATTGATAATTAAATATTATTTGAATAATAACATAATTTTCAATTTCAATTGATTCAATAACATTGATAATTTCTACTTAAACATAAAACGTATGCTTAGACATATAGTTTTTCTAAATACAGGTGTTTTCAGTTTTACATGAACTCATTTTAAACTTATATTTTATTACACATAGAAGTTTTATTTTATAAATTGGAGTTTATATTTTGAATCAGTAGGTTCAAATTATCTAATAATACTCCTTTAATTTTTAGGCATTAAAAATAAATTATTTATGTAAAATTTAGTTACCTCGGTAAAAACCAAAAATGGTAAAAGTAAAAATATAAGAGAAACTAACAAAAACATATTTAAAGCATGTTTATAAAAGTGTGTATATAGATTTCTTGGCCTAAAACCTTCAAAAATATATTATTATCCACTATTGTTTCACTTTCTAGGTGAAACATGTGATCTATTTATATTAAAGAGTTATGTATTCCAAAAATTATCTTCTCTTCAATTATAAAAGGAACCACCACCCCTCCACCTATAAACACTTCCAAAGCCCCTTAAGATTGTCTCAGGTGACTTCCTAGCCCTAGTTCACTCATAAGTAACCAAAATATGTTGGTCACATGGTCTCATGTTTGCCTCTCCATACGTTAGAGGCTACTGACTAGCAGTAAGGGTCTAGGGTTTCCCCATGGGAAGACTATGCCCTCGTGTCAGAGTGATAATAGTGGTAAGATAAAAATAAAAAAATAGTGAAATCAATAAACATAATATGAATCTTCATATGTAAATCATCTAGACATATTAAACTGATGTGTAACCACAATATCCCAGTCATATTCAAATGATTATCATGACATGATACTATACAAAAGGGGAAATGTACGAGATATAGAGAGACATTCATATACCACATACAATATACAAATATAAAAAAAGGCCAAGATAACTGTAATATAATCAATATCATAACCTCAGACCCCTTCTCTTATACTATATCATAGGGAGACAATCAATCATCCATAACTAGACTATTTCCCTTGTCCCAACATGTAACCATGAAGTTTTTCTAGGTATCAATCAGCAACCTGAACTGGGTGTTAGTAAACTCAGTATGCCACCATTAATTATATATATAAAAAATACTATTTATCTCATACCCTGCCCCTGGTAATTATTTTATTTTATTAATTTCATGACCTTGAATAATTTTTTTCAGGATCGGGTTGAGCCTTGGTTTAAATTTTTCAGTTTTAGTGAAAAATGTGTGTTTTAGGTTTCACGTCATATGGCACACGAGAAGAGCCTGGTTTGGAAACCTTGCGGCTTCACCCAGGTAATTTCATGGCCTTCCTATCTTTCAATAACTAAATAAAAATTTAAATGAGTAATAAAATGAGACTATTATTATTATTATCATTATTAAATGTTAAGAATAATTTTATTAAAAAATTGTTTATATTATAATTATTAAGAAAGAAATAAATATTAAAATTATTTTTATCATTATGGTATTATTATTGTTGTTGTTATTATTTTTTTGGAAATTTTTTTGGCTTCTAGGCTGGTGCATGGGCATCGCACGATTAATAGAGATTGTGTGGTCATCCCATACAATCGTGCGACAGCTTCTGGAGATAAGAGCTACTGCACAATTTGCACATGGTTACATGAGCCATGTACAGACCATGCAGTTTCATTCAGCTAAATAAAATAAATATTGTTACTATTATTAAAATTATTATTATCATACATGATTATTATTTGAAATGAAATGAATATTTTTATAATTATTATTACTATTGATTTTATAAATAATATAATTATTATGAATGTTAATTATTATTATTATCAATAATTTTAAATTTATTATTAAAAAATTTGTTATGATTATTATTAAGAATTTTATTATTTTTATTTTTATTTTTATAAATATTGAAATTATTAATATTGTGATTAGGATATTTTTAGGGTGATTTTTTTAAATGAAAAAAAAAAGCATTGAAAACCCTAACCCTCATGTTACCCCCCTCTTCTCCTACCCAACGCATAGCCCCCTGGTGCACTCTACCTACCCCGGCGGCCTCCCCTTCTAGCCTCACCAGCTGTATTCCCTCCATCCCTCTCTCCCTACCCAGCGCCACTTTCCATACCTACCGGCGGCCTTCCCGGCACTAACCGCTCTCCCTACTAGAATCCCTTTTTGTCCAGCACCCCCCTTTCGGCACCCCTTATTCCAGCAGACCCCCTTAATATGCACTATTCCTAATGCATATCATGATATTATGGTGACCCACCCCTTCTCTAGTGCCCTCCTACCCAACAACCCCCTTGCTGCTGCATTTTTGTCGGTTCCCTCATTATCGATGACCACCCTTGTCAGTGCACACCTTCTCCAATGTGTCGCACCTGCCGGCACACTACCCATTCTGACATGTGTTCCCCTCTCTTCCAGAGTGTGCAACCCCTTTGGTATACAGTACTTGATTTATTTTTGTTTTTCCCTTCATTTTGGTTGGGAGTTTTTTTTATTAAGGGTTGTTCTTAGTAGGTATTGGGTGTTAGAACCTGCATGGAGTGGATTCAGGTTTGTGTTTTCATCGCATCATGATTTTGAGGTAGATCTTCCATTACACATGCCTTTATAATTTTATTTTCATCTATTTCTTACTCTTATAACCCTATATATGTGCTAATTATTTTTATTCAGCCTTTGTTTAATTTATTTTATATGGAAATTGGTAGTTAAGCCTTGTTTTGTAAAAAATGGTGTTGTTTTGTGATAATTGTGCACACCATTTTTTTAATGAAATGTTCTATTAGTTTCACATCTGGTTTTAATGTCTATCACATGGTTTAGAAATTTAAATAAGTTTATGTCATACAAATTGATGTTTTATAACATTGTGAGTTCCAATTGAAATTGTTTGTTAAGCATTGCATGCCTTGTTTTTTGGAAAGGTGCTCGATTGCTTTTATGTGCTAAAATCAATATAAAATGATTTATGTGATTTTATTAAATTTTTGGCAGTGTGTGAAATTATTTTTGTGGTTTTTTATGGCTATAAAAAGTGTTTTTGTTTTTTTAAGAAATGGGTATGGGTTTTTAAGGTGTTTTGGCATGTGTTGCTGATAAATGGACCGTTTGGAATTTTCATAGAAATAGTTGTACCTTGGATCTATAATCAAAAAAATTTGATGCAATTTATCAATGTTTTCATGTAGAAAACAGTGTGTTCACATCCATTTATGAAAATTTCATGTGTGTTCTTGATAAAAGTAGGTTTTGTGAAATAATGGTTTTCATTTCTTGAATAAGTTTTCCAAGTGGTCTGAAGTGGAAGGAAGAGTGCGTTTGGCTTTTGGAAATGGTTTGGAACATGTTGATAAAGTGTAACCTATTTTGAATTTAAAATAAAGTCATTTTTGTTTGCAAATGTGGCCTGAATTCCCAAATGGTATTTCATAAATTTTTGTGGAATGGAAAATGGTGTTCTATTTTTTTGGTAAATGAACTTAGTTCTTCTAAAAGTGGTGTTTTGAGAAGTGTGTTTGAGGCCCATTTGGAACCTTTATGAAATTGGTGAAAATAGCTATTGTGAAAACTCTCCTTGGATTACTATCAAGCCTTGGTTTTGATTGATTGTTTAGGAGGCCCATGTTGAGAGGATCTTGGGTGCTCGAGTAATTTAAAGGCAATAGTTTGTTCCTTATAGTGACTCGGGGTGATTCCTACTGTTAATTATTATTATATATCTATAAATATAGATTGTGATTGGATTATTAGATGGAATAAGTTGGCTCATATGTTTTTACATACATGATACATGGTGACCTGGAATATTTAGAGAACCTTTTGAGAATTATTTTTTCACCAAAAGTTCATGTACTGACCAGTGGCCCATAGTAGGGGGATATATATTTGAGCTTATTACTATGGGATTGCACCCCTAGGTCTTTCCTGAGTTAGGGTGGTCGGTCATTTGGGAATTTTTATTTTCATCGTGTTTGATATGCCAATGGGGATGGAGTCTCATGTATTAGTATGTTCTGGATTTTTTTTGATCTCCTCAGTCCGCCTATGTTTACTTGTTCATAATGCTTATATTGTTGAATGTGATATGTGTATGTATATTTTTTATCACCTGTGTTATGTAACTAATGTAGTGACTTCATGTGTAGTGTTTTTATTGGAAAGTGATGTATGTTTTTAATGTATCTCATGAAGATTTCTTTCAAAGAAATGTGTTTTAACTTTTTCGTATAAAATGAAATTGTAAACATAACTTTACCCTTTACTATTATAATGTCTTACTAATATAATGAATTTGGTTTTGGAAATGAATAAGGTTAATGAGTGGTATTTTTTTGAATAACATGTAGAAAACATTACTTTTATATATTTTAGTTCAAATTTGAAAATGGATGTTTCTTTTATTTTAAAGGAAGTGCATTGGGAATAGATTATCGGGCTACCCTACTGATCTTTATACTCGCTCCTATAGTTCTTTTCTATTTTTATATATCATGTAGGTTTAATCTTGGTTTTCATTCTCCTTGACCGACGGTTGATCTTTGTGTTGGAGAGTGACCCATGGGGTCACATGGAGATAGCTTGGTCATCAAGTTTGGTCTGTTTAGTTACATCGATCAGTTGTACTTTCATTTTCTTATATTAATGATGTTAAGTTATCTTCATTTATATATTGGTTGTTTTTTTTCTTTCCATTATTTAGTTTATTGTTTATTTATTGGGCGAAATTGTTCCATGGTGTACTCTGATGATTCCTGGCACTAGTTTTCAGGCCGTGGGGTTCGAGAATTCCCCTCAAGCCTTATTGCAGACTAGCTCAGGTGACCGAATTAGGGTCGACCCAAGTTTTTTTGTGATAGTATGTGAGTATAAATATAGTTTTGTGTAGGTAAAATTATAAAAATTAGAAACAACAATTGAAATAATAACCATGTCATGGTCGGGTTCCACATGGGATGTCTGGCTGACCATACATGCTTCTACCACAACCAAATGTCTCTAAATAGGTAACTTGTAAAAATTCATATCCCTAGAATATCATAAGAGTAAGAATTTAATACTTATAATGATTGGGTAATAAGGGAAAACCAAGGCATCCTTGACCTTATAAGTTCATGCCTGCTCATAGTAAATAAACATGAAGCCTAGATAAAGGGTGTCAGTGTAATCTAAGGGGTACACCGTTGGAAATGCACTGGAATAAAATCTATAACCAATACCTTTGAAAAATTACAAATTAAATTTCTATCTAAGCATGAGTGGAGTGAAATATCCTAGTATATTTTTTAAAGAAGACTATATTCGATAGCATATAAAAATGAAACACCGAGCATAAATGAACAATGAAATATTATTATTTAAATGTGACCATCATAACCTTGATACTAAATTTGTATCAATAAATAGTATTAACTTAGTTATGAAATATATTAAGTTCCAACTCAATTTAAATATATTGATTAATGTTTTGGAAATAAGCACTAAATTTTAGTAAATCCATTGTATTTTTCAAAAATATGTTCTTCTTCAAAAAAAATTCAATGGATTTTTGTTAGAGAATATTATAATTAATATTTATAACATTTATAAATTTTATTTTTCAAAAAAATATATCATTTTTGGATTCAACGTAACAAAATTTTATTAAGGTGAAACTTTTTTTCTTTTCTATTTGAATAATAAAAAACTATTTTTGTACTTATATGTAAAACTGCCATTTCTTTTCGTTAATAAAGTCCCATTGTGAAATTAATTTGATCTAAAATTAACCTATTTATTATTTTTTTAGATATAATATAATTAATTAAACTTTAATTATCTTTATACATTATTTTGGTATAAGTTTATTTTTGGGCTTAAAACACATTTTTTATAAAAACTATTTTTTACTGTGTTTTACACTTTTATAATAAAATTAATTTATGACCTGTATGGTAATTAAATTTAATGAAATTGATTTAATTTTTAGATTCATAATTTAAAATTTATCATAGGATTAATTTTTGATATTTTTCTAGAAGAAGTTAAATTTTTTCTAAATAGTAAAAAATACAGTTTTTTATGAAATATGGTATCTTTTGTGATATCCTCAAGACATGATTATGATATAAAAATTTATTAAACTTATGTAAAAAATAAATTATGGTAAAATAATATAAATATAATTAAAAAATAATTTATAAAGTGTAAATTATAATTTATTTCATGATAAATATTAAGATCATTTTTTGTGTCGACGCAGTGCTTGCACAGTATTGGGAAAAGTCAAATCTGGTATCTTATGGATAATAATTGAGGGGTAAAAATTATTTTCATGAATTATTAGTTAAATATAATTTATAAATGATCATTTGGACTAATATTTTTAAATTTTTGGCTTATATAAAAATAATCTTATCCAAATACTTGTGTTATTCTTGCACAAGGCTAGAAAAAAAATAGGATATCTTGACACGTATATGAGTAAATATACATAATTAATGAATATAAAGTATTATATTGAGAAAAATTAATTTATTTTTATGAAGTTAATTTATTTTAAATTTTTATTGAATAAATAATTACCTTATATGCTTACACAACACTAACGTAGTAATTATTCAATTAATAAAAAAAAATCAAATAAATGATATTAAAAATATGAAAAGTAATAAAATTTGAGATAAATATTTTGATCTATGAATTTTATATATTCCCATTAAATTTTAAGGATATAATAAAAAAATCTAATTTTCCTTGTATTATGGATGTTATTAAAATCAATGTAATTAATAGTTTTAAAATTGACTTTAATGATAGTTTATTGTAAATATTATATTATTAAATGATATAAAATTCACAAAAAATAATAGATTCATAAAATTTATAATTATATGATTGATAATATCAAGATTTTCCTATTTATGGTCCTTTTAACATTTATAGGAACTATATTGATCCTAAAAGATTAAAAATTCTTGTTGTCCTAGTAAGTTTAAAAAGGGTTAAGGAGGGGTTAAAACCAAATGATAAGAGTAAAAATAGGACTTAAACTTATCCAAAAATTATTTTAAGAGATTATTATAACCCATAATAATCTTCTATTATAAATAAATCAGTTTTTATCCATTTAAAATAAAAAATAATTTATATTAAATTAATATTCTTAGAAATTCCAAGACTGTCCCTTCCCTCTCTTATAATAGGGAACAATGTCTCAACTTATCTACACACTTAAAGAACCATTTTATTCAGAAAAAATATATCCAAATGATTTACCAAAATCCCTAATCACATTATATAGGTCTAAATTTAGTCATAATATGATCCTTAGAGTGCTTAAGGTGGAAAGCAAAGGAGGTTTTACAAATAAGAGGTGTAGAATTTAACCGAATGTTTTAGTGTTATTTCTTCTTTCACATCCTTAAAATATTTTTAAACCATGATAAAATAATAACACCAGTATCCTAAATATACTAAGATGTTATTATTTTAATAGAATAATCAATATCCATCTCCAACATCCATCAAATGTGAAAGGAATCCATCGTTCATGTGTACGGAGGACTATTGCCTCGCGAACTAATGTGATTCATTTTTGATCACCACATCTTATGAGTGGTTATAATGGTGGAATTAATATTTATATATGATATTAATGAAATATTTATCATTATTAAAAAATAATATATCATTTACTCTCTTAACTTTCATTCACTGAAAAATTATAACGTCATTTGTGTGTATGTGTGGAATATTACCTCCACAAAGCGATGTCACTACTATAAAATTGGCCTTTAATAGCAACATATACACATAATATTTATGTAATTTATTAAATTTTAGTACTAATTTTTGAATTTCATTATAACATGAGACATTTAATATATTATGTTTTTAATCGGTAAATTTTATTTATTTATTGTTAATATTATTAATGTTAGGTATTATTTATTCATTTTTCATATGTGTTATTTTTTATTTTTTATTTTTTATTTTTTGGGAATTTCATCAATTCATATTATTTATTTGATAAATATTTATTTACTATGTTTTAATTTTTTCAATATATATTCATCTTTATTTCCATATGTATCCATATTTTTTAATAACTTATATTTAATTAATAAAACTTATCTATTTTTTCAATATTGTTAAAGTAAACTGATTTTTAGTTATTCAATTTCACTCATTTTTAACATGCATGCACTTAAGATTAAATATTAATTAATAATTTTAAATATATATTTTTAAAAATAATATGTATAACTAAATATATTTATACGTGTATATTTACTATATTTATATATTTATAATTATAAATAAATATATATTATTTTAAAAAAAGTGTTTATATAATTAGAAATAAATAACTATATATATTTAAATAATTATAAAATTATAATAAATTTATTTAAATAATTAATATTTGTACTATAATTATATTTATATATATTTATTATATATATATATATAATTATCTAAATATATATAATTATATAAATATTATTTTTTTGAAAAGTATTTATGTAATTATAAATAAATAGTTATATATTTAAATAATTATAAAATTATAATAATTATTTTTAAATAAATAATATATTTACTATATATATATAATTATATAAATATATTTACAAAAAAAATTATTTATAATTATAATTAGAAATCCTTTATTAGCGCTTAAGTAATAAGCTATGATAAAAGGAATCTTTATCAGTGTTTTTTTAGTATTGATAAATATAGAGATTTATCAGTTTGAAAAAAAAAGTGCTAATAAAGATAGAGTTTTATTAGTGCTAAAAAATCACTGATAAATATTCCTTTTATCAACGCTTATTAAATTAGCACTGATAAAGTAGATCTTTATTGGTGCTTTTTTTAAAGTACTAATAGAAGTGTCCCAGTCAATTTTAATAACTCTAACCATCACGAATGAGTTCGCGATATCTGAAGCTCTTTGTGGAAGACACCTACTATCGATGCTCCTCATCATTGAATCCAAGCTCGAATCTAGGATAGAATTAAGGATCCAACTATTACAAGGATCGAGTCTAAGACTCTGACAATTCAAGGTTTAAACGAAACAAAGGCTCAAATGAAATCTAGGTTTTTCAATATCTCTAATTTCCCTCGGTTAACCACTTAACATTCCCAGCCAACATCCATGTATCCCAACTACTCTAGTTGCACTATCCTATAAAAAAACAACCCAAAATTCACTTTTTTTTAGATATATTTATGTATCATCATCTCTAATAGCATGTGGATCACCTTTGGAAAACATTGGTATAGTGCGACTTGAAATATATCAAACCCAATGTTGGGTCATGTTGTTGTGAGGTGTAATAGGATAATGTTACCTATATTCAATGAAATCTACCTATTTTCAATCATAAACTTTTGAAAAATTCATCCATATATCGATTGGTGTTGTCATTGGTTTGGAATATTCCATTGAAAATAACTTGGGAACCACTTTTTCATATTTTGATTGAGAAATTAATGTGCTTTGATTTCCTTGATTCACCTATAAGACAAGGAAAATTTTTTACTCCCCATTCATAGATATCTTGAAATCTTACCTCAAATGATCCACAAAAAAAATCATTATACTTTTTAAAATACACATATATTATGTCTTAGACATATGTGAGTATCAAAATCCATTGATAATTCTCATTCTTGATGTAGAGGTTGTGGTCAACTCTACCTCGCTAAAAACAAAGCTTTATTAGGTATTGATCCAGCCTTAAATACTAAGTCCTCGGTGATTTCTTTATATTATACAAAAAATTATTTAACAATCACACCTTTCTCTTATTTTCATCCATAATAAAACATTAAGTTTCTCAATGTATACTCATCCCTTAATAACTCCATTTAGGGACATAAATTTGACATTGATTTGGTATATTTTTAACTACATTTACACTGAAATAGCCAAGAAAATTCAAATAGTTTCCATCTAGGATATGGGAATAAATTTATTATAAATATAAATTCATTTGATCTAGGAATTATCCTTACACACTATCCATTCTTTATTTTGAGTCACTTTTCTATAGTCAATGAGTTTATTATAGAACACCGACTTGGTTTTGATAACAATTTTGTCTTCCATCCTTAGAATAATTTCCCATGTCACACTGTTCTTAACTAGATCAAGCTCTTGATTCATAGATTTGATCCAATTCTCATCCTTCTCAACCTATCTAAATGATTTGGGATCTAATTGGTAAAAATGTTGTTTTTTGTATAGTATTACTCCTCCAGATTTTCACTGAAACCGTCTGATCACCAATGAAATTTTATTCATTGATTTCAGCCTTACTTGTATTTCTTGTAGTACAACTTTCATCCTCATAAACTTTATCTTATGAATAGTTATTATTGATTTTTTTTCATGAGAATCATCCCCCATTTCTTTTATGTTTTTTTACTACTCTGAGCATTAGTGATCCCAATAATGACTATTTCTTAGATTATTTTAAGAAACATAGGTGAATTTCCACAAGAGATGGAGGATGCGTGTCAAATGACAAAATGAAAAGATAAATATTCAGGAGATGAGTTTATGAGGATAAAAGTTTTCTACAAATTTCAGCTTTGAATTAATTCATAGGATCACAACTACCATATGGGAGTAATTCTTTTCTTAAATTCAATTACCCATTTTCATCAAAGCATACTGAAATTCTTTGAAATGATCAAATTTTGAGATTCCCTTACTAGAATTATCTATAACTTACACCTTTAATAATTAATATCTTTTGTATATTTATTTATTTATTGTACAAAATAAATATTTTATGAACCCAATAGGATATATTTTAATTGAAAATTTATTCACTATAATTGTTTGACAAAATAATACAAATATGGAGTTAAGAGTTCATCAGGTTTACAATAGAGCATGCATAGGACCCTTCTCAAATCCTTTGTCCATGTTTACATAATTTTTATTCAAGAAAAATTAGTCCATAAGAGTTGGAAGATCATTTGATATTTCATGGAATAGATCAAATATATAAATATCAGACTAAACACTAGGAAAACTAAATGTGCACACTGATTGGGATTATACTGTGATTTATGAATCATTTGATATGAATGCCAATGTAAATGATGATGGAGATCACATGGAAGAAATGATAATTGATATTTAATATAACCATTGTGATTGTTCAAAGTTGTTTTAGAATCTAAATAATTGTTCTAAGAGACCATTTTATAATGATTGTGACAAATACACAACATTGTTAGTTGTGCTGAAGTCATATAATTTGAAATGTGGTAGTGGATGGAGTGACATCAGATTTTTAGAACTACTTGGTCTCCTAAATGGAATGCTAACAGAAGAAAATAAACTACCATGTTAAAAATATGACTCTAAATGAATGATACGTTCAATGGTCATAATCTCTAAAAAAATACATGATTTTCCAAATAATTTCATATTGTTTCACAAATACTATGAATCAATAATAAAATTCCCTAAGTGTGGAATAGATTGATACAAGAAAAATAAATCAATTCCTTTTAAATTTTTATGTTACTTTATTATCATTCCATGTTTTATAAGACTATATGGATGTTAGGAAACTGTGAGACAATTAACATGTCATGCAGATACAAGAATTAAAGATGTGAACCTATGTCATCCAGCAGATTCTCCTCAGTGGAAGAAAATTTATTATAAGAATCCTAAATTTGTAAATGAGATTATAGACTTTCATCTTGTGTTATTTAATAGATGAAATAAATCCTTTTGGTGTATATAGTATTACTTATAGTACATGGCCTATCATATAGGTAAATTATAACTTTACTCCATGATTATGCATGAAGTGAAAATACATTATGTTGTCTCTACTTATATCTAGACCAAAGAAACCTCGTAATGATATTGATTTCTATTTGGATTCATTGATCAAAGATCTGAAATTGATGTGCGATACAACTGTGACAATTTATGATACACATAGAAGTGAAGAATTCACATTAAGGGCCATGTTTTACTCGATGATAAAGGACTTACCCTCTTATAAAAATTTATCAGGCTGTAGAATTAAAGGAATGTTGGGGTGTCCCATTTTTGAAAAATGTACACAGTCAGTTTGGTTAAAACATTCTTTGAATACTATGATTTTAGGACAATGAAAGTTTTTACCTCAATGACACGAATACTAATCTTAGACAACATAATTTGATGGTAATATCGAACAAGGTACAACATCATCTCCAATAATGGGTTATCAAATGTTCAATAAATTAAAATATATTAATACTATTTTTGATAAACCATTTTCAAAAAACCTTAAAAAATTAGGTTGAAAGAAGAGATCAATTTTCTTTGAATTTCAATATTGGAATTTTGTGTATATCAAACACTTTCTTGATGTCATTCATATATAAAAAAATGTATTTGATAGTGATATTGGCACATTACCAAATGTTCCTGGAAAAATGAAAGATGGAATCAAAGCTAGGTTGTACATGATTTACATGGGTATAAGGGAAGAGATAGCACCAATGAAGGTTAAATGGGGGAATTTTCGTACTCTAGTATCTTACACTCTATCTATATAGGAAAATTTTTAATTTTTTATTTTCCTTAATAGTTTAAAAGTTTTAGAGGGGTATTCATCAAATATGAAGAATGTCGTGTCAATGACTAATTTGAAGTTACAAGGACTAAAATCACATTACTATCATATTCTGGTTCAAGAATTTATTCTTGTCTCTTTCCATTACATTCTAATAAAAATTTATGGCATACATTAACCAGACTGTGCTTCTTTTTCAAAGATATATATAGTAAATTTAGAGACCCGATTAAGTTTTCAATCATGAATAAATGGGTTTCAGTCATATTGTGTGAATTATATATGTTCTTCCAACTATATTTCTTTGATATAATGGTCCACCTGATGGTTCACTTGATTATAGTGGTTCAACTATGTGTTCATGTCCATTACAGATGGATGTGCCCCATTGAATAGTATATAAAAAATTTGAAAGGGTATGTCAAGAATAAAATTTGGCTAGACATTTGTATTGAAGAATGATATATTGTTGAACAATATATGGAATTTTGTACTTATTACCTATCATATGTTGATATCATCAGTCTCCCAAATTCTCGTCATAGTGGACGCCTTATGGGTGAAGGGATTTCTGGAAGAGATGTTGTTACAATTACCTTGAAAGAGAAGGAACAAGAAACCTTTACATTTTACATAATTTTGAATATTTTTATCCGTACATTGAATCCCACAAATAAATTCTTAGATATTTGAATCCATCAAGGGCTGAAGGATGGATATAAAATACACATAATCAATAGTTTATAGGATGATTTAGAGATCAATTTTATATGGATTTATCTAAAAATATGAATTCAATTGTCAAATTACTTCAATGTATAGACAATGGGCCAAATGGAAATGTTATATATTACATTGGTTTTTTAATCAATATTTATACATTCTAAAAAAAGAACATGATGACTCTAGTACGATATGGAAAAATGGTGTTACTCTTATGGTGGAAGAAATTAACATATCTAGTTCCAAGTATAGAAATATAATTTATTAAAATATGTAATATTTTTGTAATTATTGAATAGATATACAGGTTGTATTGTACAACATTTCAAGTGCTGATTTTCTATTGAAAATGGGCTGACAATATGAGTGTAGTGAAAGTTGATAAAATGGGCTTTGTGAAGGTGAATTTAGTGTGGAAGGGGGAAATATGATTTTTTTCATAATGGAATTACAAGAAGTGTAAGTATTTTATGCCCTGGATCCAGAGAAAAAGAATTGGTCGATTTTCCTGATGGTAACTACAAAAAATATGATCTTAGATGAAAATTCAATCAAGGTTGATCCTTTCAATGGGAGATAATAATCATTTCATGGGGTTCCCTTTATAGAAATTTTCTTGTATGTTAGAAGTGACCATAAAGAAGGGATTTAGATTCTTGATAGAGGAACAAAATCACTAAAACCATTAAGTTCCCTCCACTTCTCAAGAATATTTACATGGAGGAAAATATTTTGAATTTAATTCTTTAAACATTTAAATAGAGATTTTAAAATCAATGTGTCCTATACCACATTGAAATATTTTAATTATAAGCCCCATGAAATAATAAAATTTAACAAAACATTAAATAACACGTGAATAATTAAATTCATGTTATAATATGTCAAAGGGTATATATATAAACCTCATAAAAAATGTGGGAGTATAACATCAAAATATGCCCCAATGAAAGGAGATTGAGACATAGTCCCTTGCATTGAGTCCAACTTGTCACGTGTGACTTTATCTTCCTAAATAATAAACTTTTATTAATTATTTACTTTATTGATAAAAAATTTCAAGTTACTTATTTATTTTATTTAACTTATTAAAATATTTCATACAATTACTTAATCAAATAATTTTACATTGGATGCTTTTCCCATATTCGGCTTATGGTTCAAAATGACTTTAGTAGGTTGACTATGGCCAAAGAGGTTATTATTTAAACATTTATTGAATAATAATAATGAAATAATTATCATATTTATTAATAAATTATAATTTTAAAACCAATTAAGAAATATTTTTATGAAAACTTAACTAGTATTATAACCACGGAGACGGTAGGTTGTACGTACACATGAGTAACATTCCCATTTTTCAATGACCATTACGGAAAGAAGGTAAGTAACATTTATCTTTCTAGAATGATAATTATATCATAAATATCATATTATTTAATTATACACACACACACATATATATATATCATTATTTTAATGTGGTTATGATAAAATAAAAAATACATCGCATTGAGGAGGCAGTATTCCACACATCCACGAATGATGTTATCACTTTTTCAGTGTGTGAAAAGGTAAGAAAAAAAGTGATATATTATATTTACAAAAATATAATTATGTCATGAATATAATATATATTTAATGTATATCACATATCTTTATTAAACCCATCTTTAATACATTCCTTGTAAAGCATGAATGAATCACATCGCTTTGAGGAGGTGATATTCCACACATCCACAAACGATGTTATCATATTCCCACAAAATGGAAAACATGAAGGTGTGTGTTATATAATAATTAAAAAAGAATAAATACATCATAATTATCATATATATCATATAAAAATATCATTTCCATCATTATTACAAACCTTTAGAAGTGGTAATGGAAGAATGAATGACATCAATTCATCGGGCAATAGTTTACCATACACAAGAATGATGATTGTGTGTCCCATTTAATGTAAGTGTGTGATGTTATAGGTTATACCCTTACCATAACAAAATATTAATATATTTAATATAATTATGTTGTTATATAATTATGATATAAAAATAATTTAAGCAGTATAGAAATAAATAAAACAAAAGTGATCATTAAAGAAAGTTACCTCTTCTTTTGGTAACTCCATTTCATTTGCCCCGAAGGACTTACTAGGTTTTTTTCTTACCAAATTGATGATTCTAGGATGATATCCGGTATGTTTGAAGTTTATTTTTTTATTTTTTGGATGATTCAAAAGATCTTAGAGGTGTGAATATATGGGGAGAGTGAATTCCCTTTTATAGTGGAGGATGAGTGGCATTCTTGTAAATAAAAAAATGTAAACACTATTGAGAGGTCTCCCTTACATATTGTACCTCCCATAATGAACCATTTTCTATAAAAAATGTGATATGGTTAAAATATTTCCATAAAATAGGTTATGGAAAAAAATTAGGTCATTTTTCCTCTTAAGATTAAACATTAACTACAAACTAAGTCACTTTAACCTTAATCGTTATAATTAATTTTAATTGAGCTCACTAATATTTTTGGTCAAAAACTAATTTTACCTTAATTTAAATTATAAATTATTATTATTAAAAATATGGAATTCATTTTTCTAAATTCCAATCATATAAGAGGTTGTATTTAATTTAAAATTAATCTCACAGATAAGACGAAACAACCGATTTTTAAAGGAAAAATGTTCACAAGTTTGAAATGTTTTTATATCCAATTTCAATGTGAAATTGATTATAATGACCTAAATTGGATATATTTATGTATTATTTTACTAATTATACTTTATAAAAAAATTAATATATAATTTAACTATGTAAATAAATTAGACGAAAATACAATTTTCAATTAAAATTCAGTATATTTCACTATTCATCAAAAAATTAAACTTCTTAGAAAAATATATAAAATTAATCTTAGGATAATTTTAAAATTTCTATTATGAAGAAGAATTTTAAATTGTCAAATAAAATTTATAAAAGTGAAAAAAATTTAATTTTAAAATAAGTCCTCTATTAAACAGCAGTAAAACTACCTTTTAGAAAATATATCTTTTTATGCTTAAAATTTTATTTCTTCTTGTTTTATGCCTATAAAAAATATTTTTTAATGACTCGCCTTTTCGATTAAGGTATATATCATTGTTTTTCAACATGAATCTTTTTTTAAGATTTTTAAATGTATGTTACGGCCCAGGGAAGGCCCAAGGAGTGTTTGGGGCTTGTTCGGAGCCTAAAGTTTTGAAAAGGTGGGTTGTAGGATGGGCCGCACGGTTTGACTAAACCATGTGGTTTCATACATTGTAACCTAAAAATCCACATGGTTTTTAGGAAGTTGTGTGGACCAAAGCACACAGACTTGTGGTTTTCTACTATTTTGAACAGAGCAGATCTGCATGTTTTGTGTACATTTTGTTAATTGTGTACAGAAACTTTGCGAGCCTAGTTTTGGGGAAAATTTTCCATTTTACCCCTCTAAAAATTTATCCTATATAAATATTTTCTTCTCCATCCTATGGAAAAAATATAATGATTCATTCCTCTTTGATCTCTCAAAGGCCTAAACTTTGTTTTTGATCTAGGTTCTTCATCTTACATTCGATCGTTGATCCAAGGGAAGTGTTGGAAACCTTACAATAAGGATCCCTAGTCTCTCTACTCCTATCTATCTTATTCTTTACAGCTTTTCAAAAATTTTGATTTAGGATCATATTCCCTATTTTGAGGTTGTTAGACTAAAACTCGGATATCATCTAACCTACTTTGAATCTGAGGTTGATATCAAGCAAGGCTTCCTCTATGGCCCTAAGGTAGGTGGTTATGTACTTTTCTATTTGAGTTTTGGTCATTTCATATTTATTATGTTGTTTTATAAGTTTTACTTGTCGAGATTCTATATTATGGTGAATCGTTCATGTCTAATTTACCCTAGTGTGTTGACATACATTAATTGAATCATTTTAAGGGTTTCAATATCACATATTCTATATAAGTATACCCAAGGGGTTTTCCAACCAAATTGGCCATTTTAGGCCAATTTCCCAAGATGAACAAATCTTTTTTGTATCTCTTATATTGAATTTAAATTTAATTTGACCTTTTTCATGTGTATTTTGATGAAACCAAGATTCCCTAGGTGTGTTTGGTTATCTTAGGCATGGAATTTCCAAGATGGGTATGTGACTATTTGATGTGACCCTTCCTTTGGCTTGTGCCATTATTTTTTGATTTTCCATGTTTAAGAAAAGTGAATAAGATTATTTGGTTAGGATGGATAAATTATAAGGTATGGTTTACCTTGGAATGATTTAAATAGATTTTGAAATGCCCCGACCCCAGTTACCCAGAGTCGGTGCATTATTACATAACATTGGCATGATCCCAAGGGATCAAATCCCGAAAGATCAATCAGTTTAGTAGCCTTGTAAATACTAGATACATTAATAAGTTTTACATTACATTATAAAATGAAAAACTACAACAACATAGTCTCCAAAGGCCACACTCATATCCCTTAGACTATCCCAGTAGGTCAGTCATAATATACTTCTTCGCATCCTGGGAAAAATAAAAACATATAAAGGGGTGAGCTCAAATGCTCACTAAGGATAACAATATAGAAGAAACTTTTATAAATAAGCATAAACATTTAAGGCATTGTAAGACTAAAAAAATAATTTTAAACATGAACTTCTGCATAGTATGGAAAAGATAAAATCAAATAATGTCATTTACTTATTCACATGGATATTCTACTAGTCGAATAATCACATGCAATATCAATAGCCACTTTCATAATGATGGAATGCATAATTCCAGACTTCATAACCACATAGTCAAGGCCTTGTGCCAAGACTAAAAATAATATTTCTTCAAGGCCTTGTTCCAAGACACTAGTTTTTGTCATGAGACCTACCGATGCATTGAGGATATATATCAGGCTCCACCTATCACTTACTAATTCCAATTCATTCCTCATATGAAAAGGTTTAAACATAACATAAACATTCGTATTAAAACTAGCATACGAAATGTCAATACTTTATCCATAAACCATGAATGGTATAAAAATAACACATCCACGGTCAAATATATCACAAAACCTTCAATACAATTTGGAATATTTGTATCATAAATAAATCAACTTCAAATAGGTTTAAAATCCATCAAAGAATGTTGACATAGATGAAATCAAAAAAATTGAGAGAAATATATCTTTCTATTTTGAAATTATTTGTAAGTCATGTAATTATAAAAGAAAACATTTATTTTGAAAATATTCTTATAAGCTTGTAACGTAAGCTTTGATGATGTTATAATGGCAGAAAATAGCCACAACCTTCGTATAAGTTAAAAAAACATTCTTACCTTAATTTTGTCGAAAAGGTCATAAAGTACCTTGTTTGGAAAATGATGAAAATATTCCTTTCAAAACACATAAGGTCAAATAAGGGTATAAATGACTTTAACCCATTGTCTCATAAATATTAAAAATGTTTTGAAATACAATTTTATGAAAACACGGATGTGGATGATAAAGAGGTCCCAGTAGATACTTACGTAAAAACAACCTTAGATAATAAAGAGATTGTAAACTTAAACCTAACCCTGTACTTATCCTTGGTCAAGGGTAGGTTAAAATCTTGTATAATGGTGAAATAATTGTTATTAAATTATAAAATAACTATATACATTAATATTATATCATATATGATCTTCTAATACTGCTTTGTTAATGATATTTCAGTAGTATCATCATTTTGGGTGTTAACTGATTTGTTTTCCTTTATATGATTTGGTACATAATTAATGTTTGTTATGGATAGGATGTATCTTATTCATATTCATAATGATATTAAGGCTTTAAAAATTATTTTTTTAATCATCAAATAAAAATTAGTCTTGAATGGATAAGATGGGGAATGAATCTCATCACGTTCATGGAGACGGTAATCCGTACGTACACACGAGTGACAATATCATTATTTTGATATTAAAATCGTATATAATTGGATGGTATATCATATATAGAGAATCATTATCATGTTATATTTATTATTTACATAATTTATACTCATTATTATACCCATATAAATGATGAAGTGTTTGAATAACAAACTACACCACGACGTGGAGACAGTAATCTGTACGTACGCACGTATGGTGACTTTGTCATTTATAGGATGGATAAAATAATTAATATGGTTGTAAAATTTTTATAATAAAATCACAGTATATATAATATACTGGATTTATTATTTTATAATGGAAACAATAAAGAAAGAGAAAGTGGAAGAAGAAAAGAACTTGAAAGAGGTGATGAAATATTTACCTCTTCTTCAGGTTCTTCCTTTTGATTTGATCAAAAGGGATCCTTAGGTTGGCTTCATGACTAAATTAAGGCCTATATGATGAAGGGAGGACAGTTGGGAGTATATTTGGGTAGGGTTTGGCTGATCCAAAAGGCTTTGGAGGTGTGAAATTAAGAGAAGGTGAAGTTTCCTTTTATAATAGAGGTGAGGGTCACTTTACGAAAAGCTTGAAATATTATTTTATAATAAAATAATTTTCGGTTTATAATGGATCCAAAATGAATTATTTAAAGGATAAGGTGGGTATTGGTAAAAAACCTCTCAAATAATAGTTTTTAGACAGGTTTAGGTCATCATATTAACCTTATCTTTTAGATTCAACTCATAGTTTAATAGTTTCTCATTTACCATGTCTCTTTGTATTTTTATATTATATGGTTAATGAACATAAAATAACATTCCAAGAGAACCCCATGTGGTTAATTATTAATATATATAACTTTATCTAAGTCCTTTTTATGAACTTTATATTTTTAGGAATATTATATCAATTAATAATATAATATTTGTTTTAAAAACTCAATTATGTCAATTTTGACTTTATTTAATAAATGATTTCTGTTAAAGTCCTAAAAACTTTATTACTTCTAAATAAATTTAAATTTTCAATACTAACATGTCATATTAACCTATAAAATTAGTGTAATTTATCAAAAGTCCCAATTTACATTTTTTTGGATATTTATAATATCGATTATTTTAGTATTTCATTATTAAGGTAATTATTGTGTCATCATTGTGTCATAAATATATTAAATTATTTAATGTCTAAAAATTATAAATAAAATATAAATATGTATTAAATATTTTTATATTTCTAATGAATATTTATAGTTGAATTTATATTATGTATAACCCTATATTAAAAATGGTTTAGTTATTAAACTTTGAATTTAACTCTTTTAACTCTTTTTTAAATAAAATAATAATAAATGTTCTAATCTAATCCAAGTGGACCTAAAGGATAATATTTTCTTCCTAAGGTTTTTTTTGGTCTAATTAAACTTATCCAATAGAATTATTACATGTGTTAGGGTAATAATAATATCATTTTTACCCTTAATTTCCCTATTTACTTTTAATCGTAGTAAATAAAAGTAAAAAGTTATTATTCATCAAAAATTATTTTCATCTTATTGAACCAAATTTTTCTTACTGAAATCAACCGTGTCTCTTGGATTTTTTAAATTCCACCCATAGATGTAGTAAAATTAAGTTTTATGAAAATTTTCAAATGTTCCTAGGAGGTGGGTAAAGGACGGTAAAAAGTTCGATAAAATTTTATATATCTAAACTTATTATAAAATGAATCCAATGAATTACATTGAACATATATTGGTATTAAGTATCCATTTTAACCTGAAATAAATTAAAATAAAATAACTAAGTATTTAAATAAAAATTCAGTTTTAACAAATAACATAGTATTTTTCCACTATTCATCAAAAATTGAAAGTTTTCAGAAAAATACCAAAAATTCACCCTAAGCTAATTTTGATATTAAAAATACAAAAATGAAGTCCATTTTGAAAGATAAAATTTATAAAATTTCAAAAAGTGGGTATTACTATTCATAACGGCTAGTTTGATTGGTTGTGGTGTCTTTCAACACGAAGTTGTGTACAACACAAGATATTGTATTATTCAAAGGGAAATGTACCGTAGAAGCTTGGGGTGTTACAGATTTCACTTGTATAGGGTGGTTTAGGATCATGCCTTATGGTTATGCATAATAATTTCCTTATGTTGATTGGAACATCTAAATTGAATTTAATAAGTCCAATGACTTGCATGAGAGGCTTGAATCGTGCCTTAAAATGAATTTGTGACGATGTCGTGTTTAAGATTTAAATGTAAATGATTAATATGTTCTACCTTACGTAATTTTGAGATAATAAATGTGCCTCTTAAATGGGTATGGTTGTGATGAGGTCATGAGAGGTGTGTGCCTCATGTCCTATATACTTATAAATGTTACACTTATTGGATATGGAGATAAGGTACCGTGAGAGACCTAATGAAAAGACTGTGTGAGATTCTATCTAAAGACCCAAAGAACATGAGAGCCTTGAGGTAAAGAAGACCCTGAGAGCTCCCTTATGTATTGTTAAGATACTGTGAGAGCTCTTAGAATTGGGTCAGGGGTTAGACCATAAGATCTTCCCATGTATTCCATGTATGATAATTACATCCCAGTCTATCCCAATATATATCTATATATGTATAATTATTACTATATATATGTATAATAAATTGATCAGACATACCATCCAGGGGCTAAAGCAGGTAGACCCACCAGGTGTCCTTTGGGAACCTGAGCGGGTGGTTATTTTTGTATTCATCATTAATTTGTTTTATTATTTATACCGGAACACTGTTTACATATGAGCACCTACTCAAATTACATGTAGACATCATCGGTGGTGTCCTACTGAGATTTGTATCTCACACCCTAATTGGGCCACCCTTAGAACCTGAGAAGATTATGTTTCTATAGGTACTAGAAAGGGTAAATGACCTTGTACATTTTGTTGACTTGTACTAATTAACTGGATCTTAGGATTAGAGGATCGGGCTTAGGCTCGAGATTCTCTTGGATCTATTTTGTCCATTTTTTCCTTTATATTATTATATAGCATGCTTGTACCTATTGTTCATTCGATATTATCAGCATGCCATGCACCATTGTATTAGATACTATCATTGAGGCTTTTTCTATGTATTCAGTTTTTCAGTCTTCTACTGTTATTTACTTACGTTTATATTGTTTATTGCATCTATCAGTTGTATTAAGCTTTAACTACTATTTAGTATCCATTGTATCCATTTTGTTACTCTAAAATGGGGTTATAGTCCCCCCGTTGTGCTATCTATACACCCTCACTGCTAGTCGATAACCCCTGGCATATGGAGAGATGTGTCAGGGGTCATGTTGTCAACTAGGCTCGGGGCACCGATTAAGTGGAATCTAGGTCTGGGATGTCACAAAGTGGTATCATAGTGGTTCTTTTCCTATTTTACTATTTGGAAATAATATATTGGATATTTTGAACACTTGGGACTTGGTCACAAGCCTTGCTTGGCTGTCATGAACCCACGTACGAGGTAAAGTCCAAGTTTCCTTAGATGATAATGTTATTGATTCAACTATTTACTTTTGATATGATTTCACTATTTGGTGATATACATGACCTGCGATGCTATTTATATTGATGTTACTAGAATTATGGTTTCATTATCTTTATCCAATGAAATGAGGGTTATGAATTAAGTCACACATCATCTTAGGAACATCATGAATTATAGGACATGCATCCTTCCATTCCATGTTTAGATTTTCAATGAGAATTTCAATTGAATTTTTATTGGGACTTGTTATCTGTTAAATTGTGTTTTCATATCTTATAGGATTTCGATCATATTATGGGTGAGTTTAGTGGGTTCCAATCTTTGATTCATAAGGTGTATGGCCCCTTATGGATTGTAAAATTGAACTCTATCTAGATCAACCATTTAAATAAATTATAATTGTAAATATATATATGATTTAAATGATAACGACATCCAAGTGAATTCCATTTTTGGTTCAAAAGGTGTATGGTCCCTTATGAATCAGAAAATGTCATATCATTGGATTCATCATGCTCGAATGTTTTAATGTTTAAATGAGAATAATTTCAAATGGAAAATGGTTTATAACTTAAGAACAACTATATTGAACATTCATAACAAAGAATATTGACCTGACTCCAGTCTTAGTAGTGGGTAGTGGGTGTTTCTTTATTCTTATGGCCTGTTATGGTTTGTTCCTTCATCTATACCTAGATTTTGAAGTGGGCAGAGAGGTGTGTTCATTATTATAGAAAGAATTTAGTACCTATCCTGGTTTCTCAAATGCAATCATCTAAATTACTTGAATATCTTCTGAGATATTCATTTGGAAATGTATCATTGTGCCACCATGAATTTCTTGAGTTGCGCGCCCTGAAGGCAGTGATGATCATGTTCCTAAGATGGTAGTCCATGTGGCTCCAGTTGTCCCTCCTATAGATCCACTTGTGGCTCCTCTTCTTATAAATAATATGGATATATATTCCCATTTTTTGAGAGGGTTTCCTATGTATGATGTAGTTGATGCAAGGAGGAGTGCAACTTTCCCCAAGTATGGTATAGTTGACTCACAAGTTTCAGCAACAGCATACTTCTACCTTCTCAGGGGATAGTGGGTCACTTGTTACAAAGCCTTGGATTGAGGTGATCCTATCAATATTTGAGAACCTAGAGATTATTCTAAAGTTGACATTCAAGCTAGCTGCTTACATGCTACATGATTCAACCAAGAGGTTGTGGGATGTCATCACCCAGGTAGGTCAACATAGAGAGATGGTTTGGGCTGACTTTTAGACTGTATTATATGACTACTTTTTCCCCAAACTCTAAGGGATAATAGAGATAGAGAGTTTATAAATATATAGTAGGGGACCATGTCATTTATGGATTACTTATCCCATTTTACTGAGCTGTAGTAGTTTTCTCCCTCTCTAGCTACTGATGATCTGATAGTTGTTCAGAGGTTTAAGGATGGGTTGTGTTACACCATCTGATCGCAGGTCAATGTATTTAGGCTAATGACCATTTCAGAAATCATCAACCAAGCCCTAATTACAAATTAAAATTTTAGGTATGTTAATGGTTTGATCTAGGTTGGTTTATTAACTAAGGATTTCGGTGGATCTTCTTCTAAGTGAAAGCGGTATTTGGAGGTATCTCATGGAGGAAGTGGTAGCCATGCTCCTACCGCTAATAGTTATATTATCTTTCACTAGTATGGAATATTAGGGTAATTCAAAGCATAGTTTCTGTAGGATCCACTAGAGTACATAGGTTGTGGTAGGATGGTCTATATTCAACATTTTTGTAGGACATTCCCAATAGTGCCTAGAGAATGGGGATTTGCACCTACTCCTCAGTTTGGATCTGGGTTGGTAGGATCATAACAGAAAAGTATCTAGAATACCATTTTCTAATCATTCCAAGGTGGTGGTTGAGGTAGAGGTAACCAGAAATATGATTCTCAGCGTTAGTAGAGTGGTGCAACTCAGGGAAGCCAGGTAGTGACTCTAGTCCGTGATAAAGGCCAGTTACATGTAGTCCATCCTATGTCGTGGAAGCAGAGCGCCAGACCATATACTGTATGACGTACTATTCTAGTATCCTCCACTTTAGTTTCTTCTTTGTTTGATATAGGTGTGTCTCACTCTTTTATATATAAGTCAATCAATGGGAGTTTGGTCCTCGGCATCAAGTGTTATCATGGAATTATAATGCTAGATAAACCTTTAGGTATCCTTTTAGAGGGCGTTCTCCACTATCAGAATTGTACCCTTGATGTAGGCGGTTACCTTTTAATATGGAGCCTGTACATCCTCAACATGATAGGATTTTATATAATCATTATAATGGGATGGATAGTTATTTACAGAGCATGTATTAACTTATATCATCATAGGGTGATGTTTACATCACCATAGGGCATTATGCACATGAATAAAGGGTAGTGGGATATCAGTGTGATATGAGAAAGACTTGAGTATCAGAGGTTGTTTAGTGTTATAGAAAAAGTTTCCAGTATTTATCTTGATGACTAGGGGTTATAACCAGCTATTTTTTCTCCTATAGTGGAGTGATTCAGAGAGGTTTTTCCTGACAACTTCTCTAGTCTACCTTCGGTGATATAAGTAGAGTTCCCTGTTGATTTTTTTCTCGGAACAGCACTTGTGACTATTACTCCTTATAGGATGGAACCTAAGGATCTTCTAGGGCTTAATAATCAGTTGGAGGATCTAGAGACAAAAGAATTTATATGACCCAACACTTCTCCTTGGGGTTTACTAGTCTTATTTACTAAGAAGGCAAATGGTACCCTTAGGGATTGTGTGGATTACCATTAGTTGAATCAGCTGACTA
The DNA here is from genome assembly GCA_963277665.1 of Viscum album. Taxonomy (NCBI): domain Eukaryota; kingdom Viridiplantae; phylum Streptophyta; class Magnoliopsida; order Santalales; family Viscaceae; genus Viscum; species Viscum album. Next base: position 839,393,805 of record OY728137.1, read on the forward strand.
TCAAGAACTAGTATCCATTTCCTATAATAGAAAACATATTTTATCATCTCTAAGGAGAAAATATGGTTTAAAAGATATATCTAAGGTTGGGCTATCATCAGGTGCAATTCAGTACTTTAAAAATACATCTCACATTTTTCAAGAGAAAATATGGTCTCTATGAGTACCTATTTATGTCGTTAAAACTCATGAACACACCTGATGTCTTCATTGATCTTATGAATTAGGTCTTCCACCCATTTCTAGATTCATTGGTGGTTTTATTTATTGTTGATATCTTAGTATATCCATGCTCTAAACATGACCATGAAACCCATCTTTATATCATGATTAATACATTGAGAGAGAACTAGATTTATGCTAAGATAAGTAAATGCCACTTATGGATCGATAAATTCCACTTCTTAGGTCATATCATCTCGGATTCAGGAGTTTTAGTTAACCTAGAGAAAGTGATAGTTTTGGTTTCTTGGTAGTATCCCAAAAATTCCTTTAATATTCAGAGTTTGTTGGGGCTTTTTGAATATTATAGACACTTCATTCAGGATTTCTCACGCCTTGTAGTGCCACTTATGGGCTTGAAAATAAATGGTGTGAAATTTGAATGGTCTGAATCTTGTGAATTATCCTTTCAAGAGCTAAATGGTAGAAATACTTTAGAACTGATACTGATTCTTTCATAGATAGTAAGGTCCTATACATCCTTTTGTAATGCATCAGGTATTAGGATTGGAGCTTTTCTAATGTAGGATGGGTGAGTCATTTCATATGGTTCTCATCAGTTGAGGAATCACAAGAAGAACTATGCAATGAAAACCCTCGAGATCACTACTGGTGTTCTTGAATTAAGTTGTTTAAGATATTATATATGTCATCCCTCCTTTTTATTACATAACTTTTCATTACATTTTACAAACAAATGATATTTAAAGTTTAGTGTCTTGGAAACCAGGAGCATAATACATGAAAACTTAAAACACTCTTATAAATACCCTTGAAAAAAATCTTCTTTAAAAGTTAATCCAATGTAAAATTACTTCATCTCATAACCTATATACATACATCAAAGGAAAGGGTGATCAGAATGCTTAGTATGGGAAGCAAGTGAAACAGTTTACATGTGATCTTGAGCGATATCAATAAGAACATAAGGGATATCATAAATGAATGATAAAGAGGCATATCATAGAAATAATAACATGAATAATAACTTGAAAATGTGGCTACAAAATTTAATTTATACATTCATGAACATGTCACCAAGTTCCATCCACAAGGTGTTATAAAAATTACCAAGGTTATTCACCAAGGTAACATAAAACTTGTCATCTCTAGAGATTAAATTATTTACCCAATGCATTGGAGTTCTATGAAGATGCACCCTTAATATTTATTTATTTTCATTTTATACACATATATCATAATCATACATTTCATAAATAACTCAAAGATAATAAAATAAATGAATTTCATACCAAAATCATGACGTTTTAAAAAGTGCTTAAAAACAATATCATTATGTCATTTATAACCCATGGAAAGGGAATAATGGTTTTATGTATGTTAATTACAGAATCAAGAATATAAGTTTTATGTCTTTATCAACACCCCTAGAAACGAAATAGGTTTGGGTATTCACATAAATAAGATAAGATAATTTCTTGAGAGAAAGAGAGAAATTTTGAGATGAAATTTCTACAGCATAATGGCTATATAACATGGTTTTAGAAAAAAATAAAAAGAGAGGGTAAAATGGTATCCCATACATAAATGAATAATTTTACAGTATAGGGATAAAAAAATATAAATAAGATCATGGTGTGGATATTTTAATGACATGCCACATGAAAAGAAAACTTGAAAGAAAAGAAAAAATGTGATTTCTTTTACGAAAATTTGGTAGCCTAACGGTGTCACTTAAAAATTAAGAAAATAAATTGATGATAGTGGAAAGATTCTATCATAATTTGGAAATGAAATTTATATTAATAAGGATATATAAGAACATACTCTAACATAAGAATATGGAAGCTAGAAGACATAACATAAAAGAAGTCATGACGTGAAATAGGAGGCCGAAAGGTTCCCTTACCTTGAAGAGTAACTTCGAAAGCTTGAAGGTTAGGACCTTGGGGGCTTGAGGGAACCTTGGGAGGACTCATTGGGAGGTAAAAAGACCATAGCTTCGTTGATGATAAATTTTTAATGAAATGAATGAAGGAATGGGTTGGTATTTATTGCAAAAGTGAGGGAATATTTTATTAATTTCCAAGGGACACCTCATTGGTGGTATTTACAAAACCATGGGCTTGACCATGGTATTTGTCCATGGTATTAGTCACTTGGGACACCTCATAAAATATATTACTGTTCAAAAGTCAAAAATAATTATTAAATCATTAATGATATCATTAATCACATTGAAACTCAAAACTGTATTTTTACTATTCACTGAAAAACAAAACATTTTATAAAAATATCATAAATTCACCCTAACCTAATATTTATTCTTTGAATTCAAAAATTAACTCCATTTTATGAAAATAATTTTATAATTATGAGATATTTAATTTTTAAGTAAAAACACTATTTACCCAAAAAAATACTAATACTTAACTAATAATTTCCGAAACAGTTATTTACTTTTGCTATTATATCACTTCACCATTCAAGATGCCTAAATTATATTTATACTTTCTTAAGTGATTTTACTATTCCATTGGTCACATTACTATTCATAAGGGTAATATTACTATTCATACTTTACTATTCACTAAAAGTTAATTTGAACTTATTAGACTCTAAATTTCCTACTGATCACAACTGTAGAAGACCATTTTTTGAAAATCATTTTACATTATTAATTATTTAAAGTATAAAAAAATATTTTAAAATACCTATTTTTTCCAAAATTTCATTAATAATATGGAGCTTCTATAAATTCATCCTTTATTTATCTAGACATTTGAAATACACAAATTTTACCATAAGAATAAATAACAATTTTATTTATATAAAATGATTACACAAAGTAACTAAGGCCTTGTCACATAGCCCCTTATAACACCTGCATAGGACCTAAGTGTAAGGTGTGCTATGGTGATAGAATCTTGGGGCAGTTTGGATAACATTTCCCGATTGGTGATTTCTATCAGCTTGAAATTCTCCCTTAGGAGATTATGTTAAAGCTTCACATGTTGAAGCTTCGCTTGGGCTTGGTCCAGAGCAAAGCTTAGTGATGCAACCTCTTTCCCAAGCTCTGACAGATGGGTTTCATATGGCCCGAGTCTAATGGATGAGGCCATCAACTCTTCTTTCTGTATTAATTAATGAGGATCACTAATATTTATAAACAACAATCATAATGTTACGAATTTAGTTTCCAACAGTCATATTGACCAACAATCATATAACAGTCAAAACCCAATGGTATTATTTTAATTTTACTTACTTCTTTAATTAAAGGATATAATTTTGTTGAGTATAAAATAAAATAATACACAAATTCATGAAACAAATATTATTCAAAAGTTCAGGTCGTTACATTCTTCCCCCCTTGAGAAATTTCATCCCCCAAATTTTAACTCGTACCCTCAGAAGAGAAAATTTGTGGGTACTTCTGCCTCATAGAGTCCTCTGGTTCCCACGTGGCTTCTTCATATTTTTGGTTCCTCCACAACACCTTAACAAGGTGTGTAGTCTTATTATGTAGAACCCAGTCTCTACGATCTAAGATCTCCACCAGCTTCTCCTCATAAGAGAGTTCATGTTCCAGTTGTACCACCTCTAGATTTAGTATATGTGAAGGGTTAGGTATGTACTTACTCAAGAGGAATATGTGGAAGACATCATAACCTTGTTCAATATTTGGAGAAAGTTCAAGCCTATAGGCCACTGATCTTACGTAATTAAGGATTTTATAGGGGCCAATGTACCTAGGGCTGAGCATACCTTTATTCTCAAACATCATGACTCTCTTATAAGGTGAAATTCAAAGAAATACTTTGTCAGCAACATCTAATTCCAAGTCCCTTCGATGGTTGTCGGCATAGATCTGTTGCCAACTCTGAGAAGCCTTAATGTGTTGCTGGATGGAATGGACCTTTTCTATCATATATTGAACAATATTAGGCCCAAGAATATTTCTCTCACCAACTTCATCCCAAAAAGTAGGATTTATACATCGCTTCCCATATAAAGCTTCATAGGGTTTCATTTGAATGCTCGAGTGGAAGTTATTGTTGTAAAAGAACTCAACTAATTGGAGATGTTGATCCCATTCACCTTTAAATTCCATTGAGCATATTCTCAACATGTCATTGAGTGTTTGAATAGTCCTTTAGGATTGGCCATCAGTTTGGGGGTGATAGGTCATACTGAAATTCAATTTGGTACTTAGATCATGTTGAATACTTCTCTAGAATTTTGATGTAAACCTTAGATCACGATCAGATACGATAGAAAGAGGAACTCCATGCATCCTTACTACTTCCTTTACATAAATCCTAGAAAGTTGATCAAGAGAGAAATATTCTCAAATAGAGATAAAATGGGAAGTCTTGGTGAGACGGTCCACAATAACCCATATCACATTATTTCCTTTGGAAGTTCTTTGGGAGACCAGTGAAAAAGTCCATTGTGATATTGTCCCACTTTCATGTTGGTATGGGTAGTGGTTGCAATACCCCTTTTGGAAGTTATTGCTCGGCCTTCACTTACTGACATACCAGGCACCTTGAAGTGTATTCAACAATATCCCTTTTCATATTATCCCACCAATAATGATCACTAAGGTCTCTATACATTTTTGTGCTTCCTGGATGTATAGAGAAAGTAGAGCTATGAGCTTCATCCATAAGCTCCTTCTTTATTTCTGGAATATATAAAACACATAGTCTTGTAAAAAATTTCAGTACACCTTCTTGATCAATATTTAACTTGGGAAACTTCTCATCCTTCACAGACTCATACTTCTTCTGTAACAAAGGATCTTCTTTCTAAGATTTCTTGATCTTCTCTAGTAATGAAATTTGAGAAATAATTTGGGTTAGGGTTGATAATGTCCCTTCCCTTATAATTCCCATGTACATCTTTACTAGGTCATCGATCAAATGATATCTTTGAATCCTCGTCATGGAAAGAACAACTAGGAATTTCCTGCTTAATGCATCAGTGACTTTGTTTGCTCTTCCGGGATGATAATGAATTAAACAATCATAGTCTTTAAGAAGTTACAATCATATCCTTTGTCTCATGTTCAATTCCTTTTGTGTGAAAATATACTTTAAACATTTATGTTCTATGTATATATCACATTTCTCCCCATAAAGATAGTGCCTATATATATTCAGAGAAAAAATGACCGCGGCCAGCTCCAGATCATGCGTAGGGTAGTTCTGCTCATGAGTCTTCAACTGTTGATATTCATAAGCAATAACTTTTTCATTTTGTATGAGGACTCACCCAATCCCTTTCATAGATGCATCACTAAAAATAACAAATCATTCTCCACTTGAGGTCAGAGTTAACATGGGTTCAGTAACAAATCTCTTCTTCATCTCTTGGAAACTTTCCTCACACTTCTTTGTCCAGATGAACTTGACCCCTTTTGACTTAACTTGGTTAACGGATTATAAATTCATGAAATTTTTTTCACAAACCTCCTATAATATCCCGCTAATCCAAGGAAACTAAAAATCTCAATTATTGTTGTACACTGAGGCAACTCCTCTATAACCTTTTTCTTTTTAGGGTCAACTGTGATTTCTTCATAGGTTATAATGTACCCCAACAAACCAACTTATTGTAACCAAAATTCACATTTTTCTAAACTTTCCAAAAATCCTCTCCTTCTATAGAGTTTGAAAAATTACCCTTAGATGATCATCATACTCCTCACGACTTTTGGAATATATCAGAATATCATCAATAAAAACTACCACAGAGTTATCAAGGTAGTACTTACAGACTCTATTCCTCGAATTCATAAAAATATCTATTGTATTAGTTAGTCTGAAGGTCATAACAACAAACTCATAATGCCCATGTCTTGATCGTAAGGTAGTATTTTGAATATCTTCTTTCTTCACCCTCAATTAATGATAATTAGATCAAAGATCAATCTTATAGAATAATTGATCCCCACGAAGTTGGTGAAATAAGTCATCAATTCTTAGAAGAGTTTATTTGTTCTTCACTATGATCCCGTTTAGTTATCTATAATCAATGCATAGCCACATTGATTCATCCTTCTTCTTTAAAAAGAGAACAGGTTCTCCCCAAGGAGACACACTTGTATGGATAAACCCCTTCTCCCAAAGATCTTGGATTTTCTTCTTTAATTCCTTCAACTCCACATTTTCCATTCTATATGGGGTCTTTGATATCAAATAAGATCCAGGTATGAGTTAAATTGATAACTCTACCTCTCTTTCTAGGGGAGGTCTGGGTAACTCCTCAGGAAATATGTTAATGTATTCCTGGATGATGGGGACATTTTCTATCCCTATACTCTCATTTCCTTCTACTTCTTCACCGATAAACTCCATAAATAAAGATATAGGAGGTTATTCTATAAAAATATTAGGTTGAGATATCTCTCCTTGGAAGATAACTATAGGTTTTCCATTCAATACTACTGATATTTCCTTGATTCTGCATTTGATCTTCGCATTATACTTTGAGATCTAGTCCATCCCTAGTATAATGTCAAATTACAGCATGGGAATGACTACTAGATTTTAAATAATATTGTTCTCACTAAAGTAAATACTAGATTTTCTAAACACTAACAATGATTTGATAATCCCACCAGGAGTCTTGACTAATAACTCAACTTTTAGAAATTCAGGAGTTGATTCTAAATTCTTTGAAAACTTGGAGGAAATAAAGGAATACATAGAACCAAAATCAAACAAAGTACTTGCCATCTTTGAGAGAACAACAAGAGTACCTACCACCACATCATTTGGAACTTCAACTTCAGTCGTAGTGATTGAAACAGTATGACCTTTCTCCCTTGGACTTTGCTAAGGCTAATGCTGATTCTCCTCCACTTACCTTAGATTTGGAAAGTGATGGGTAAAGTTCCCAAGTTTTCCACACTTATAGAATTGTACATCAGGTAGGGAATGCACCATCTTCCCCTTGTTGTTAGTGTTTGGGAGTTGAGGCTTCTCCTCACTATGATAATTTCACGCTATATGGTCATCTCTTCCACATTTTTATCACTTCCCGCTCTAGAGCAGGCAGTTCCCCGAATGATTCTTCCTATATTTATTACACATGAGAGGTTACACTTTCTTTCCTTTTCTTCCCTGATAAAAATTCCTCCCTATTCTTGGATCCATATATATTTTCTTTTTATTGGATTTATGAGACCATTGTGTCTCACCAAACTCTAGTTTGACCTTCATTGCACTCCATACGATCTTCTTATAGCTATCATAGTCTCGTTTGGTTAGATTCTTCCATAGATGAGGTCTTAGTCCACCAAAGAATCAATAAACCTTCCTATTAAGATCCATGACAAAGATTGAGTTGTAATGGGAAATTTTGGTGAAGTTCATATCATAGCTTCCAACAGATTCATTCTTCTTCTGATTCAGCTTGAGAAACTCCTCCATTTTTGTTCTCATAAAATGAGGGAAATACTTAATAAAGAAAATCCCTATGAACTATTCCCACTCCAAATATTCAACCACCACTCTTGGCCTCATGTTTTTAAATAGTTCTCACCACTGATCATCTTCTCCCTTTAAGAGGAAAACAGCCAGGGTGACCTTCTCTGGTTCCGAATAGTGGATCACAGAAAATATCTTCTCGATAGTGCTGATCCACTGTTCAAAAATAAATGGGTCAGTAGATCCACTGAAGGTTGGTGTTTGTTGACGCATAAAGGACTCAACAGAATGTTGTTCCCTTCATGGTTAGATTCGTCTCTCATCTTGATTCAAGTAATTTCCCATAACTTGAGTCATTTGGTTCATCATTCTCATGAAGTTTTCCATTCTGGCTTCCATCGGAGGGTCATCAGCATATGGTCCATTGCGGTCACCATTTGCACGGTTCCTCTAATTTCCCACCATTTTCTAAAAGAATAAAAACTTATTTATAATCTTATTTCATTTATGAATATTTTAACTATAAATGATTTTATGTCTTAAAACTTCATGCTAAAACAATTACATTTCACTATAAATCCTTCATAATGATTCATAAAAATCTTTTGATTAACCAAACATATCCCCCAGGAGTGTCAAACCAGGAGTGAATCAAGTCTCGTTTTCTTATACCAGGATATCTCAGGTCAAGCTCGAAACTCCTTGTAGGATTTTTCACTCCTAGGTACATCTGTTCCAGAGCCACATCCACTTGTTCGTATCCAGACAGGTATTTATTTGTTTGGAAACCACTTACTTAACATTTCAACAAAATACTAGGATGTTTTCCTATATTTATACTTTTCTATAGGGTTCTTCCTAAAGTTTTCATAGCCTAATTTCCATAAATAACTAAACTATACTTTGATACCAACTATGGTATCCCTCATTTTTATTACATAACTTTTCATTACATTTTACAAACAGAGGATCTTTAAAGTTTAGTGTCTTAGAAATCAAGAGCATGATACATGAAAACGTAAAACACTCTTATAAATTCCCTTTAAAAAAATGTTCTTTAAAATTTTATCCTATGTAAAATTATGACATCTCATAACCTGGAGACATAAATCAAAGGAAAGGGTGAGAAGAAGGCCTAGTAAGGGAAGAAAGTGAAACAGTTTACATGTGATCTTGACCGATATCAATAAGAACATGAGTGATATCATATATTAATTATAAAGAGGAATATAATAGAAATAATAACAGGAATCATAATTTGAAAATGTTTCTACAAAATTTAATTTATACATCCATGAACATATCACCAAGGTCCATCCCCAAGGTGTTATAAAAATTACCAAGGTATCATGAAACGTTTCATATCTAGAGATTAAATTCTTTACCTAATGAAATGGAGAGCTATTAGGGAACACCCTTAATATATATTTATTTTCATTTGATCCAGATAGACTATAATTATACATTTTATAAATAACCCAAATATAATAAAATAAATGAGTTTTATATCAAAATCATGATGTTTTAAAAAGTGTTTAAAAACAAGATCATTGGGTCATTTATAACCCATGTAAAGGGAATAAAAGATTTATGTATGTCAATTTAAGAATAAATAATATCATTTTTATGTCTTTATTAACACCCCTAGAAACGAAATAGGTTTGGGTATTCACATAAATAAGATAAGATAATTTCTTGAGAGAAAGAGATGAAATTTCTGCAGCATAATGGCTATATAACATTGTTTTAGAAAACAATAAAAAGAGAGGTTACAAGGGTATCCCAACCATAAATGAATCATTTTATAGTAGAGGTTAATAAAAAAATATAAATAAGATCATGTTGTGGATATTTGAATGAAATACCACATGAAAAGAAAACTTGAAAGAAAAGAGAAAATGTGATTTCTTTTACAAACATTTGGCAGCCTAACAGCATCACTTAAAAATTCAGAAAATATATTGATGAGATTAGAAAGGGCCTCTCATAATTTTGACATGAACTGGACAGTAATAAGGATATATAATAAAATACCCCAACATAAGAATATGGAAACTATAATACATAACATAAAGGAAGTCATGACTTGAAAAAGGAGGTTGAAAGGTTCCCTTACCTTGAAGAGTAACTTCGGAAGATTGAAGGTTGGGACCTTATGGTGCTTGAGGGAACCTTGGTAGGACTCATTGGGAGGTAAAAATACTAGATATTCATTGATGATGAATTTTTAATGAAATTAATGAAGGAATGGGTTGGTATTTATAGAAAAAGTGAGGGAATATTGTATTAATTTCCAAGGGACACCTCATCAGTGGTATTTGAAAAACCATGGGCTTTCCCATGGTATTTTCCCATGGTATTGTCCACTTAGAACACCTCATAACATATCTTACTATTCACTAGTCGACCAGAATTATTACATCATTAATGATGTCATTAATCCCACTAAAACTCAAAACTGTATTTTTACTATTCACTGAAAAACAAAACATTTTATAAAAATATTATAAATTCACCCTAACCTAATATCGATGCTCTGAATTCAAAAATGAACTCCATTTTATGAAAATAATTTTCTAATTATGAGATATTTAATTTTTACTTAAAAACACTATTTACCCAAAAAATACTAATACTTAACTAATAATTTTCAAAATAGTTATTTACTTATGCTATTATATCACTTCACCATTCAAGATGATTATATTATATTTATACATTCTTAAGTGAGGTTACTATCCCATTGGTCACATTACTATTCATAAGGGTAATATTAATATTCATACTTTACTATTCACTAAAAGTTACGTTGAACTTATTAGACTCTAAATTTCTTACTGATCACAACTATAGAAGACCATTTTTTGAAAATCATTTTACATTATTATTTATTTAAAGTATACAAAAAAATATTTTAAAATACCCTCTTTTTCCAAAATTTCATCAATAATATAGAACTTCTATAAATTCATCCTATATTTATCCAGACATTTAAAATACAAAAATTTTACCATAAAAATAAATAACAATTTTATTTATACAAAAGGATTACACAAAGTAACTAAGGCCTAGTTACATAGCCCCTTATAACACCTACATAGGACCTAAGTGTAAGGTGTGATATGGTGAGAGAATCTTGGGGCAGTTCGGGAAATATTTCCTGAGTGGTGATTTATATCAACTTGAACTTCTCCCTTAGGCGATTATATTCAAGATTTACATGTTGAAGCTCAACTTGGGGTTGGTCTAGAGTAAAGCCTAGTGATGCAACCTTCTTCCCCAGCTCTGACATATGGGCTTCGTATGGCCTGAGTCTATTGGATGAGGCCATCAAATCTTCTTTATGTATTAATTAACCATGATCACTTGTATTTATAAAAAATAATCATAATGTTAAGAATTTAGTTTCCAAATATCATATAACAGTCAAAACCAAATGGTATTATTTTAATTATACTCACTTCATTAATTAAAGGATATAGTTTTTTTTAGTATAAAATACAATAATACAAAAATTCTAGAAACAAATATTATTCAAAAGTTAGGGTCCTTACATTATCTATTTAGAGATAGTTTTTTCATATTCACATACCAAAAAATCCTAAAATTTATCTTCACTCAGTGAGATATAAATATCAGGTAGCATAGGTGGGTCGAGTACCTACAATCATTTGATTTTGAGCTTGCCTACGCTCCAATAAAAGTGAATTTTGTATTCTATGCACTGAGATGGAAGACTCGGACGTAGGTAGTTCAGGAATCCAATGATGAATGGAATTTTATGGCCTTATTCTTATATATTCACATTGGGGTTCAGGAGGACCATGTTCAAACTATTCTCTCAGCCTTAGTGGTGACATCTACTCTTCTAGAATGAGTAAGTTTGAGGAAGAAATTTGATCTTGAAGACCTTTTCCTATGGAAAAGTGTCTCAGGTGATGATACTACTTCTTCTTTGATATTTTATGGGGATGATACTCTTTTGTTATGTGGTAATGTATGGGTCCCAGCAGACATCAAAGAGGAGATGATAAGGGATTTTCACACCTCAGCATGGGTGGTTCACCCCGGTGTCAATAAAATGTATCGATATCTACAACATCAATATTAGTGGCATGACATAAAACATGAGATAGTCAGTTTCATCACACTATGTTTCACCTATTAGTAGGTGAAGGCAGAACATCAACATCTAGAATGGATTCTTCAGCCGTTGTCCATTTCTGAGTAGAAATGGGACAATGTTTCGATGGAATTCATGACTAGTTTACCCATATCACCTCATGTCAAATACACAGTATGGTTTGATGTTGATTATATAAAAAAATTTTGCACACTTCCTACCTATGTGAGAGCTCATTAGACGAGTTAGAAAGGATGTATGTCAAAGAGGTTTTACTTCTTCATGAAGCTCCTTGTTTTATCATTTCTGACATAGATGCTCATGTTAAATCATGGTTCTGGCAGGGGTTTCAGAAGACCTTGTGTATTCAGGTACTTTTGATCATGTCCTATCACTTATAGACTAATGTACAAACAGAGAATACAATTTAAGTGTTAGAAAATATTCTTCATGCATTTGTTCTTAAATTTCGGGGTTCATAGGAGAAACACATTCCCCTCATCAAGTTCATTTATAACAATATATTTAATCCTACCATTGATATTGATCCCTATTAAGCCTTGAATGGTAGCCCTTTTAACTCACCTCTATACTGGTTAGAGGTAGGGGAAGTATCTTTTCTTAGGACTTATCTCGTTTAGGAGACTTTATAGTAGGTTCAGTTGATCAGGAAGTGTATGTTGACAGATCAGTCCGGGTAGTAGTCATATGCCAAAAGACACTTACAACCTCTTGAGTTTGATGTTGGTGATTGATTTTTCTTGAAATTCTCACTTAGTTTAGGGAATATATGTATCAAGAAGTAGGGTAAGCTATCACCGAGGTTCGTTGGACCATTTGAGGTTGTGAAGTGGATCAGACTAGTGGCTTACTAATAGGAACTTCCTCAGTGATACCGGTCCATGATTGATGTCTTTAATGTATCTCATCTTCTCCAATACTGTCCATACCCAACTCACATCTTCCATCCGGATGAGTTCAAATTGGATATGGATGTGTCCTTTGAGGAGTATTTAGTGTGTATAGTTGATTAGAGGGTGAAGAAACTCTGAGGCAGGTATGTTCCTCTTATATGGGTGTTATAGAAGCATAGTCAGGTATAAGATGAGACCTAGGAGTGGGAATCTAATATAAGATATCAATGTCTGAAACTCTTTGCTGGTAGTACCTCTTTACCCCCAGAAGTCCAACTTGGGGAGGAGTTACTATAAGGAGGAGAGGTTGTAACGACCTTTCTTTTTGGAAAAGTTACATATCATTTTTTTTCAATTTGAATCCTTTTTTTATAATTGTTAAATGTATTCTACAACCTAGGGAAGGCCTGAGGAGTGTCCAGGGTTTTTTCAGAGCCCAAAGTTCCGAAAAAGTTGGGATTCATGTTGGGTCGCACAGTTAGTGTGAACCATGCAACCCAGGCTGCATGGTTTGACTAAACAGTGTGGCTATTGATAGGGGAACTCACTAGTCCACATGGTTTTTCTACAACTGTGTAGACCCAAGCACACATCCATAATCCCTACTTCAATTTTGAATAGATTGGATATGCATGGTTTTTGAATGGTTTCTAAACCATGCACATAAACTGTGCGAGCCAAGTTTTGGGGAAAAATTACCATTTTTACACCTCAAAAAATCAAACCTACCTAAACCTTTTCTCCTCCCTCCTATGGCCAAAACAGAAATCCTACTTCCTATTTGATTTCTCAAAGGCCTAAACCTTGGTTTTGATCTAGGTTCTTCATTGGACATATAATTGTTGATCTGAGAGAAGCATTGGAACCCTTGCAGTAAGGCTCCCTATTATCTCTACTCCTATCTCAATTCTTCTTTTCATCCTTTTCACTATTTATATGTAGGATCATATGCCCTATTTTTAGGGTGTAGGACTAAAACTCAAATATCTTTCAGCTTAATTTGAATATGTGGTTGATATCAAGTGAGGATTCATCTATGTCCCTGAGTTAGGTGGTCACATAGTTTTCCATTTTAGTTTTGGTTGTTTCATATTTATTCTGTCATAACATAAGTTGTCCATTATCGAGATTCTATATTATGGAGACTCCTTCATTTATAATTAACCATAGAGTATTGACATAGATTAATGGAATCATATTTAGGGGTTTTAATATTACCTATTCTATTTAAGGACGCCTAAGGGGTGTGCCAATTAAATTGTCCATTTTAGAAAAATTTCCCAAGATGGCCAAATATTGTTTGTATCTCCCAGCTTGAGTTTAAATTGAATTGAACCTTGTCTCATGTGTATTTTGATGAAACCGAGATTCCCTAGGGGTGTTTGGTCCTCTTAGGCATGGAATTTACAATATGGGTATATGACTATTTGATATGACCCTTCTTTTGGATTATGTCCTTATTTTTGGATTTTACATGTTTAGGAAAAGTGAATAAGATGGCTTGGTTAGGATGGATCACTTGTAAGGGATGATTTCCCTTTGAATTATTTAAATGGATTTCACTTTTATAGAATGGTTTAGAACCATGCCTTATGCTTATGCCTAATAATTTCATTATATTTATTGGAAAGAATAAATAGAATTTAATAATTCCAGTGAATTTTATGAGAGGATGGCCTCATGCCTTAAAATGAATATGTGACTATGTCTTGTTTAATATTTAAATGTAAATGATTAATATGTTCTACCTTAAGTACTTTTGAGATAATTAATGTTCCTCTTAAATAGGTATTTTTTTTATGAGGGCTTGAGAGGTGTATGCATCATGCCTTGTGTAATTATAAATGTTATTCCTTATTAGTTGTGGAGATAAGGGACCGTGAGATCCCTAATTGGAAGATTGTGTGAGCTTCTATCTGAGGACCCAAGAATTGTGAGAGCCTTGAGGTAGGAAAGACTATGAGAGATCCCTTGTATATTGTCAAAAGACTATGAGAGATCTTGTAATTGGGCCAGGGGTTAGACCGTGAGATCTTCCCAGATATTGGATGGTTGATAGATACAGCCTGGTCTATCCCAAAATATATCTATATATATATATATAATTATTACTATATGTATATACAGTAACTTGATCAGACATACCAGCCATGGGCTGAAGCATGTAGACCCGCTAGGTTCCCTTTGGGAACCTGAGCGAGGGGTTATTTATTTATTCAAAAAAAATTATTTTTATATTTATACCTGAACATAATTTACTTAAAATCACCTACTCAGATTACATGTAGACACTGTTGGTGGTTTCCTACTATGATTTTTATCTCACACCCTACTCAGGCCGCCCTTGGCACTTGAGAAGATTATGTAGCTACAAATACTATAAAGGTTAAAGTCCATTTTACAAGTTATTGAATTTTACTATTGAGATGGAGCTTAAGAGCATAGGATCATGCTTAGGCTTGAGATGCTCATAGAGCTATTTTTTCATTTTGTATCATTTTATGCTATTATATATCATGCTTTTACCTATTTTTCATTTAGTATTATCATCATTCCATGCATCCTTATATTAGGCACTACCATTGAGTATTTTTATATATATTGAATTATTCAGTCTTCTGTTGTTGTCTTCTTATTTTTTTGCTATTTAATGCATTTTTCTATTATATTACGCTTCTGATACTATTAACTATTTGTTTTATCCATTTTGTTACTCTGACATGGGGGGTATAGTCTCCTCATTGTTCTACCTATATACCCATGTTGATAGTCAGTAGCTCCTAGCATATGGGGAGATATGCCAGGGTTCATGTGGCTAAACAGGCTTAGGGCACCAATTTAGTGGCATCTGGGTCTAAGAATTCACATATTGGATGACTATAAAAATATTTAGTTTAATATATAATATATATATTTCATTAATATCTCTCACTAATAGTGATTAATTTAATTTATTAAGATAAAACACCTTTGTGGGAGTGAAAATAGTTTTTTTAAACATTTCCTTTATATTCAATTGGTTTTTTATTTTTATTTCCAATTAATTTTTAATCAATTCATTCATTATATATACACCTTTAAACCATATTTTTTCAATTTATTTAATCCTATTCATTCCCTCCATTCCATTGGTTAGGTGATAACTATCACATTAAATAATAATATTGATAGTATATTGTTGTTTGGTAAGACTCAGTCTTGCGTATAACACAAGTTATAGAAGAAAGTTTATGTTACTTACAACATAAGATAATATTGGTGCTTCATATAAAGAAGATAAATTATGTGTTACATGTAACTCATGATATCAAATAATTTAAATTTATTTGAAATAAAATATGTTTCATAAAATCTTGGGATGTTACATAATTGGAATATATTGCGATGATTATCCCAAAATTAACTGTGATGGTTAATCTATGAGTAGTTATGATGGTCACTCTAAGGTAATGATTAGAAGTTAATCATGAAGGTCTTCCATGAGTAATTTTTATGGTTACTCTAAATTTAACCATGATGTTTATTCAATATATTAGAGTGAAAAGTATAACATTGTGAAAAAAATCATGTGATTTTTAAATTTACAAAGAAAAAATTATGAGTTTATTTTTCCTATAATATTTATAATGAAAATTTTTATGAAAATTTTTTGATATATAAGATGATTTATTTTGTAGAAAATATTTTTATTTTGAGCCTAAGTTTTATTTTGAAAAAGGTAAATTTTTATAAGTATTCATGTAATGAAAATTTCTTTATCTATTTTATGTACATTATTGATATTTTTGTTCTTATCCCACATTTTAAAATGTTTTTAATAGGGATTAAGAATGGTTAAGTTAAATGAAGAATTAAAGTTGAAATTCATGAAGATCTTTCATAAAAATAAATCATGTTTTACTTTAAAATTTTTATATTGTGAAAAAATTGGATACTGATCAAAAGCATTCACTTTGTAAAATATAGTTTGTTTATGTAAGATTTTTAGCCTAATTATCTAAAACTATTAACCTAAAATATCTTTTAGAATTAATTAAAATTAAATATATTCTAAAAACACTATATTAAGTAATTTTTAAGGTCAGATCCTTATGGAATCCCCATGCAATGATCCAAGGCATCACATTTCTGAAGACATCAAGCTAAATCCAAGTAGATAATCTAAGGAATTATAATTTTTGGATATAAATCAAATTAATCAACAGAAATACACTAATTAATTCGTGTAATTATAAGACAAATACTAAATTCCAAGGTGGTAATCTCCATTGGTAACTAGCTTAATGAATCAGGGTGCCATCCTCTAAGTTCTTAAGGAATTTTTGTGTAAACACAAGGCTGGACAAAGTCTAACCACTCATTTAATATGAAAAAGTTCTACAATAATTTTCCACCATTTATAATTAATCACATTAAATGTGTTAATCCACTCCTCTTTACCTTTTTAAAAAAATTCAAACATCTTTTTTCAATTTATAAATGACAAAGTTTTATATAGGCATTCTTATATTTTAATCAAGTTGTACATAAAAAATAGGGACCAAGTGAATGATACTTTCCATACATATCACAATTATTCATTTATGATAACCAAAATCATTTTTAAAATTAAATAAAACACATATAATGAGTGTCAATGTCTCATGGATATAAGGACTCTCCAAAATGGGAAATCAACAATGAAGTTCCATCCTTCAATAAGGTCAATGAGTATCATAAGAGGTCTAGGTCGTAGTTCCCAAAATTAATTTAATATATTTAATAATTACAAGGAAACCCATAGAGATTCCAACATGTAGAAAATTTTCAATAATTAAAAATGGGTGAGACCTTGATGAAAACGATATAGACTACCTACCTTATGGCAGTAGATGGACACTTGTCTAATATTGGCCTTATATCTCAACTAGAATGAGAGAAAATAGAGAAATAGATGAATAACACGAAAATAGGGCCTATTATCCTATATATAAATAACATTTAATACAGAAAGATAAACCAATAAAGGAAGAAATGGATTCATTCTCTTACAAGTATACTTCTAATGTGATAGACGGTGGTTCTATTAGAGTCTAAATAAGGGTGTCAATGCCTAAGGAAGAGGGAGAGGAGAGATCATCACACGGCTGACTACTAGAGAAATTAGGGAATAGAATATTGGTTTTAATTTCAATAATATAGAAAGTAAAAAAATTAATTCACCATTTAAAAGGGGGTTGAAAAGTTTGGTCGTATGGTTTGTCCACACTGTGTGGCTCCTCTGCCTAAGTGGAACTAAGGGTGTTAGATAGGTGTAAAGTTTTTAAAAATCAAGCACATCCCATGTTCCCCTTTGTGGTTTTTAGAAGTACCCCCACATTACCATGTTTCCTATTGTTTATGTTTAAGACTAGTAATTTAATTCTTCTTATTGGGCCACATGGTTGAGCCACATGGTTACTACTAAATGTGCAATAACTGTGCACCTCAAACTGTTTCTCCAAAAACCGAATATATGGGCTCTAAACATAGCCTAGATTCTCCTGAAACCTCTTTTAACTAGTTAATAAAAATAATAATATTAAAAAATAATATTAAAACTAAAATTTAATGGATCCATACCTCATAAAAACTAGTGCATTATAACCTCCCCCACTTAATGCAATTTGTCCCTAAGTTTCCCTATGGGCGGTTGATCATCATCTAAGAAAAGTTACAGCCACTGAGTATGTCCATCGGTCTCTCTCTCCCAAGTATAATCATGTATTCAATCATTAATCTATATAACTTAGACTAAAGGGACTGACCTTCCTCTGAGAACCTTTGTGCCTCGATCAAAAATCTTAATAGGATACTCCTCAAAAGAAGAATTGATATCTAACTCAACCTCTTATAAATGGAGAACATGTGATGGATTAGAATGATAGTGATTTAATTAAGAAACATTAAATATATAATTCATAGATATGTATCTCTTGGGAATTGTTTTATGATAATCCACTGACTCAACCCCCTCCAAAATCTTGAAAATTATGATGAATCTAGGATCTAATTTTCCTTTCCTCCTAATTTTTCTATGCCCCGACATAGGTGTAACATGAAAGAATACCCAATACCTAACTACAAAATCAAGGGTTCGCTAATGATGGTTTACATATGACTACTTTCTATACTAAAATATAGACATACTCTTTCAAATATGTTTTACATGCTCTGATGTCTCCTTAAAAAGATGAGGTTCTAGTAACACTACCCCCCCCCCATATCTTTCCATTACATAGGTGATCAGCACAGCCTACCATATAAGGCCTCATAAGGATCCATCTGTATAGTCTTCTAAAATATGTTATTATAGGTGAACTATTCTAAAGGTATGTGTTTCTCCCAAGACCATCTCAAATCAAATACTAATGCTCTTGGAATGTCCTCCAACACCTAAATAGTACACTCAAACTGCCTTTTGGTCTGTGGGAGATAGGTTGTTGTCAGAAGTACCTATGAACTTAGTTCCCTCTAAAACCCCTAATAGAATTGTGATATAAAACAAGAATCTCTATCCAATATATTAATTTTTGGAACTCTTTTAAGGCATATAATCTTATGAACATATAGCCTTCTAAGTTAATATATAGAAAATGTCACTTTCATAGGTAAAAATTGAGTGGTCTTTGTTAAACTTTTGATGATCACCCATAATATATAATTTCCTTGAGGGGATATAAGTAATGAAATCATGAAATCCATAGTGACATCATCCCATTTCCATTCTATAATGGGAAATGGTTGTAAATTCCTATCAGGTCCCTGATTTTTTGATTTCACTTACTGGCGGGTGGATCACCGAGTAACAAGAAAAGTTTTCTTTCATTTAATTCCCGACCGCCAATACCAATGTAATAAGTAATGATACTTCTTCATATGACTAGGATTTTCTACACAATAAGAGGCATAAAACTCTCACATAATCTTCACTCACATATCTATAGTAACTTAAACATGTCCTTCAATGCATAAGATCTTATTCTTGTCAACAACCCATCCAGGTGGTGGGTCCTCACTTGAAACGCTCTCCCACATGACCAATCCCCTAGGATCTGAAATATGTATCATTCTCAAATTATCCCAAAGTGTAGAAATCACTATCAATTATTTAGGAATAGGCCACCCATGACTCTCTTGAATCTCTAGATGCATCTTAGAAAACATATACATCAACTACCATTCACTATCAGCCTCTTGTACTGCTTGTGTCTGAGTCTTCTAGATTATAACATTAGTCACTACATTTAATTTCAAAAACATGTATGAAACCTAAAATTAAAATCAATGTAGGTATTCAGCCCGTCAATGAGTTTTGAGATTCATATAATGTTGATTAAATATATTTTTGATATTTTTTTTCCTGTATACACCACAAACCACTCTCCCAACAAGTAATGCCTCCAACAACACAAGGAATGTACCACAGCTGCTAGCTCGAGAACATGCATCAGGTAATTCCACTTATGAGTCCTAAGTTTATGTGACCCATATTACATGAATCAATCATAATTCATCATAATATATCATATACCATTTCCTGATTCATCACAATATAATGTATAGCTTCTTCCGAGCTTTGGAAGAATCAGGATCAAAGATGAAGTAAACCTTTATTTCAACTCATGAAAGGATTCTTCATAAGTGTCTGACCATATGAATTTAACACTCTTTATTTTCAAACCCATAATAGGTTATTCAAGTCATGATAAATTCTGAATTAATCATATATTATATCCATTTATCCCCAAGAAATTTGATGTCTCAAAAAAATTCTTATGATGCTTCTAAGAAACAACAGCTCTCACCTTCTCTAGGATAATTGATACCCTTGTTTCTAAAATGATATTACTTAAGGATTGGGTCTTATCGATCCAAATATGTAATTTTGTGAGATTACAATATAGATGGTGTTATATCAGCGTACCCAATACGATATGAAGGTTCTTGGAATGATCGTGTCTATTGTGAGATTATCCCAAAATGTAATCCCTGAAAACTACCATAAATAAAAATAGATATAGGTGGAAAAATCAATTCATCAATTCCATAAAAATATTTGGTGCTTCATCAGACCAAATAGCATAACCAAATACTCATACAAGCCATATCTACTACATAAGTTTATTCACGGTATGTCTAATGGTCTAACACTCACCTGATAGTAGCCCAACCATAATTAAATCTTCAAGGACACCCTCTATCCCTAGGTATGATTAATGTTATAATCTATATGAGGTAGTGGATTTAGTTTCTTAATTGTTAACTAGTTCAAACAACAATAATCCATGAAATTCCAAAGGTCTCATCCACCTTCTTGGTGAAAAGCATGGTTAAACCCCAAGGAGAAGTATTGGGTCATATAAAACCCTTAGCTTCTAAGTCCTCTAGTTTCCTCTTGTGATCTTATAGTTAATCTATAAGGAGTAATGGATGACGATGCTACTCCTTGCATGAGTTAATATAAAAATATACCTCTCTTTTAGGAAGAAATTCAGAAAAAAAAATTTGGGAATATGTCTCTAAATTGATCAACTACAAGAGGGAAATAATTCTATAATATTCTCTAATCATCTAATAGAATACTGGAAATATGGGCTAACACTCTTCCCATCCCATGGTGCTTAGTTCTAGCTCGATTCTCCTAGAAATCACATTTTCCATTATGTACATATCTACCACCCTAGATTGATGAAAAGTACACCCTATGATGATAACATTAAATATATGAATGATATTTAATAAACCAATCCATCCTAAAAATTATATCAAATCATTTCATCTCGAGGATAAATAGGTTCTACAAGAAACGATTACTGGAAATCTTGAGGGGACACTCCTAGCATTGGTCTACACTTTATAATCACACTCCTAATGGATTATCCGAAGTCATTACCCCACATATGTACAAAAATTCAAGCCCAATGATTTTAATGATAGAAATATAGATAAAAGAATATAAATCACCAGTGTAAAATAATTAAAATACCAAATTACAGGCTACTAAGATCATACTTATCATTGTAGATGGTTTGGTACCCTACTCCTTGGGAATAGGTTTTACTGAATAGATCTAGCCAAATCTCAGACCTTGATCCATAACTTTAAAACCCTAAGTAGGTCCACTTTATCGGTGCTCCACATCCTAGTTCTATCTGCCTCAACCATGTCTACCTCCTCGGCCTTTGTGACTAGTGGTACTCAAACTCCTATTCTGAAAAGGTGCTACTGATCCTAATCCAAAAGGTGGAACTGATGCAGATCCTCTCCCACCGAAAAAAATGTAAATTATTGGTAGAATATTTTAATATGGGCCATTTTTTCACAATATCGACACTCCACTGGGTCATGGTCGCACTAAGTATTTATGTGACCTTGTTTCCCACATCGGTGGTGTATAATAGAACTAATAGTGTGAATGCTTTTGTTGTGACTACTCTATCGAGAACCCTCCATATGAAACTTCTTACCACTAGATGCACTACTCTTTATTAGAGATAAACCTTTGTGCCATGTACCATCAAATTCCCTCCAGTTATTCTAGATAATAAGGGTATGGTTAACTATCTTTTAAATAGTAGTCAATAGAAAGATATTTACCTGAGATCGGATGGAATACTTGATCTCGTCCTCAAAATGTTATACTTTGGATAAATTTTCACCTAAAAATTTAGGTATAAATCACTGAAGATATATGAAATGATAATAATAGTATATAATGGACATAGTTTCCTATTCTACTTTTATGAACTCTCTCACTCGATCAGATCTCAGCATCTCAGAAGAGAAGTAATTATAAAAGAAAGATTGGAAATATCCCTAAACCATTCCCCGGTGTTGATCAACCTAGTTTAACACATCCCACCAATTATTAGAAGATCCTCAAAGAATATAAGTAGTGAGATTTACCCTCCTTCATATAGGCATATCATATTTCTCAAGGATAGATAATATGGCCTCTAGCCAAGATTTAGCAATCTAGGGGCCACCTTTCCTAGAGAAAGTTGGTTGGTGATGCTATTGGAATTCCCTCTTAAACCATGACATAGTCTATGTAGGTCATGTATCTCTCCTCATATACTACACTAAGCATATAAACCCTTCAAAAAACTGAGCATTAGTACCCAATCCAGGTACAATAGAAAGTATAACTAGAGATGCCTCATGTGGAACTACTAGTGGGTTAGGTTCCACCACTTTAGGAGAATGTTCATTTCCACCTTCCTGTCATTCGATTTGAGGTCATCATAGAGGCATATATCTAAAATAACCAAGAACATGCCTTAGAACTCAACAAAAATCATAAGGAAGTTCTCATAACAAAATATAGTCATAAGGGGTTCACTACTGTTGGTCGGAGTGGATACTCAAGAGGGGGGTGAATTGAGTTCCAATTAAAATTTTCTGTTAAAAACAATGTTGATTAAAATCTCCCTATTTCAAAAATAGATTAAACTGTAGTGAATTTATACAGATTATAAAGGTTCAATTAGTTTCTCAAAGATTGATTAGTTCTCAGTTAACTTAATCTTATGATTAAATTAACCTTTGAAACTAACTTACTGGTCTATAATAAATATAAACACTTTCAAGTTTAACTATCAAAGTAGCTTTGAAAATAAATTATATTTCAAAGTAATAGCAGTGTAATATGAAATAAATATGTAGTATGGATATAGTATGTAGCTACAAACACAGAGAATTAACCAAGAGGTTCAGTCTCAAGCCGAGACTTAGTCCTCTCAAAAGTTTATATAAAAATGATCCACACCCTGGATCGGGGTTAACAACAGTGAACACACTGTCCAGGTCACAAGAGCTCTACCACAGTTCTGTGTGGGAAAATAAACAATAGCTTAGAGTTGTCCAGGTCTCATATGACCTCTACCACTATCCATAGTGGGAAATGAAGTGAAGAAAGGTTTTCTGAGGATTTACAGATCCTCCAGTGAAAGTGCAGGAGTCAGTGTGTGTGTTTAATACAGCAAATAACACACACTGCTCAAAATGTAAAACAAATGTATCACAGAGTAGAGATGTAGAGTTTAGAAATGGCTCTGGTGATTTCAGTGTAGCTCTAGACTCTTTTGTATTTGGTCAGAATTTATTCTGAGTCCTCTTCTCGTTTTTGTTTGAGAGGAAGAGTGTCGTATGCTTCAAGCTCAAAGGCAGTGAGATGTAGTCGATGAAGTTCTTCAATGTTCTTTTGTATGCACAGAACTCTTCTTGAGTAGGATTGATTGTGTATGAAGTTCTGTTCTGATTGGTTCTTCCTTCTCTTTCTTTTTCTCTGTATATACCTTGTGTTCTTCTATCAACATCCTCTTATCTTCAGCAGAGTCTTCTTGTATTTATGTCACGTGCTTCGGAAGACAGAAAAAGTTTCCTTTCTGCAGGTACGAGGTACGGTTTCCTGACATCCGACAACCTTTATTAATAATTTGACAGAGAATTAAAATATACCTAATATGATCGTTGGTTAGATTAAATAAGTATAAAGATAAAGAAATTCAAATAGTTGTTTATGACTATTGGAGAATCAAGTGATCGGTAGGTCATCAGCATTAGTGAGTAATGATCGGTGACTCAGATAGATCAGCATCGGTGAATCAGACTGATCAGCATCGGTCTGTCATCTAATCGGTGAGTCAGTTTGATCGGTGTGTCATTTGATCGGTGGCTCATTTGATCGGTGGATCATTTGATCGGTGGCTCATTTGATCGGTGGCTCATTTGCATCGGTGAGTCATTTGCATCGGTGAGTCATTTGCATCGGTGACTCATTTGCATCGGTGAGTCATTTGCATCGGTGAGTCATTTGATCAGCATCGGTCTGTCATCTGATCGGTGAGTCAGTTTGATCAGTATCGGTCTGTCATCTGATCGGTGAGTCAGTTTGATCAGTATCGGTGAGTCATTTGCATCGGTGAGTCATTTGCATCGGTGACTCATTTGCATCGGTGATTCATTTGCATCGGTGAGTCATTTGATCATCATCGGTCTGTCATCTGATCGGTGAGTCAGTTTGATCAGTATCGGTCTGTCATCTGATCGGTGAGTCAGTTTGATCAGTATCAGTGAGTCATTTGCATCGGTGCGACTGTTGTCTTTTGATATGCGATCAGTGCTTCCGTTTTCTGTTGATATTGAATCGGTGCTTCCAAAATACTTTGTACATCAATAAGCATAGACAAAAAAGTGGTAACGGATTCATTAACAGATTGTAATTAAGTTTATGAGAAATCAAACCAGATTAAGCATTAATGGTATGTGATGATTTTTGATTATTAAAACATCAATCATAGATATGAAATCAACAATCTTTCAGAGGGCTCAACAATCTCCCCCTTTTTGATAATCACAAATCTTTATCATTAAATATAAATAATATGATATATCATTAATAAAAACATAATGAGAATTAAACCATAAGAAGAATAAATATAAAGAGATATATAAATCTCCCCCTTAATTTAGATTACCCATACAGATTTCTCCCCCTGAGATATATACATCTTTTCTCCCATAAAGTATTATTTTTCTTCTCCCATAAATTTTCTTCTCCCACATATAGTATTCTTGTTCTTCTCCCCCTTTGGGATAATCAAAAAGGAGGGAAAACAGATAAGAGAAAGTGAAAGTAAAAGCAGTCTGCAGAGAGTATAGATAGAAAAAATATTTGATAAAGTACAGACTATTACAAGCAGCATATTGTTCACCCCATCAAAAACAATACACAACTATTTTTCGGGATACAAAGGGGCTTTGCCTTTGTCTTTGGGATCAATAGTGGGTAAATTGGAAGGCTTGGAGGCAGGCTGGTCTTGGCGAATTTGAAGTGGTGGTAGGACAACTCGGGCAGGTGTAGGAGCAGGTGCCACAGAGGGTTGTTGTTGAGAAACAGGAGCTGATTGAGAAGCTTGCTGAGGGACTGGTCTCAACTGAGAGAGAACTTGAGCAACAGATAGCTGATTTGGAGCTACATCAGAGTCACTGAGAGGCTCAGAAGTAGGAAGTACTATGGCAGTGGCTGGTGCATGCAAATAGGGCTTCAAAAGATGAATAAAGTCCTGAATGACTTCTGCTCCACACTTCATAGCTTTTTCAAAATCATCTTTATTCTCCATGAACTGTGCCAAGGAAGGGACAAAATCTTGCAACTGATGAACTTGAGTTTTGAAGTCCTGAGTGACTGGAGGTAATTTCAGATTCTCTGCCAACACCTTGAAGTTTGCAGTCATCTCATGTTTTGTATAAATCTTGGAAAAGTAATTATCAACTTTCTCTTTGATCTCTTGCAGAGCTTTCTTAGAATCTGCTGAATACACCAATTTCATATTATGACTGTTATAATAGAGCTCTTTCATCTTCCTCAAAGATTCTAAATCAAGAATTTGTCTTACAGCAGCTAACTCATCATGCACAACTTCTCTTAGAGCTTCTATCTCACGGGTAGTGATCTTGGTTACCTTGCCTGTACTGGCTTGGCTAACTATGTGAGTTAACTCAGCTTTCAACTTCCTCAGGTCAGACTTGTTGAGATGTTCAATCAAATTTCTCAAAACTTCCATCATACCAGAGATGGTTGATCGAAATTCGCTTGATAGAGATACCAGGCCAGTGTGAAGATCCTTCATTGTCTGATTCAAAAAGGCTATTTGTCTGCCAATAAGTTCACCAGTATTGGCCAGGTCTGGCTTCACAGCATTAGATACTCTTTGTGAGAAGGCTTCCAATGAGTGTTCAGAAATGTGGAGAGACACTTGAGTAAGAGCATTAGAAATTTCTTCTCTAACTGTGGCTCTCACAGCGGTTAGAAATTCAATCTTAAACTTGTCAAGATCGGCTTGAGAGATTCCAGAGCCAGGTAAATTATCATTTATAGGATCAACAGCATGAACAGACCTTGTTTCTCGTGGGAGGTTCCTCTTCACAGCTGCAGCATATTCTGGCATTGCTTCTTCGTCTTCAGAATATTCTAAGCCCAACACAGCATAACCAGGGTAGTCATCCCAAACAGCAGCACACAGGGTGTATTTTGGTTTCTCATAGCTTGTTGTTCCACTGATTTTTGGTGAATCATCCTTTCCACTGATATGTATTTCTTGTACTGATTGAGGTGATTCTATTTGATCTTCCGAAAGACCATCCACTGGTCTGTTATCACCATCAACAGCAGCCTCAGCATCATCAGCACGTCCATCATCACTCTTCTCAGAAGCTTCACTGTGATATTATTCAATGTCAGAATCTTCTTCATCACCAAGAATAGGTTCTGATTCTGGTAGGGCTAAGGGTGGACTAGCAGGTCCAAATTCTATTCTTCTTTTGGGACTGGTAGTGTCAGGATCACTCCTATCATCAGGAGATGACATACTTCCTTCCTCAGTCGCAGCTTCTTCTTGCTCTTGGGTTTTGGTGGCCTCATCCTTTCCTTCTTTTTGCTCATCATCATCAGAATAAACTGGTTCCTCATTTGGTTTCAAGCCAGGGTCTCTCAAATCCTTTGGCCTCTTACCATGATCTATGAGATTGTAGGCTTCATACAATTTATCTTCATCTGTAACCCAGCACTTCTTCCATGGATTCCAATTGATTTTCATCCTCTTGCAGATCTCTTTGTTGAGACAGAAGGTATGATCTGTTTCATTAACTTCACCATCTTCATCAATACAATCTAGATTCTTGAGCATGGTAGATATCATCTTTGAATAAAACAAGGCAGTGGCTTTCTTGGACGGTTTTATCATTCCAGCTATGTGTACCATCACATATCTACAAAAATTGATTTTCTCATGTGTTTTCAGAAGAAACAACAGGAAAACATCCTGGTACTTTACAGTAGCAAAATCTCCTCTCCTAGGGAAAAGTTGGTGCTGAATAAACTTGAAAAGAAGTCTGCATTCACCATCTAATTCTGAAGCTGTGATTCTCCGTGACTCTCGGTTTCCTGTCAGAAGCTCCAGAGCTAATTCATAAGAGAATTAATCAGATGTTGGAGGAATATTCCCAGCATAATCCTCATACCGACCTTCATGAGGTACGTTCAAGAACTCAGCCCACTGCTTAGATGAGAAGGATATTTTCTTTCCTTTTACCACAGACGACATCCTGGCAGCCTCCACACCATCTAAAGTGATTTCCAGATTCATATAGAACTCATGTACCAGCTTCGGGTAGTCTATTTGAGAGTTGTCAGAAAACCAGTCTATCCATCCTTGCGATTCAAGAACTTGCAGCAACAGTGACTTACTTGAAAAAAGCCACGCAGAGCTTACTTCTTTTTCTACAGCAACAATCTAAGTTTCCAGGTTCGGATTTACTGATCGTTGAGAGGTACTACTCGACTCGCCTCGAGCATGCTTTGAAGGTACAGGGCTATCCGGTCCTTTGCTCGGTCTCTTTTGCTTAGCCATTCAAGGATTTTGGGAAGGCAGGAGTTCGAAGGTTCGAAGTAGAGGGAAAGAGAGGTTGAAAGGTTCGGTGGGAAATGAAAGGTCAAAGGTTTATGGAGGATAAATAGCCGCGTATCATTTATTTTATCATTTAGGGTTCCCATAAAAAGTATAAAAGAAATTTACTAATTAATTACAATATAATAATAATAAAAAAATCGGTATGACAGATCGGTTGCATAGATCAGTTTCACAGATCGGTTTCACAGATCAGTTTTAGAGATCAGTTTCACAGATCAGTTTCACAGATCAATCATACACAACTCTTGTTTAATAAATTTCATTCTTTCAGAGCATAAAGGCTTTGTGAAGATATCAGCTAATTGATGTTCAGAACTAATAAATTTCAAAGAAATATCACCTTTCTGTTAATGATCTCTTAGAAAGTGATGTCTGACATCAATGTTCTTAGTTCTAGAGTGAGACACAGGGTTCTTAAATATATTTATTGCACTAGTATTGTCACAGTTAATTGAAACATGTTTAAGATCAAATCCATAATACAATAGAGTGTGTTTCATCCACAGAATTTGTGCACAGCAACTACCAGCAACTATGTATTCTGCTTCGGCAGTAGACAATGCAACTGAGTTCTGTTTCTTACTACACCATGATACTAGGGATTTTCCAAGAAAATGGCATGTTCCAGATGTGCTCTTCCTATCTTACTTACATCCAGCAAATTCAGCATCTGAATAGCTAGTTAGGTTAAATGATTATCCTTTTGGATAAAACAAACCTAAATTTATAGTATACTTAAGATACTTAAAAATCCTTTTAACAGCCAGTAAGTGTGATTCTTTAGGATTAGCTTGAAATCTAGCACACATACATACACTGAACATAATGTCTGGTTGACTAGCAGTAAGATAAATTAATCTCCTAATCATACCTCTGTAATTGGTTTGATCCACTGGTTTCCCAGCTTCATTTGTATCCAATTTATAGGTAGTACTCATAGGTGTATCACTTTCCTTAATACTATCCAATACAAAACGTTTTAAAAGATCTTTTGTATATTTAATTTGATTTAAAATAATTCCATATTTAGTTTGAAAAATTTGAAAACCAAGAAAATACTTAATCTCTCCCATTAAGCTCATTTCAAATTCATTTTTCATAACCTTTGAAAAATCAGTACATAAGGAATTTTTAAAAGATCCAAAAATAATATCATCAACATAGATTTGTACTATTAATACATCTTTTGAAATCCTTTTTATAAAAAGAGTGGGATCAGCTACTCCTTTTGTAAATCCTTTTGAGATAAGAAAGTTTGAAAGCCTTTCATACCAAGCTCTTGGAGCTTGTTTTAAACCATATAAAGCTTTAGAAAGTTTAAAAACATGATTTGGAAAATGATGATTTAAAAAACCAGGTGGTTGTTCTACAAAAACATCTTCAACAATAAAACCATTTAGAAAAGCACTTTTGACATCCATTTGATATAGCTTGAAATTCAGATGTGATGAATAGGCAAGTAAGATCCTAATAGCCTCTAATCTAGCTACAGGTGCAAAGGTTTCCTCATAGTCAATTCCTTCTTCTTGATTGTAACCTTGTGCAACTAGCCTAGCTTTATTTCTAATGATGTTTCCAGATTCATCAACTTTGTTTCTAAATACCCATTTTGTGCCTATGGTCAAAAAGTCCTTAGATCTTTCTACTAATTTCCAGACTTTGTTTCTTTCAAATTGATTTAGTTCTTCTTGCATAGCCATTACCCAAAATTCATCATTGATAGCATCATTGATATTTTTAGGTTCTAACTGTGAAAGAAAATCTTGATGTTCAACCTGATTTCTTAGAGAAGCTCTAGTCTGTGTTCCTCTATCTAGATTTCCTACAACAGCATCTAAAGGATGGTTCATTAGAGTCCTAGATGGTCTTGAAAAGATAGGGCTAGAGATTTCAGATTCATCTACAGATTGAGGTTCAACAGAAGCAGGTTCTGGAGAGTTTCCAGAGCTGGATTCTTTAACTATAGGTCCATTGTATTTATCATTGAGATTCAAACCAGAGAGATCATCTTCAAGAGAGATTTTAGGTTCATGTGGATCAGTTTCATCAAATTTGATGTGAACAAATTCTTCCACACATTTGGTTCTTTTATTGAAAACTCTATAGGCTTTAATAGAGATAGAGTAACCTAGGAAAATTCCTTCATCACTCTTGGATGCAAATTTGTCAAGATTTTCTCTAGTATTGAGAATGAAGACTTTGCAGCCAAAAACTTTGAAGTAGTTAACCTTAGGTTTCCTATGGTTCCACAACTCATAAGGGGTCCTCTTAAGAACTG
Source organism: Viscum album (assembly GCA_963277665.1). Taxonomy (NCBI): domain Eukaryota; kingdom Viridiplantae; phylum Streptophyta; class Magnoliopsida; order Santalales; family Viscaceae; genus Viscum; species Viscum album. Next base: position 839,424,236 of record OY728137.1, read on the forward strand.
GTCTGATCAAGACTCTATTAATGAAATAACAAGTTGTATTTACAGCTTCAGCCCAAAAGTAAATAGGCAGTTCATATTCATTGAGCATGGTTCTAGCTATTTCTTGCAGGGTTCTATTCCTTCTCTCTACTACAACATTTTGTTGGGGTGTCCTAGGGGCATAGAAATTGTGACTATAGCCATTGTGTGAGCAGTAAGAATCAAACTCATGATTTTCAAACTCACGACCATGATCACTTCTCAGGGTCTTAATCTTGAGTCCACTAAGATTTTCTACAGACTTGGAGTATTTAACAAAGTAAGAACAAGATTCACTTTTGTGAGCTAGAAAATATACCCAAGTATATCTAGAAAAGTCATCTACAAGAACATAGACATAGTGCTTCCCATTTAAACTAGAAACTCTAGAAGGAACAAATAAATCCATGTGAACCAACTCGAGAGGTTGAGAAGTTGACACTTCTTTCTTTGATTTAAAAGAAACTTTATGTTGCTTTCCTTTTTGACAGGGATTACAAACTTTGTCTGCTGGAAATTCAAGTTTGGGTAAGTATCTAACTAAGTTCTTCCTAGAAATTTTTCTAAGTGAGTGTACATTGCAGTGTCCTAATCTTCTGTGCCAAAGCCAAGACTCTTTATAAAAAGCATTTAAGCAAGGAATATTCTGCTTAACTAAGGAATCTAAATCAACAGCATAAACATTTTCATTTCTTAAAGCAGAAAATACTAAAACATTTTTAGAGTTAAAAACATTGCAAGAATCATTTTTAAATTTCACATAAAAACCATCATCACACAATTGAGAAATGGTTAACAAATTATATTTAAGTCCATCGAAAAATAAAACTTCAGAAACCAAGATTGAATCAGTGTTACCAATCTGGCCTAAGCCGATGACTTTTCCTTTTGAATTATCACCAAAAGTGACAAAGCCTCCATCAACTTTTACTAAGCTCTTGAAACATGAAAATTATCCTGACATATGTCTTGAACATCCACTATCTAAGTACCATATCTTCTTGTGACAACTCTTCAAGCAGGTCTCCTACAAAACAGATTTAGATGGAAGATGATTTTGGTACCCAGATCTTATTGGGTCCAGACATGTTATCCAATGATACTTTAGGTACCCATATTTGTCTAATGGGTCTCATATAATTTGTAAAATTAACATTCTTTGAAAGATAAACCTTATTAGATCCATAACTATGAATATAACTGGTTGAGGCATATGAAGTTCCAGAATTAACTATCTTCTGTCCAGATTTAGGAATGAATCTAGTTTTGGCAACTTTTCTTTGTCCAGGTTGGTATCCTATACCAGTAGTATATCTAGGTGCAACTTGCTTTCCCAGAATTTGTGTTAGAGTATCTTTTCCATTTGTGAACTTCTCTAAGTCTTTTCTGAGTTGTTCATTAGACAATTTTAGTTCAGTATTCTCTTTAAGAAACTGAGCATTCTTTTCTACTTCTATATCCAGATCAGATTTATGCTTAACACTTAAAGCATACTGTTTCTTTAAACCTTTATATTTATCTTTAAACTCATTATAGGTTTCTTCAAGCATATCACAATATTCAAACAGTTCAGATTTAGACATGTTATCACCTTCAGAATCATCTCCAGAATAATTTGAATTTAAAGAAGGAGTTTCTGATGTTACCTCAGAAGTGTTTGTCATAAAAAACATGTTGGGTCGATTCCTTTCAGAGTCTGAAGATTCAGCTTCACTTGTGCTGTCTTCTGAAGCACTCCAAGTAGCCTTCATGGCTTTCTTGTACTTGTTATCCTTGTATTCATACTTCTTTCTGTATTTTAGCTTTGGACAGTCTGTTTTTATGTTTCCTTTTCTTTTGCATTCATAACAGACAACTTCATCTGATTTATCATACTTCTTCCAATCCTTCTTCCAGTGTCCTTTGTTATCATACTTTCCTTTGTAGTTTGACTTTCTGAAAAACTTCTTCTTCCTATAGAATTTCTTAAATCTTCTAGCAATGTGTGCCATCTCAGCATCACTATCAGAATCATTCTCACTTTCCTCACTACTTAAACTTTCATTGATAGCTTGAGGCTTTTCCTTATCCTTATTCTTTGAGGTTGTAGTCTTGAAGGCAATAGACTTTCTTTTTAGGTTCATCATCTTCTTCTTTATTTACTTTAAGCTCTTCTTCATACATCATCAGCTTACCAATTAATTCCTTGACAGGCAGTGTTCCAATGTCACAGGATTCTCTAATGGAGACAGAGGTTCCTCTCCATATTTCAGGTAGACATCTCAAAATTCTCATGATTTTCTCCTTTGCTGGAACATCCTTTCCCAGAGAAGTCATTGTGTTGACAATTTCATTGAACCTGAGATACATATCAGAAATGGGTTCACCAGGCTTCATCTTAAAATTATCATACTTAATAGTATAGGTATTCAATCTCATCTCCTTAACATTAGTTGTTCCTTCATGAGAAATAGCTAAGGTATCCCAAATTTCATATGCAGATTTACATGCAGAAATTCTATTAAATTCTTCATCTCCTAGAGCACAGTACAGAGCATTCATAGCTTTACAATTATTATTGTAAGCAGTCTTTGTAGGTTCATCCCAAGTAGATCTATCAGTACTGGGAATTTTATATTCAGCTTCAATGACAGTCCAAATATCAAAGCCCATACTTTCAAAGTGAATTTTCATTTTTAGCTTCCACTGGGCATAGTTGTTTCCATTAAAGAAAGGTGGCCGGTTAGTAGCAGCACCCTCAAGTCTATTATCCATGATATTACAAAAAGAATTTTAAAGAGATAAAAATTTAGAAATAACAGAAATTTTAAGAACTTTAAAATAAAACTAAAATCACAGTTGAAAAACAGAGTACGTTTAAAAAATATTAAAAACCTCTGATACCAAGTGTTGGTCGGAGTGGATACTCAAGAGGGGTGAATTGAGTTCCAATTAAAATTTTCTGTTAAAAACAATGTTGATTAAAATCTCCCTATTTCAAAAACAGATTAAACTGTAGTGAATTTATACAGATTATAAAGGTTCAATTAGTTTCTCAAAGATTGATTAGTTCTCAGTTAACTTAATCTTATGATTAAATTAACCTTTGAAACTAACTTACTGGTCTATAATAAATATAAACACTTGCGAGTTTAACTATCAAAGTAGCTTTGAAAATAAATTATATTTCAAAGTAATAGCAGCAGAATATGAAATAAATATGTAGTATGGATATAGTATGTAGCTACAAACACAGAGAATTAACCAAGAGGTTCAGTCTCAAGCCGAGACTTAGTCCTCTCAAAAATTTATATAAAAATGATCCACACCCTGGATCGGGGTTAACAACAGTGAACACACTATCCAGGTCACAAGACCTCTACCACAGTTCTATGTGGGAAAATAAACAACAGCTTAGAGCTGTCCAGGTCTCATACGACCTCTACCACTATCCACAGTGGGAAATGAAGTGAAGAAAGGTTTGCTGAGGATTTACAGATCCTCCAGTGAAAGTGCAGGAGTCAGTGTGTGTGTTTAATACAGCAGATAACACACACTGCTCAAAATGTAAAACAAATGTATCACATAGCAGAGATGTAGAGTTTAGAAATGGCTCTGGTGATTTCAGTGTATCTCTGGACTCTTTTGTATTTGGTCAGAATTTATTCTGATTCCTCTTCTCGTTTTTGTTTGAGAGGAAGAGTGTCGTATGATTCAGGCTCAAAGGCAGTGAGATGTAGTCGATGAAGTTCTTCAATGTTCTTTTGTATGCACAGAACTCTTCTTGAGTAGGCTTGATTGTGTATGAAGTTCTGTTCTGATTGGTTCTTCCTTCTCTTTCCTTTTCTCTGTATATCCCTTGTGTTCTTCTATCAACACCCTCTTATCTTCAGCAGAGTCTTCTTGTATTTATGTCACGTGCTTCGGAAGACAGAAAAAGTTTCCTTTCCGCAGGTACGAGGTACGGTTTCCTGACATCCGACAACCTTTATTAATAATTTGACAGAACATTAAAATATACCTAATATGACCGTTGGTTAGATTAAATAAGGATAAAGATAAAGAAATTCAAACAGTTTTTTATGACTATTGGAGAATCAAGTGATCGGTAGGTCATCATCATTAGTGAGTAATGATCGGTGACTCAGATAGATCAGCATCGGTGAATCAGACTGATCAGCATCGGTCTGTCATCTGATCGGTGAGTCAGTTTGATCGGTGTGTCATTTGATCGGTGGCTCATTTGATCGGTGGCTCATTTGATCGGTGGCTCATTTGATCGGTGGCTCATTTGCATCGGTGAGTCATTTGCATCGGTGAGTCATTTGCATCGGTGAGTCATTTGCATCGGTGAGTCATTTGATCAGCATCGGTCTGTCATCTGATCGGTGAGTCAGTTTGATCAGTATCGGTCTATCATCTGATCGGTGAGTCAGTTTGATCAGTATCGGTGATTCATTTTCATCGTTGAGTCATTTGCATCGGTGACTCATTTGCATCGGTGAGTCATTTGCATCGGTGAGTCATTTGATCAGCATCGGTCTGTCATCTGATCGGTGAGTCAGTTTGATCAGTATCGGTCTGTCATCTGATCGGTGAGTCAGTTTGATCAGTATCGGTGAGTCATTTGCATCGGTGAGACCATTGTCTTTTGATATGCGATCAGTGCTTTCGTTGTCTGTTGATATTGAATCGGTGCTTCCAAAATACTTTGTACATCAATAAGCATAGACAAAAAAGTGGTAACAGATTCATTAACAGATTGTAATTAAGTTTATGAGAAATCAAACCAGATTAAGCATTAATGGTATGTGATGATTTGTTATTATTAAAACATCAATCATAGATATGAAATCAACAATCTTCCATAGGGCTCAACAACTACCCAAAATATTCTAACCCAACTTCCCAAGGTCTAATGTTAGGGTATTTGTTAGGCTCCAAGTTTTAATCATTGGGGTTCAGATATATGAAGTTTCAATTACAAGTTATCAAGGAAAACTCTCTTTATGTTGTATTTAGAATCATCATTTAATGATAACCAATACTATTTAAATCTTTATCTCAATAGTTCATATGTATAACCAAATATATATATATATATATATATCAAGGTCTAGTTATATGCATCCATAATTCCTAGGTTATAAAGTCTTTCACTTTATATGTTTCAAATGGTACTATATGTTACTACACCCAGGCTTTTATGATTGTTCAATCAGAAGGATCACTATTCTCAATTTATAGATTCACGCACAGTATTTAAATTATAATTGGAATCCATGTAATTGTAACCAACTAAAATTTCATCCCATAAAACCAATGTCACGTGGATCGAACATGTGATAATTAGTTAATTAAGGTTCCTCCCTCAATCTATATGGTAAAACACCACTTAGGTTGAGGCGGAAAATTTAATTAATCAAATTTTTCTTATCCCTACAAGAAATGTTATCCTGATAATAGACATAGCATTCAAATCGCTATACATTCTATATGAAATTCACGTAATAAAGTAAATATGGAATGGCATATGAATGGAATGTGAATCCTCAAGTGCCTATAATAATGCATGATGCACTATCTCATTTCTATATGAGGGCAAGGATAAAGATAAAATCCATAATAATAATAAATTTTATAATTCTTCTACATCACACAATGGTGAAAACATTACAATTGTTATAGGAATAATACATAACAATAAGTCTCATCCCATGAAATTTGTATTTTCCCCTATACGTGGGTTAGATATTCCCAGGAACAGAATCATTACCAAATTCTAACACTTACTAATCTTCGATCTAACCATCCCAAATAGTAAAAATGAAAATAAACATTGATTCCACTTTGTGACATCCCATCCCTGGTTCACTCATAAGTAACTAAACCTTATTGGCCACATGGCCTTAAGCATACCTCCCCATATGCTACAGGCTATAGAATAACAGCAAGGGCCTAGGGTGTGTCTATGGAAAGACTATTCCCTCGTATCAAAGTGGATTACAATGGTAAAATACAGATAAAAATAGTGTTAGAAAATACAATAAAATAAAGATGCTAAATTAAAACATTCAAAAATAATAAACTGATGAGTAACCAAAATATCCAAGTCGTATACAAATTATTATCATTTTATGATACTATAAAAAATTAAATGAATGGGATACAAAGCAACAAGCATATACCACATGTTATACAAAAATATAAAAAAGGGGTCCAAGATAACTCTAATAGAATCATGAACATACCCTTATTCATATGCTCTTGTACTATATCCTTAGAAGATAATCAAGAATCTATAGCTAGAATCTTTCCCTTTTCCAAACCTTTAATCATAAATTCTATCTAGGTACCAATATAAGACCCAAAAAGGTTGTGAGTAAAACCTAGTAGGCCACCACTAATAATGTCTATAAAACATCTAGTCTGTGAGTGTAAATTTAGAAATGTGTTGGTAAAATTATTACAAGTAGAAAAAATAACTGGAATAATAACCATGTCAGGCTCGGGTTCATCATGGGAAGCTCGGCCAACTATACCTGCTTTGACCACATCCAGATGTCTCTGAATAGGTAACCTATAAAATGTCATATCCTAAGAATATGATAATAGTAACCATGTAATAGTAATAATTATGGTGGACCCAAGATGAAACCAAGGCATCCTTGAGCTTAGATGGTTGGGCCATCTCATAGTAAGTAATTATAAAGCATGTCCAAAGGTTCTAAGTGTAATCTAGAGGGTAAACCCTAGTCGTTCCCTAATATAAAATCTCTAACTGATTCCTTGTATTGACTCCAAATTAATTCCTAGGATAAGCAAAAATAGAGCCCCTAGTAATGATCCAAGGTGTCATGTGTCTAATGAAATCAAGATGATTCCAAGAAGATAATCCAAGGTATTTTAATTTCTATATATAATTTAAATGAATCATGAGTACTGTGCTAAGGGGTTTATGTACTAATAAGACAAAGACATAATTCCAAGTTGGGTTTCTCCCTTATCAACTGGCTCAATGAATCAGGGTTGTGTCCTCTAAGTTCTCAATAAATTCTCTCATGAATCTAAGTATGGATCAAGTCTAACCACTTCTTTAATAGATAAAATCTCCACAATCATTTGGCACCATTTATAATTAATCACAAGCCATCTATTAATCCACACCTATTTACCTTTCTCTTAAAATCAAACATCACCTTTTCATTTATAAATAAAAAAAGTTCATATGGGTGTTCTTATAATTTAATCAAGTTTTACATAAACAATTAGGGTCTAAGTGGAAGTTATTTCCATTATATAACACAAATATTCATTTATTATAACTTTATCAAACTCATTTTTAAAAGCCAATCCCACACATGTAATGTGTTTCAAAGGATCATGGATATAAGGAATCACCCAAATGGGAAATCCTCGATGATGTTCCAACCTTCAACAAGGTAAATGGGTATCATTATATGTTTTTTACATAGTTTCCACAATAAATTTAATAGATTTCAAAATTAAAAAGCAACACACAGAGATTTCTGCATGCGGTACAATATAAATTATTATAAATAGGAGATACCTTGAGTGAAACTATATAGGACACATACCTTATAGTGGTAGAGGAAAAATCATCTAGTTTCTTCCTTATATCTAGGATAGAATGAGAGAAAATAAATAAATAGTAGAATAACCTAAATATAGGGAATATTAGCCTGTATATAAATAATGACAAATATGGAGAGATTAACCAAGAAAGGAAGACATAGAATTAAATCTCTTATCAGTACACTTTCAACATGACAGAAAGTGGTCCGATCAAAGTCCAGGTGAGGGATAGGCTTCAATTCCTAAGTAAGAGGGAGTGGATAGCTCTTCACATGACTGGATGGTGGAGAAATTTAGGAATAGAATATGGGTTTTAATTTTAATAATGAATAATGTAAAATGGTAAATTAACCATTTAAAAGGGGGTTTCATAGTTTGGACTCATGGTTTGGACAAATCATGTGTCAAAAATTTAGCTCTACTTCCTAATTAGAACTAAGGGTATGGCCTAGACACATATTTTGACCAAACTGTTCGCAACTTGTCCACCCCTCTGTAATTTTTTATAGCACCCTGCATGGCCATGCTGCCTCCTATGCATGCTTAAAACTAATCATGAACATCCTCTTACTGGACCACATGAATGATTTGTATGGTCACTAATAATAATGTTTTATTCATACACCTTAGGTTGTTTCTCCAAAAACTAGAGCTTTGGGTTTCAAACAAGTCTTATGTGTTCCTGAAACCTCTATGACCTATTTAAGCACCTGTATAAAGTTAAAAAGGAAGATTAAAACTGAATTGTAAGGGACTTTTACCTCATATAAAAAATGGTACATTAAAACCCACACTCTATCATATCCCCTTATAAACCTTATCCCTACACTATATAAGCTTTGATCTTTCCAAATTTCTAAGATAAGGTGGCTTAAGGTGGTGACCATAGGAGAACATCCAAAGTGAGAGGTATTATTATTCAACCACGACTTCTTAATTATTTTCTACTTAAAAAATAAAAAACCTCTTATATCCATGAGTGTATGTTAAAAATATAATTATTTTTTTATTTTATTAATGCAATTTCCATTTTATACCTTCCTCCAAAGTCATTGAGAAAAATGAAAATGTTTGCATGCATGTGTGCGGATTACTGCCTCCATGAAAAACATGTTCAATTTTCCATCCCCACCTTTCATGGATGGTTTTAATAGGTTATTTAATAATATAATATGATATTTATAACATTTTAATGATTCTAAAATGATATGATATTTTATTTTCTACCTTCCTTCTATTCTGAAAAAATGAGAGTGTCACCTATGTGTGTGTGCAGATTACCACCTCCACGTGATGATGTTTCCAATTCCTTTTCCAAACCAAATAAAATGGTTAAAATAAAACATATAGGTAATATATAAAAAAATATTTAATAAAACAATAACATTCAAGAATTATAATATTATAGATTCCATAAGTGAAATTAACAACAAATGGTTATAATGAATTTAACCACTAAAAAGGTTAAATCAAAGTACCTTTTCTAATTTGAGTCCATTCATGAAAATCATATTTACATTTATAAATTATGTAAAAAATGAGTAATAAATGAATTATTAATATACAATTCCATATATTATGAAACTATTTTAAAACACTTTGACCTTATCTAACATTATATGAATGTTTTTGAGAAATTGACCTAAGAACTTAAAGTAATCAACACAAGTGGATAGGATGTAATTAATTAGTAAAAAACATGAAAAATGGACATTATAAAAATAAATATAGATATATAAGGTTATTAGGAATGTTTTTAATAAAATTTATTTGGTGATTTTGGAAAATCAACTGAAAGTAAAGATAATTTTTGAACATCGGACAAGGGATCTTCTATACTACCCTCACTACTTTTGAGTTACAAATTCTATTTATTTTTCTCCCATTTTATGAAATCTTATTATAATGAAATTGTTCTATTTTTTTATATATTTTCTTTAAATATATACCTTTCAAAATATCATTTTAATTTTTTTGGTTATACATTTTTTTAGTTTCCTTCGAAATCCCCACTTTTAAGTAGACTCTGTTTAAGTGAACTTTCATATTTCTTGTCTCATGTTGAGCATCACCCCCGTAAAATTTTTTAAAACCATTAATAGATTATAAAAATCCATAATTATTTTATTTATAATCCTATAGGTTAAATTTTTGATTTATTTAAAATAATATGGTCTTTATTTATTTAAAAATATCCTTACTTATTTCATAAAGCTTCACCCAAGTGGTGTATTCTTATTCTTTATTCTCCTAGAACCTTATCATGAAATATATACATTGGAACTCAATGATAAATACATATTTTTCAATTTAAAATATTAATATCCAAATGTCTTAATTACTCATTCTCTTGGGAATCCAATGATTTAGGATTTGGTTATGCCTTGAATCATAATAATGAAAACCCACTTACTTCTAATGGGTTTGATCATAATTATGATTTATATATTTTTTATTTTTACCATGTGTCACACATATGTATGATTTTAATTTATGTAATGAGTGTATCCAGAATTATGTATCCCTTTAATTCATTGTGTAAATATTATATCTCATGAGATTTTATGTGGGGGATTTGGTATTGAACATAATCCACCATGGGACTTTTTCCACTTTATGATGATGGTCTTGGGAGTGACCCTTGACTTGTGTTTATAATGTCATTTTTTATGTTTTTTACATGTTTTATGATCTTATAACAACATCTCCTTATACCATGTCACCATTATTATGATCATACCCTCTATTATGTCATTTTATGCCTCTTGAATCTCATATTATGCTTTGTTTACATGATTATTCTCTTACTAGGATATCTAGATCACCCATTTCCTTATGTATTTTCCCTGTGATATCCAATATAGATTTAGAAGATATATGGGAGTTAGGATCACTATATTTAGTTTTAAATAAAGAAATATTTTTTATGTTTAAGATGATTTATTTTTATTTCTAATCTTCCCAAGACACTAGACCTCTAGATACTCTACTTATATTTTTTGGAAAACTATGTTTGGAATTAGGAAACAAAATGTGATTAATTCGTGGGTATATGTAAATTAAAATCCCAAAATCAAAATACATGGAAGACTACTCTAGGTAATTAAACTCATGGGATTATAGAAAATGATCCAACCACTCAACTACTGCAATATGACCTTGGCCACCATAAAAGAGGCTACAGTGACTCAAGAAGTCATAAAGAAAAAAATGTTCCATATCCAAAACTCTATTAAAAATTTGGGTAGAGTCTATATATGAAATATATACATCTAAATGATAAAAGTATTCAACAAATATCTCATCCTTAAAGACTGAATTTCAATATTTTCTCAAGACCTTTTCAGTAGGAATAGCTAAATATTATGAAACATGAATATAACCAATTCATGGTTAACATATTAATAAAATAGTCCCAATATATTATAAAATCCCAGATGAAAAAATTTAACAAGTAAAAAATACAAAAAACATATTTAAAAACTTCCATTTACTTTAAACTACACTCCCCCCTTTGGAATAATTTCACAATAGTTAATAAACTAATAAAAAAAATTCTTTAAAACTGATATTTCAAAAGAGTCCAAAACTCATTTCACAAAATCACCCTCATAATTAAAACATTAAACATTATCAAAAAAAAATTATAATTTAACTTCTAAATTCCCCATTTTTATTTCAAAAACAATTCATGAGTTTCATTATAAAACCAAAACACTTTATTAATATCACTTTATTTTGAAATATTTATTTGTAAACTTTATTTCATTTAAAATAACTTTTATATATTTTAATTTATTTTTAAAAAATATTTCATAATTTCCAAAATGAAATCAAACACTTTTAAAACACCCAATGGTAGTCAATAATATTTGAAAAATAAATCATAACATCTAGTTTTATATACCAAATCACTACCTAAAATCCTCTTTAAAATTCAAAGCAACGCGCACTATTTGTCAGCGAACCTATCGTCCCCTCGACTCCGTGGGAACTGGCCCAAGCCCAAGGGTTGGCCACCTTCGGCCTAGCTGGGGGCGTGCGGCGTGCAGGTGGGCAGGCCAGCCCTATACCTCGTTACCCATACAAACACATCTGCCTGCGGGGGCTGGGTGAGTTGGTTCAAGGCGGTGGCGACCCGTCACTGAGGTTTCGGGTTCGAGTCCTCACAAAGGCAACACGCGCCATTTGTCAGCGAACCTATCATCCCCTCGACTCCATGGGAACTGGCCCAAGCCCAAGGGTTGACCACCTTGGGCCTAGCTGGGGGCGTGCGGCGCGCAGGTGGGTAGGCCAGCCCTATACCTCGTTACCCATACAACACGTTTTCCCGTAGGGGCTGGTGAGTTGGTTCAAGGCGGTGGCGACCCTTCGCTGAGGTTTCCGGGTTCGAGTCCTCACAAAGGCAACGCGCACCATTTTTCAGCGAACCTATCGTCCCATCGACTCCGTGGGAACTGGCACAAGCCCAAGGGTTGGACACCTTGGGCCTAGCTGGGGGCGTGCGATGCGCAGGTGGGCAGGCCATCCCTATACCTCATTACCCATACAACACGTTTGCCAACAAGCTTGTACCCTAGTGGTACAGTCTCCTGCTTGGCATCCAAAAGACCCAGGATCGAATCAGGGCAGGGGCGAATTTCCCAGGTACTATAGTAGTACTGTAGCAGGTACTGTTGCAGCGGCGGCACTGTAGCAGCGGCAGCACTGTAGCGGTGGAGGGACTGTAGAAAATACTGTTGCGGTGGCGGTACTGTAGCAACGCGGGTACTGTAGCAGTACTGTTCACCGAGGGGTCCTTTGGGCCAAAAAAATGGGATTTCAAGCCTTGTATTTAGGCTACTTGGCCTTGGTCCTTCAGGTTATGTAATGGGTCTCCCTTTACCCAGTCTAAAGAGGTATTTGCTTTCAAATAATAAATTGAGGCTTCGGCCACAACCTTTTAAAAAAACATAATATAGAGCATAAAATAAAATTGTTCAATGACCAATAAAAAACTCAGAACTTGAAAGGAAACCCAAACCATCCTATAAATAGCCTCTATGTGACCCACGATCACCATCTAACCATACATATCTCCTAGGATATTAATATAGTGAAATAAAACTAGAACAAACCTGGACTTATAAAATATGGGCATGATCTAAATAGCCCAATAGGTCACCAAAAACCGCTAAATCTAATAATATGGTATTATATTACATCCTAAATATTCAAGTTTGAAATATAAAAAAATATAAATTTTTCAGAAGGCTTGACAAAATAAATAACAACACATCAAAAGTGTTTAAAAACCTATTTCCAAGATTTATGTTAAATGAAAAAAATCACTTGGAAAACTATTTTTCCCTATCCAATACCTCTTTAAAAAGTCTATTTTCAGTCCCTCTTTAAATCATTTAATAAACACCCATTTTGAAATACCAATTTCCAATTCAAAATAGGTTTAAAATTTACAAATGGTTTTCCAAAAAATATTTTAAAAACAAAATTTTCATAAACTAGGATCATCATCCTAAAACCATGTTTACAAAACCCAAAAAAACATAGAGTTCCAAAAATAACCAAAATATGATTTTCCATTAAAACCATTCAAAAAATATTAGGAAAACAATTTTCTATATTTTAGAAAAATACCTCTCAAAATCATTATAGAAAAATGAAATAAATTTTAAAATAACACTTAGTCTTCCCTTATATTAAAACCTTTCACAATCCATTTTCAAACATTTGATAAGTAGACCAAAAAAATAATGAAGGAATCACTCTGTCAGGAACCACTATTTCAAGTCACACAACATGGATAAAAACAAGAAAATATGTGTCAAACAACAATTAAATAAATAGGGGATACAATAGATAAACAATATAAATTACATAAATGATTGTAAATAGGATCTTAGTGTCATTTCACTAACCAATAGGCTCTAACAAATTGGCATTATTATGATTAGGATGGCCCTTAGTTCTCGAATCGCTCAACATTCAAATAAAATTTTAAAGTTCACTTCATCCCATGAGGTATCTCTCTATCTCTTAGTCCCTAATTGGCCTCTCTCGGTCCCCACTCCCCAAGATCTCACTCGGTATCAGAGTGGGGGGACAAGTCCTCTATATAGGATCTATCGGTCCTAGGGAAACTTTCTTTAACACATATCAACATAGGTCATGGTATCAACCACCTAAGATAGCTACCCCATTCCCCAAGGTCTTCCATGACAAGTAAAATGAGTTGAGAACTATTATATAATTATATTGATCAAATATAAAGCATTTGAAATCACACACACCTCACCTCCCATACCCTTATAAATAAGTAGACCCATTTATCAAAACAGAATAAGTATATTCAAATTCATCAACAATAAGAATCCCCTCATGGAATCCCAATCCACCACATGCATACAAAATTCACATAGGGACCAAGACGGTCCCACACATTTTAACTCATTATTCATAAAATTCTATGAAATACTTATCTTTTAAAAACATTCTTGTGATTCTAAGTGAAATTACCTTTTTCAAAATTCATCTCAATCTACTCTTGAGACCAATTTTATCAAAACACCTTTGAAACTCGATAGGGATGCACACTTACATTTATTTTACATTTGAATACATTAAAATACACATGAGTTTAAAAATATAATCTACATGGTATAACTCACCACTTTGAAAATAAACCAACCCACTTTTATTATTTAAATATCTCTATACATTTCAAACCTTTGATATGAAAATCAATCAATGTTGTAAAAAGGATTCAAATATAAAGAAAAAGGGTTAACACATACCTTATTAAAATAAAAAAACCATAACAAGCATTTTATAAACTTTCAATACACCTAAACACTTGTTTTGAAAGTAAATTATTATAAGGAAACTTTTAAAAAACCTCAAGTCAGTAATCACTACTACTTTTAAAACCAAAATCATTCATTAAAATCCATTTACTAATTTTTACAAACACTTTGCATGGAATCTCATCCCATACCATGGTTAGAAATCACTTTAAATTATATTATACCCTTATTGTTCATACATAAAGGAATAATTTAATTGAAAACCCATTTTCAAACCATCATGAATTTAAAGGCATGAAATAGAAAGAGATGACAAAGAAACACCTACATCAGTTCAATTATGATCATGTCGAAATTTGTTGAATATGATGTAGAATGCTCCTAAAAGCCAAGAAGTTCCCTATAAAACCCCTACATAAGAAAAGACCCATGATTAAGAAAAACCCAACCCTAAAATGGGCCCATATAAAGATTAGGGTTCTTGGGAAGGAGATAAATCAAGGGAAATGGAAGGAATAAATGAGTGGAAGAGGTTTAGAGGGAATTGCCAAGAAGAAAACCACTTGAATCAAGGTAGAAGATCATAAAAAAAATGAGGAAGAATGAGACTCCCAAGGTGGAGGATCCAGGTATATTTGAGTGAGAGGGGAGGAAAATAAGTTTTGGGGGATTAAATTTGAGTAGAGGAAAAGGTATAAATTCACTTTTTAATGAAACTAGGTAGGCTGCATGATTTGGCCACATGGTTTTCCAAACCTTATGCCAACCATGCCCAATACACTTCCTAGGAAAATATTAATCACATGGTTTATGTTTGTATGCTGAAAATTTTATAAAATAATTCTCTAACCATTCCAAATTTAATTGTTAAAATGTAGAGGATATTTTCACACTCATCACATGGTTTATCAAATTGTGCGCAAGTCGTGCGCTAAAACCCAAACTCGCCAGTGGTACCACACAATTTATACTAGGATTATTATAGTTTGAACTTAATTGTAAACCAAAAATGATGAAAAACCATTCATATAATAAAATTAATGGAAAAAAAGTGATAAGGTGGTGCCTCAAAGTTTTATACAAATCATGAATAGAAGTAAAAACTCCAAATTTCCATGTTCTGGGAATAAATTACATGGAATCTTTAAACAATCCTATAACTAATAAAAATACATAAAATAAAATCTATAGTTACATGAATGTTTTCACAATTACCCCCACCATTCTACTTTATACCCCCATAAAGTCTCAAACCCAAGTAGGGGGTAATCGGAGACAGCTTCTAAAACAAATCCTCAAGAAAACATGATCAAAAACCGATCAACAATGGATCAAAAATAGGATTTTAGGAAATAATATACCTATCATAGGTCTAACCAATATTTATAATTTATTTAAAAAAATTTATTAATGAGTAACCACATTCCCAAAATTTCTAAAGGTAATCTACAAAACTTCACCAGTGATAACTAACCACAAAAAACTAGTTTAAAACCCACAAAGAGGGAATTACTCTAAGAAACATCCCAAGGGATTATAAAACCATATAACAAATCCATGAAATCCAAATAAGTAGTAAAATAATAGGATAAATTCCTTATAATAAATGGCATATTTCTAACCTAAGGTCTACATCCGACATAAAAGGGTGTTTATATCCAAATCGATGGAATATAATCACATAGTGATTCTGGTAGAAAACATAGCCCAGTAGCACCCATAGTCCAAAAAAAATTACTACACCCCTTTAAATATCTATGCATTCACCCTAGGTTCCTCCCATTACCAATTAAATAAGAAAAAACTATCTCATTATTTACATAACACAAGGGAAACAACAAATGATGAGGCAAAAAAATTTCCCAACAGAAATAGTGATCACACGGGAAAATAAAAAGGCCCTAAGAAAATACCGTAAAGTTTTTACTCAATATTGAACAGATTTAAAATCAATGATCATAAATCCAAAATTATTCAATAATCTTAAATAGATTTAACCAAACATCTTATGGTTACACTGAATGATGGCCACACTTCTACGAATTTCAAAATTCTATATACCAAATTAAGAAAACACCCCAAACTAGATCTCATTCAAGAGTCTATAAGAAGAATAATTCCTAAAATTCCTAGATATAAAACTATATCTCATGGGTATGAACCACTTGACTAACAAAACTCTAAAAATAGCCACTAAAGAAACACCACCCTAGACAAATCCAAGGCACACTACTTGAAAAGAAAAAAACATGGCACTCCACTTACAGCATGGGAAGTGTTAACCGAAAGGGGGGGAAACCTCTATGAAAAACACTATAATTACACACTATACCTTTATATGAGGATTAAGTTAACCAAAAAAAGACATTATTTCAACTAATACATGTATTTAAAATCATTTCGAACAATCAAAAAATCACATGAGGTACAAAACCTAACACACACCTCTTTAAAAATAATGAACCTGTAAAAAATGATCCCAATTCCCATTTCTAAAACCAAGGAATCATTAAAATTGTCCCAAGATTCACTAAAAACGAAATAGAAACCATTTTAAAATCCAAACCTCAATCCCTAACTTGATTGGTTCAATTTAAAAAATTTCCAAATATTATTTTTAAAATATACACCAAGTAGTTATAAAATCAAAACACCATTTAGAATCTAAAAATAAAACATCCTCTCATGTTTTGTAAATACTTCAAAATACATACCATTTTTTAAAAAACCCAATGGAAAAAACTAAACAATCCAAAAAAATGAAACTTATAAATCATAGGTTTCCCTAAAAATAAGAAACTCATATTTCAAAACACTATGTGCAGTTGATTTGAAAAATAAATCACACGTAAAAAATCCAAATTTCAAAATAAAATAAACTATTTCAAAACTTTTTATGAAAAAAATATAATTTAAAAAACAATCCCTAAGGCCCTGTTTTAGAACTAAAAATATTTTTCCTCATGAAAACCATTTTTCACCCTCACAAATCAAATTTCACATCACATGAAAATTTTATAATTAAGGGTGTAACACAAGTCTCAACCAAAACCCAATCTAAATATGACAACATATTACAAGACCAACCATGAATCTTTTCTCATTTCCCTAACATGATGGTAAATCCAGCCATTAAGGGCCCTAAATATAAAATCAAATAAGATGTAGAACTAGGCCTGACATGGACACATGGTGGACTGACACATGTCAATCATGCATTGGTCCCAACAATGTGTCTAGAATCAAGAATTTGGTTTTCACATGGTTATTCAGGCCCTAAAAGCCATCTTTATGCTTCAATTCCCTTTTTATTCCCTATCTTAAAATGCTAAACATGATTCTCCAAGAAAAATCTATCCATTATATTGAAGATCAAAGAACTACAACTAAAGGCATATCTATAATCCAACAATTCCATCAAAAAGTAAACCTGAATCAAAGAAAATATCCCAACAACCCATGAAAAACTCAAGGGTCAAGGTGAGAAATAAATCGTCACACTCTCCACGCACCTACCTCTCAAGTCCCAAAAACCTTATCTCTAAACTACCAACACCCCAAATAATAATAGGTAATTAAAAAACCTAATTCCCTATAAGAAAATTAATTTGATACCACTTTGTAATGAACTAACCCGGGGTTCCATATAACTCAACTTCTGAACCAGTCCCCCACAAGACCCGATGGGAATTCCCAGTCCCCACAGGCTGGAAACTAGTGCTTGGGAATCATAGTAAGTACCTTGGGAATGATTTCACCATCATAAAATAATAATATATTATAAATAAAAACAAAATCAATAAACATACTACTAGAGATAAATATAATTAAACATCCAAACATGATATACAACTGATAAATGAATAGAGGAATAGTGAAAACTAATATACATAACTAGAGTATAAAATATAATATACCAACAACCAATACAAAACTCAAAACAAGAAAGGAAAAAAATAAAAACATCCCCCAAAGAGCCTATAAATAACCCATTAACATTATCTAACCATATATCTCTCCTAGAAGATTAATATTGGTAAATAGAACTAAAATGAAACTAGACCTATAAAATATAAGTGTGTTCTAAGAATCCAAATAGATCACCACAACCTAATAAATCTAATCATTCACTTTTTTATTCTTACCTAAAAATTATAGTTTTAAATACAATAAAAATAAACATTTTTCATAAGGCTTTTCAAAAGAAACAACAAACCATAAAAATTTTGCTAAACTTTTTTCAAGTATTTTAATTAAATGATACAATCACTTAGAAAACATTTTTTACCAACCAATACCACTTGACCAAACCACTTTATGGTACTAAATTAAATTCATTTCATGAACACCCCTTTTTAAATACCAGTTTCCAACTCAAAAGTGGATTTAAATTTATAAATGGTTTTTGAAAACATATTTGAAAACAACCCTTTACATGAACTAAGATCATTAACCTAAAAACAATTTTTTAGAACCCACACACACTCAATGTCTGAAAATAAATATATATATAATTTTCCTTTAAAACCATTCAAAAACAATTTGGAAAAAAATTATGAATTTTATAAAAATACCTTCAAAACTCATTATTAAAAAATATTGAAAGGATATTCAAAATGACACTTAATTTTTATTTATTTTAAATACTTTAAAATCAATTTTCAATCATTTGAAAAGTAAACTAAACAAAGAAGGAAGGAAGCACACATTCAGTCACCACAATGTCAATTCTAAAAACAAGGATAAACAACAAGAACATATATGAGAAACAATAATTCAGTAAATAGGGGATATAATTGATACATAAGATAAATCCTCTGAATGATCCTATACAGGATCCTAGTTTTATGGATTTAACTAATGGAATCTAAAAAAACGGTGCTATCATAACTTATAATAATCATAGGTTCTCAAATTACTCAGCATACCTATAAAATTTGGAATCTCACTCGATCCTCCATAGGCTATCTTGGTCCCCACATGGGCTCTCTCGATCCACAATCCCCACAACAATATATCCTTTATGTGCTCTTTCAATGAAACTTTCATTAACATGCATCAACCTAAATCAGGTCATTAACCACCTATGCCACCTACCCCATCCCTCAAGGTCTACCATGACAAGTTCAAAGATATGAGAACTATTAAATAATTACATATATAAAATAATAATCATTTGAAATCACACATTCCTTTCCTCCCATACCATCACAAAGATGCATCCCCACTTATCAAAATGAAATTAGCATACACAAATAAATCAACAATAAGCATCCCATCATGGGACCAAAATCCACCATAGGCATAAAAAATTCACAAGGGGATAAAGAGGGTCTTATAAATTTTATGAAAAATAATTACTTATAAAATTATAAACAATCATTCTCTTTTAAAACATCCTTCAAATTTCAAAACTGCTCCCTTTTTTAAAAATTTGTCCTAATCTACACTTGAGACCAATTTTATCAAAACATCATTGAAACTCAAGGGGGACTTACACTTCCCTTTAATATACCTTTAAAAAAATCAAATCCACGTGAGTTTCAAAATATAATCCACCTGGGATAACATGCCCCTTTGAAATCAACCATCTAACTTATTATTTCAAAATATTTGAACATCTCAAACCTTTTTTATAAAAATAAATCAAGATTATAAAAAAATTAAAGATGATGAAAAAGGGTTAAAACACCCCTTTTTAAAATCAAATAGCCTATTTCAAACATTTTAAACACATTAAACACACTCAAACACTCAATTTGAAAGTTAATTACTACAAGAATTCTTTTAAAAACTTCAAGATAGAACACACTACCACTATTAAAAAATCATTCTTTAAATTCCATTTATTCATTTTCAAAAACAATTGGAATGGAATAACATCTCAGGAAAATGTTTGAAATCACTTTAAATTATCTTGGACCATCATGGGTCACACATATAGGAATATTTTTAAAGAAAAACAATTTTCAAACCATCAATCATTTAAAGTCCTAAAATATAATGTTATGAAAAAGAAACACCTACCTTGGTTTAGTGATGATCAGGCTAAAAGTTTTCACCAACTATTCTGAACACTACCATGGGCCAAGATGTTCCCTCTATAACCCCTAAATGAGAAAATCCCCATGATTCGGACCAACCCCAACCCTAAAATAATCTCACATATAGATTAGTGTTCTTAGGAAGGAGGTAAATTAATGGAAAGAGAAGTAATAAAAGATGGGAAGCGGTTTACAAGGACTTAATAAGAATAAAACTACTTGAATCAAGGTAGAAGATCACTAAAAATTAAAGAAGGAAGGAGGAGACTCCAAAGGAATATGTGTCTGGTTTGTTCAAGTGTGAGAGGGAGAAAAATAACTATTGGAGGATTAATTTTTAGTATGGGAAAATTCATAAATACACTTTTTAATTAAACTGGGCAGGCCGCATACTTTTCCAAACCATGCATAGGAAACTATCTAGGAAAAAATCACTTGAATGTTTTACAATGGGATACCACATTATTTAACAAATAAAACTCCAATCATGCTAAATGAAACTATAAAATTATAGAGGAAATTAATATGCTCATCTCAGGGTTTACTAGGCCATGAAAAAGTTGTGATTTGTAACCCAGACTCACGAGAGGTCCCACACATTTCTCCTTGGACTCATATGATTTAAAATCAACTATATCCAACCCATACTGACAAACCATGCACAAAAAAATGAACTTAAACCTTAATTAAGAAGGGGTATCCACTTGGTTTTCTCTAAACCATTTTTATAAATAAAAGATCCAATTTTCCAGGTTTTTGGTCAAACATCCATGGAAACTTAAAATGACCCTAGAACTCATAAAAATAGATAAAATTAAATATACAGTCACATGGAGGGTGAAAAAATCATCCAGCAACGTAAAATAACCATAAAAACTCCCCTAATTAACCTCACATAGATATTAAACACCATTGGAGTCAATTTGTAAAGTTAAGTAGATAAGATGATAAATCCATGTAAAAATAGAAATGTGCATGGTTTAGTTACAAGGGTTGTCTAAATATTTTCTAACCTTGTTAAAGACTCTAAAATGGATTCTATAACTAACCACATGGGGTCTATACTATTTTCAAGACTATGTGAGCTAACTGTATAGCATTGGTTCTTCCTCCATTTTCACCTAGTAAGCTCAAGGGTGCCCCTAAAATCATGTGTATACTAAATGAGGATCAAAATATCATCAAGATTAATAAAAAAACTCTAATTAAATATTAATATTCTGAAAACCCATGGAAACTCAAATCTCAGGGAGAGAAAGAGTGAGAAAGACTCACTTTACACCTTACAATCAAATCTCAACATTCTTAATCTCTATACTACATAACTTATCAAATAAAAAGAGATTTTTTCTATAACCCAGTCCCTTTTGAGAAACAAGGATCTGATATCCATTTTTAACATACCTACTCAAGATTCCCCCACACATCATCCAACCCAATCAACCAATAGGCTCAAAGAGAATTCTAGATTCCCATGGGCAGGAAACTAATTTCATGGTTTCAAGAATGTACACATGGGAATGATTTCACCATCAAATAATATTATAAACCAATGGTGTAAATATAGAGAATTATACATGACCTATCTATATATCAAAATCCCATGTATAAAATAAATAGTTCCAAAATAATGAAAACAAATAAATAGAGTAATACAAAACAATAATAAGATGAACAAATAAACATCATAATAACCAACAGCATGCTAAATAAATATAGATTCAATTGAATAAGAAAAAAAGTAAAACATTTAACTGAACTGGTAGATATATAACCATCCCTAAAATTAAAACAACCCCTAAACCACCACCCACCATCTCCATGTGGCCCATGGTCACACACCACATCCTAACATCATCCTTCATCAGAAAACCTGATAATAAAACCCAAAAGGGACTAGATCCTGGGTAGATGAAAGAAAATATGAAAGATACATATAACCAATATTGTATGTAATTTGTGAGCTAAGAATTCCCATTAGGATTCCACCAAATAGTTTAAGTAATTTTCTTTCAAAATACATTTCATTAATACTAGTTTAAATTATATATAGAAAATATGTTTTTCACATTATTTTGTAATGAAACTAATTAATATGTTATAATCACATTTATAATACACTACCCTTATTTAAATATACAAGGGAATAATAAAAACATTTTTAAAAAAAAAAATTAATCCATAGAAATAGTATCATTTAATAAATTCATGAAAAAATCTCTAGCCCCTTTCTTTTTTCCAAAAAAAATTATCAAAACACTTTTAGTTAAAAATATATCACCTTCATTTTTAAAATCCCACTTTCCAAACAATTTTTAAATTGATTTGAAATTACACTTCAACCATCATTTAAATAGGGAGGAAACATACATGGTACCCAATATATCAAAATTACATAAGGAAAGAAATTACTAAAAAATGGTTCCATGAAATCCAACCAAAATCTAGGGGATAAAAACAATGTATATAGGAGGTTACCTTAAATAAACCTCAAGAGGAACTAGTAATTTTTTAAAAATTCCAATGACATATGTAATACATACCTAAAGTAAAAATTGAAACCCTACTCTAGAACTAAAGAACCCTCCAATATTTTGGTAGTCCTATAGAACTACTCGGGCTATATAATCCCTCTCAGGACTACTTGAGAAATTTTGGGCCATATAAATCTATCACATTAGAACTTTTACTATCTAAATGAGAAAAACCCCCCTATTCAACCTATATTAAACACTAGGTATTTCACTTATCCAGGTAATCTACTAACTTCCTAGGAATCTCCGGAACCTAATAAATATAGGTCAGGAAATAATAAATGCATATTCATCACATGATAAATAATAAAAAAACAATGACTAAACCCCACATCTTACCTCTAATAACCTTGAATTAAACAACACCTTTTACAAGAATAATCATCATATGAAGGTAACACAACATAAAACATCTCACAAGGGGTCACAATCCACATTAGGCATATCAATTACAATGGTCTGAATTCAGTGTCAAATAATTTTTAAAAACAACTTCTTTAAAGGTTCCAAACATGCCCATTATTCAAAAAAATATTGAGATAAAAAACTACTTTACACCATATAAAATATCATTATAAAACCTTCCTTGAAATAAAATTTAAGTATTCCTTGAATTTAAATCATTGATAACAATATATAAAACCATTTAAAACTAAAACTCCCTTTATTTCAAAACCATTTGAGTAATCTAATCAAATATTTCCTCACAATGGATTCCATGTAAACCCAAATTCTACCTTTTCAAAACATTAACTAAATGAAAAAAAATCCATTAATTTTAAAAATATATTTTATACAATCCATAAAGTCATTTTCATAACTAATATTTATTCAAAATAATTTTAGAAATGATAAAAACCATTAAACAACCTTTATACTATGTAAAAAACCTTTATAAAATCCACCAAAACTATATCATATATGTTAATTTTAATAAAATAAGTCATTATAAAACATCAAGAACTCAATAACATTCTAATTAAAGTAAATTAAAAAAACTAACTACCTCTATTCAATCAAAACCACATTGCAACATGCCACTTTCAAAGTTAAATACCATCAAATAAAAGTTAAACCATCCATAAGTCCTAAACACCCTAATAACTCAAATTATCACCCAACCTAACTCTAATCTCATCCAACTAACCCCCCATGGGATTTTTAAGAGATAACAAAACCAGTAGTAAATGGTTTTAAGGGTGTGAAGAAAGAAATAATAAAGGAAAATGGAAGTCTTTCCTTGGAAAAACACTTAGAATCAAATGAGTAAGGCCACGAATTAAAGTAGATGGAAGGGAAGGAGATACCTTCATGTTCTAAGGCTTGGTCAAATGAAAAATATAAGAGAGTCCCAAAATCAAGTTAAAAATATAGGGGGAAAAGTTTTAAATCAATTTTAAGTGATTTTTGGTAGCTCAAATGGTTGGGTTGCACAATTCACCAAACCATGCACCAATATTATAGTTCACACTATAAAATCACAACACACTCAAATGATTTATCCACATGGTTTACCAAATCATGCTCTAATTATGAAAATCACACTATTAAAAACTATAGCATGATCATATGAAAATTTTCATAGTTTCCTATAATTATGAAACAATAGTGTTCCAATACCCCCATGGAAAAAATGACTCTCATGGTTTATACTAGATTTTGCAAATTTTAGACCCAACACTATACTACCCATGTATAAAAACTATGAATTGGAAAAATTGAACTAAAAACACCCTTATATAAGACACCCTATATTATTTCCCCTTTACTATGCATGTTAACCATGTAACATTGGAAAATTACAAAAAAACAAAATTTCAATCCCAAAACATCAAAAAATTAAATTACCCTAAAATGAAATAAAATATAAAGACATGGGGACATTCAAGTTTCATAGAAATGGTGGTAATTATATAGATATTTAATTATTTTTAACAAAATGTCAAAATTATAGCAAACATAAGACTTATCTGAAGTTATATTTTATAATATATGATTGGATAGGTACTTATGTATGGTTTTTTTATCATACATAAAAGAGTTTAATAATTAAAAATGTTTCATGTTATACAAAAAATTGTATCTAATATATTATTATTTCATGTTTTCTTTATATACTCATGAAGTGAAATGATAATTAACCTCTTGAAGTATGACTTTAAGTTATCCCTAATTTATATTCTTCATGGTCTATTATAGGTTTTAATGAAATGTTAAGGTTATCATGGGTAGTATTTCATATATAGATATAAAATTTTCTCATGAGGTAAAAAATGGGTTTTTTATCTAGTTGGGCCACTATGTGTACCAAAAAGAGTGTCATATATTATGTATTTTGTATACTAGGTGTGCATGTTTCATATTTTTATTTCCCCAATACCTGAGGTTGGTGAGATATATAGCATGAAAATATTCAACTTTTATAACTTTTTTATACAATCCTTGATGCTTATATAATCATGGTGTGGTTAGGAATGATGTTGATCGTGTCATCTTTTAGAGATTAACCAAGATGAGATTTTTCCTCTCATATGACAACTATGACATCTGGGCCCTCAATTGAGATATACTAAAGGATTATAATGTTGTACATAGATAATACATGTGATGTACATATTTATTTGGATTATGGGAATTTGATGTTCTCATTCGTGAAGGTTAATGACATGTTCTATATTCATCAACCTATTCAATATGTACTCGGAAAATTAATAATATATGAGTAGCTATACATGAATGATATACTTCATGTCCCATGGTTACTTGATGTGTTGGATAAAGAGATTATATGAAAATGGATGCTTGTATATGATATAACTAGTGTACATAGTTATATAGGTATATGTGTTTGATTTAGATCATGAAAAATCCCTCCATAGATTGAGTAGAACTGATTCTTTTCTAGAGGATACTCTTTACTTACATTTATGAATTTGGGAATTCAAATTTGTGGTCAATGTTACACAGGGATGTAAGGTCACACTTTTTATTTAACTAAATGGGGATTTTGTTTTATAAAACCTAGAGAGATTCTATAAATGTGTTTTAGTGTTTATCCAAAAGGATTTTTTTATGAATGTTTACAATGTATTGTATTTGGTTTGATACACAGTGAATTTGATGCTATTTTTACAAAAGAGTTTTAGAAGTTATCCAAAAGGATTCTTGGATATATTTTTACAGTTTAATGTATATGATACAGTATAAGGTGAAATGGAACGAAGTCTATTCGGCTTTAGTAAAAGTGGGATATTGATGTAGATATTACCTAAATAATATATGTATTTATTAATTATAGGTTATATCATATGATATGATATAAGGATTCCATATTCTATAGAACTCACATATGAAAAACATATTATATATGTCTTTAGAAATATCAGTATATATAATATATAGATATAATTTTTCTTATGGCTATCCAATCATAGTTTATGATTGAGATATGTCATTTAATAGTATTAAGAGTAATATCATATTCTAATATTCATACAAACACTTTATAATTAGTAATGTAAGTCCAACGTTAATCTTTAAACATTGATGATTCTTCCACTAATAGATATTATTAATCAAA
Organism: Viscum album; assembly: GCA_963277665.1. Taxonomy (NCBI): domain Eukaryota; kingdom Viridiplantae; phylum Streptophyta; class Magnoliopsida; order Santalales; family Viscaceae; genus Viscum; species Viscum album. Next base: position 839,450,790 of record OY728137.1, read on the forward strand.
ATTTTCATATTATGAAACATTATGGATAATTGATTTGGATGATGGTTACAATAATTGTAACCAATCCCATTTACTGATACATTTTATAATGTATGACTAAATTCCATGAAAGGATTGGGAATTTTTTGAGGCTAATATAAATAGACCAAGGCATTGAGATGATATGATCATTCCTTTCTTGTGTTCTGCCATCCAATTATCTTTGTTTATCTCTCCTCTATACTTATCCACCTATCTTACTAGAATACCATGGTCATGAGGAGATTCCTGAATGAGCATCGAGTAATCTAGATCTTCCTATGGATACACCGTAGAGGGAATATCCTTTTGGTTATAAAACCATTGTGGTTGAAGATTGTTGTTGTTTCCAACTTTAGTGTAATTTATATGTAATTTATTAATGTTATATATGGTTTCAGTTTTTTATAGAATGGTAATATTCATAATAAGGTTTCTAATGTATTCTTATACATTTTAAAGGTATTTTTTGACCCTATAAACCCATCATATGCCACTAATTCCATTGGCACAACTGAATCCATTAATGATATTGATACCAATAACAACACTAGAACTACTCATTACTTTTATTCCCCTAATAAAAATGATGATATTAATATAAATAATACCATACAAAAAGCTGACACCACTGAGGACACTAACGCCACTAACACCACTAATAAAACTAATAAAACTAATTTCATTGATGACATTGAAACAATTGGTGACCAATATGACATAGATTATGCTGATGACATAGACTTCATTAATGACATAGATGAAACTAATGTAAATAATTACAATGACACCATGAACACTACTACCACCATATAAAAAACTAATGTAACTGATAAAACTAAAGAAACTAATGAAACTAAAGACATTAAAGAAACTCATGACACTAATTTCACTGATGAACTAATTCCATTGAATCCACTAGTGAAACTAATTCCATTGATTCCCCTAACACCACTAACAGAACAAAAAACTAAAATAATTGATATCAATGACATCATTAATGATAGTGATGGAATAGTTAATACTATTGACACTAAAGGCTTTGAATTCTTTGATGGAACTAGCAACACTAACACCACTGATGAAATTTATTCCACTGATAATACTAATTTTACTACCATTACTAGAGTAACTAATGTCATTTGCATCACATAAATAATTAATATCACTTATGTATCTAATAAATAAAATTTTACCATTGAAATCACAAATGGTACTAATGTAACTGATGGAATTTATAGTGTAAATGAAACATATGCCACTAGGGACATTGATATTATTAAAGAATATAATAATACTAACACTATTTATGGAATTGATTGCACTAATGACACTAACACCACTGGTGATACTAAATCCAATAGCACCATTGAAGACATTAATGGAATTTATCGCATTAAAGATGTTGATGACACCGAAGATATTGATGAAATTAAAGTTACCTATAACACTAATGTTACTAACTACACTAAATTCATTCATGCCACTGATAATATTGATTCCATATATGATACTTGTAATACTAATGACATTAATGGAATAGAAGTCACTAACACTATAGATACTATAGATGTCATTGATGCTACTTTCACCACTAACACTACTGGTTCTACTAAAAGAACTAATGCCATTAATGATACAAACATTATTTAATTCACGGATTCCAATGACAAAAACCAATGAAATATGTATCATAGATGACAAAAATGGAACTAAAATCACTAATTATTAAAATAAAGAAATTTATGGCACTGATAGCTATGAAATAACTAGGGTAACTAATGCCACTAAGTTTGTGGATGACATTAAAAAAATATCTACATTGATGACATTTAAGGCATTAAAGTTATTAATCCCACTAATACCATTTAAAACCTTGACATCGTTGTCCCTAATGATGGAACAATAACCCAACTAATTAAACTAACACAACATACGACACTTTCATTACTAATGATAATGAAAATGTTAACTGCACTAATAAACCTAATGAAACTGATGAAATTGACACCATTGATGACACTGATGACATTAAGATCATTGATGCTAGTGATAATACTTAGGTTACAAACTCCACTGATGGAATGGGAATAACTAATGGAACTGAATACATAGATTCCACTGACAACACTGGAGACATTGATGAAACTAATGTTATTAATATCACTGATGACACTGACACTAGTAAAACCACTGAAAAAACTAAGTCCACTAATGAAACTGATTTCATGCGTAACATATATTTAATTTATTATATTGATTATACTAACGCCACTTTAAACACTAACACTATTTATATCACAAATAACATTAACTGCACTGATGTCTTTGAAAAAACTAAGGGCACTGATGGAACTGATGGTACTGATAGTAATGATGTCAATGATACCATAGAGGAATTAATTTTTATGATATATTTGATATAATTTATGTAATTTTTTCCACTAATACATATATTTCATTCCAAATAGCCCATAATTGAGTGGTAAGGGATCCTTCATGGCATCCAAGAGACCCAAGTTCAAAACTGGGGAGAGGCGAATTTCTAGGGTATTGTAGTAGTTATTGTTCGGTACTGTAGCAGTCGGAACTATTCACCCAATTTGGGACTTCGGGCCACCAGTTTGGACCTACGGGTCTCAAGGGCCATCGGTTCATCAAAGGCCTTCGGGCCATAGGTCCTTCAGGCCACAGAGACCATGGAGTAACCTAGTTCACATAGAACAGGCCCCATAAGAGGATCATAGTAGCAAGAGTAGTAGCCACCAGAAGTAGAGCTAACTGTATTAGAAGAATGAGAGGGTATGGCAGCCGCCATCGGGACCAGGAACCATGCATCTTTGTATGGGTAAATTCTAGACGATCATCAAAGCAAGGTGGGGAGCTAGGTTATCAATGATGCAGAAGCTGGGGAGGGCAATTTCTAGTGGGTTGGGCCTACTGGTCATGTATTGGGCATGGTATGCCTCTGGGCCTTCGGGTCATGTATTGTGGGTCAGTTGGGTCTTGTGCCTTGGGATTATGGGTCATGTACGGGTTCCCCTTTAACCCTTAAAAGGGGGATTATCCATAATAAAAATAAAAATAAATACTAATTTTAAATATATTTCACTAACAAAACTAACAAAACCTAAGGAGTTGATGATGATACTCATAAAAATAATGAAGTTTTCAATATTGAACTCAGTGATTCCATTGATGGTACTTTATATATATATGACATGCATAGAACTAATGGAACTTAAAATAGTGACATAATAGACAAAACTAATAGATCTAATGGAATGGATGATGCTGATGGAACCGATTCCACTAATACCATCGACACTATTTACATCACTGATGACACTGACACCACTAACGACATAGATAAATCTAATGAAACTTATGGTCCTGAAACTACTGATAGAACTCATGGTACTTATGACAATAAGGTAATTGATGACAATAATAACTATGATTCCACATATTTCAATGACTCCATTGAATCCACTAATTATATAGACACCACTGATAATACAGATTTCACTAACACCATTAATGGCACTGAATATAGAGAAAACAATTGTAACAAAGATGACACTAACACCACTAACACCATCGATTCCACATATCTCACTAATTAAACTGATTATTATAATGAAAATTAAACCACTAATACCATAGCTTATGCTTATTACACTAACACCACTAATATAAATGAAATCACTAACTCCATTGGTGGAACTAATAAAGATAGTGATACTAAAAAAATTATCACACTAAATAAAATAATGACACTAAAAACACTAATTTCACTAACACCACTAATTATGCCTACAAAATTGATTCCATAGAAGTCACTGACCCCACTGATGACACCAATTCTATTGACACCACTGATGACACTTATGACACTTATGGAATTGATTGCACTGATGGATCTAATGAATCTAATTCCAATAGAATCACTCACACCATTGATTCCACTGAAAATAATGATATCACTGATACCACTGATGGAGAAAATGGTACTAATGTCACTAATTCCACAAAATTATATGATTATAATAGATAGTATAATAAATAACACACAATAAATAAGGGTTTTTACAAGGTTCACACACCATTTTTATCAAGTTATTAATCCTTCGATAAAAATGGTTGTGATGACACAATACATGTTTCTATCATAATATCATAAATAATAGGAACTAAGTATAATTTTAGTCAAAAAATCCAAGTATAAAAATATACAAGCATAAATAATTCCATTATTCATCACTTATCGACCTTAAGTGACTCTAGAATTTGTATCATGTGTGCACCCGTATTGTTATCCTCATTCCAAGTCAAAAAATCCATTTATTTCTCCATGTAATGTTTCATTAGTTATCCTAATTTTTTTTCAATTATGGATGTTAAAACACATCATTTATTGATAGTTATAACACCACCACCACATAGTTTCATTCAAAAAAAATCATGGTGGTGTTGAAGTCAGATAGATCTTCCATTTTCACCTATATTACCTCTTTATTTAGTCATATTCCTCTAGAGGGTCCAGTTGTCTATATAACATCAATTTCAAGCACCACAATATATTTCAAACTTAATATATAATATCCTTCCAACCTCAACATAAAATTCCATCTAATTGTTCATTTTTTCTTTAACTCCCCATGGTCTATCTCTAGAAAAACCATCAAAATAATAACTTTATAATGATCATTTTCTTTATTGGGTAATAATATAGACCAACTTATCATCAATGTTATATTCCTGACCCCAAAATCTGTTTTCACTAAACTATTTAACATAGGAATGTTTCCTTTTTAAAAAGGATCCAAAACACATATTTATATCTTAGTTCCCAGTGTTCACTCCTCAGGACATTCTTTGAGTCTTCCATACTAATCTCTAGTGCTATGTATTTCCCAATGATGGGTATTTTTATAACCATACACTACATATTTTAATTCTAAAACTCACTTTTTAATTCTGGACATGGTCTATGTAGACACCCAAGATAAACATATCTTTATTTTACATCATTTCCCAAAGATAATTACAACTCATAAATCATATAAAAATACTAATAATAATGGTTTATTTTTTTAGGAATATCTGTGTAAGTAACATATTTTATAATAATTGTAAACATTTCTCCAAAAACAAATTGTTCTAGATCCCCTTCTAGACATATCCTGGGTTATAATCATCTTTATAATCTAGGGAATATAAACATAATAAAGGGGTGAGATTGAATTATTTTTAAAGAAAAAACTCATCAACATGTAATCAAGGTATGGATAATATTTATATTAGAAAACATGGTTAGGGGAGAAATATATTATAAAAATAACATTGAATAATAAGATTTCTCTATAAGTCATGATAGAATGACATGTAATCTGAAATGAACAAAAATTTATCATGTCATAAGAGTGTGTGAAAATAAACATAATTTATGTAGAATAATAATATGAATATGACTTATAAATGTGGCATAAGTATAGTAAATCATGACATTGTGAACAAATCATAATGTGATCATGTTCACCCATAATCTTGTGAGAATAACCTAACCACTATTATACTCATGTCGAACCTTGTGATCATAGATAAACCTCAAATATATCCACACAAAATATCATTATATCATGAGATATAAAACCTTAAGCAATTAATTAGAGGGAGATAGATTAACCCACCCATATCAGGGTTTTATCAAACCCAAACCATCTTAGGGATTTATCAAACCCTAACTATCTTAGGCATTTATCTAACCTAAATTATCTCAGGGATTTATTTTACCCAAACCATATCAGGGCTTTATCATACCCAAAATATAAATCATCCATAAATATGTGTTCCACTTGAAAATAATCAATCATCACATCATAATGAACCTATTGGAAAAAATGGTTTTCATAATATTTCTAGATGGTATCAACAAAATTGATCTCAAGAAAGTAAATAATTGATACCCAAAATACAAACACCCCAAAAGAGTACTTTATAATAAAATTTAAAGGGTATTTTATGAAAAATAACATCCAAAGAAATAATTAAAATTTAGATAAAGAGGAAAATTGAAGAAAAACCATAGAAGAGTTTTTAGAAGAGAAATTAACATTTTCAAAAAAGGAGAATCTAAGGGTTATTTTGGAAAGTAATTTTTGGAAAGATCACTTAAGATAAATTTAAAAAAAGGAAATTTAAAAAAAAATGGAAATAAATATCAATAATTAAGACTTGAAATTGAAATAAAGGTTTCAAAAAGGCTAAGTGAAAACATTTTGAAAACTTTTACTTTTAAAAATAATATTCAAAAATGGAGCATTGAAAAAAAATAAAGGTTTCAAAAAGGTAGACTGAATTTCTTTAAAAATTAATAATTTTAAAAATAATCTTCAATAATGTAACATTTAAAAATTCATAATTTTTTCAAAAAGGTAAAGTGAATTATTTTGAAAAAAATTACTTTTAAAAATAATATTCAACAATATATCCTTAAAGACCCATAAATTTTTAAAAAATGTAGAGTGAAATATTTTTGAAAAATTTTAAGTTTAAAAATAATATTCAATAATAGAGAATTAAAATATAAATAAAGGTTTCAAATAAGATAATTTAAAGCTTTGAAAAAAAAATTAAAAATAAAATTCAATAATATATCCTTAAAATGACATAAACATTTTCAAAAGAAATGTGGAGTGGAAATAAACTATTTTATTTTAAAAGGATGGAAAAACCTATTTAATTTTTTTAAGTACCATTATTGAAAACCCAAATTATAAAAAGAGTAAAAACATTTTTAAAAAAGAGGAGAAGGGAAATATGAAGTTCACATGAGATAAAACATAATTAAATTTCCAATTTTAAATGATAACATTGTAGGGAATTAAAGTATGGAAAAATATGGTAAATCATCATTAAAGATGATAGAAATTATTATTAACAATGATATACTTTGTGTGGTGAAGAAATTCATCGAGGAGGAATATTTGAATCAAAAAAAATATTTTCCCTATATATAAAGATAATTTAAAATGAAATAAATTTTTGGGTGTAAGAAACCAATATTGGAAGAAAGAAGTTCATGAAGAAGCATTATAACTCGACTAAGGGAGTTGAGCTAACAAAAACCCTTATATCTTTCTTAATTTTTGAATTGAAATACATTGAAATAAAGAACATGATTTTGATATTAAACCCCCATGAATTAGATGAAAATGTTAAAATTAATATATTATGAATTAATCACACCATCTCAAAGATATCATGATGCACAATATGAAATATTTCTCAAGATATTAAATTTGTGGTGAAGAACTTGTTACGGTGATGGTAACATAAGAATCAAAAGCACATAATAGGGATACAATGAAATGGACATTAAAATATCATTAAATTAATTTTATTCATTATACATAAAGTAAATGGGGAATTTGATACGCCATAAAAAGGAAATTTTGATGCATAATATCAAATATGTCTCATGGATTTGAAAATGAGACAAATAAACCCTTACCTTAATTCCTAACTTCAACTAAAGCGCAAGAATCTCTTGTATAAATAAATTACAATATTAAACACATATTTTATAAACTTATTAATATATATAACCTTTTATAAAATTAATTTATAATTGTTTTCTATATTCATATTAGTTTGTTATTATCTATTTTTAATATTGGGTGTGAGTAATCTTGATCATTTTGAACTAGTTTCATAATAACGGTGATGTTTTACATTCTTATCCCAAAGTTCAGAATTACTAAGTCATAAAAATTAATTTAATTTATAATTTATAATTATTTATAATTTGATAATTTTATTATATGGCAGTTCCAGTTACAACCCTTAAAATGAAATTGGTGATGAGAAAGTTTTGGTGATTTTTAACAAAAATATATTAGTATCTTAATTAATGATTTTCATATTAATTTTACCATTAAAAACAAAAATAAAATAATTATTTACTTATTTATGTCATATATTATCCATAATTAAGTTCTCATATTCATCCATTATAATATTTTATAGCATTTTTCATCTAGGTAGTTAGACTGACCCAAACATGAACATACCCAGATTAATGGATGATTATGATTATAAAAGTGGTTTTTTTGGAGTAATATAACTATTAAACAAAATAATGAAAATATTTAGATAAATATAAGGTTTTGAATCACATTTTAAGTTATTTTAATAAATAAGAGATAAACTAGATGTAAAATGAGATACATTACTATGGGGAGGCGGTTGTATGCACACACACAGTTATCATTTTCATTTTTATTAATGGAAAAGGGGGAAGTTCATTAATAGTTATTAAATTATCATAATAAAATTCAGTACAAAATAAATAATTATCACATTATATATTAATTATAAAAAAACATATTTTGTAAAATAAAATAGAAAAAAAAGAACTTAGGGAAAAATAGTACTCATGTTGAGGGCTTGAGTTTTCCTTTAGAGGACTCCTTGGAAATAGAGGTCCTAGAATAAATTATTGTGACCATAAGATAATTTGAATTAAATAAGATTATATGGGAATTAAATAGGCCATATTTTCATGAGGAAACCTAAATTTATGAGTAGTCTTGAATGGGTGGTGAGATCCCCCTTTTACAAGTGGTGTGATTCGAATTTTTGTAAATATTTTAACTTCATAAAAAGAGAGAACATGTTTCACAGGTCAAGAAGACAAAAAAAATGTAAAATAATAGATTGGAGATATTTTTAAGTATAAAAAACTTCAAAAAATCAATTGGAATCATTTTTTAACATGTTATGAATTTTACTTCTTTAGTTAACCCTTCTTGCCCTTTTAGGGTTTTACCGAGGTAACAAGTTTTTACCTAAGTGATCATTTTTATGACTAAAATTAAAATAGATATTATAAATTAATTTTTACCTAATGATTAAAAATATTAATTCCATTTTATCATATAATATTTCTTTGTTTAATAAATATTAATTTTAACATTATTACATGTAATGCGTAAAAATATATTTTTATAAAAACAATATTTTTAAGCTTAAAATTAATGAGTAGGATAAAATTATCAATGTATTTGATTTTAATTATAAAATTTTTTATTAAAAAAAACAAATAAAATTTATGTGGAATTAAAATAAATCCAAAAATAAATTTTAAAAATAATATTTAATTTAAAGAAAAGACCAAAATAATTTCTTTTATTGAATAATATTACTTAAGTGTTTAAACATAGGATTTAAAAATTCAAAATACTATTTAAAAATTTATAGTGTTAATATTTAATACATATTTTATTGATAGAACTTTTTTGTAAGTTTTTAAGTTACACTTATTTCTTGATATAGTTATAAATTCTATGATGTTAGTAAAAACTATATTGTTCGTTATTCACCTAAAAATAAATTATTTGAAAAAAAATCTCAAAATTCCACCTTAGGATAATATTAATATATAGAATTTAATATATGAATTTAATTTTTTAAAATTAAATTTCTAATATTTATAAATTTAGATTTTAAATAAAAATTCAAAATATAAAGGAAAACTACTTTTATTGAAAAATTATTTTTTTTAATCATTAAGTGTTCTTAATATTATTTCATATCAATTAATAATTTAAGTAATTTTAATGTATAATTTAATATATTTTAATATCATATTTTATCATAATAATCATTTAAAATTTTATGATTTAACTTATTAACAATTTAAATAGTTATTTGAGAAAGAAAAATATTTTTAAATATTAAATCATACTGATTATTTAATCTCTAAATGTAAGAAATTATAATTTATTAATATTTTCTATTTAATTTAGGTTTTATTCATATTATAATTTCCTGATAATGTTCATCTAATATTTTATGGCTTGTTTTAGTTTGGTGTTGCATGTGAAGAAATATTTTGAATAAAGTATTTATTTAAAGAAATATATCATTAAATATTAGGGTATTAAATTCTCTACCACCTAAATAAATTTCACCCTTAAAATTTTTTTATTATCATTTTTTAAATAAATAAGCTAATGTATATATAATAAACTTGGAATATATCTTCTACTGATATATTCACCTCACTATCCATGGTAAGACTAGAAAACGACTTATCCAAATATGTTTATTAGGAGTTCTTAGGGACATACCTTTTAGAGATTCATTTTCATTATCGTGTTTCAAACCAAATACTACAACCAAAAAGGTTAAGATAATTTCCAATAAAATTAGTGTAAATGAGCATATGAATATGAAAGATCAATCATGAGATATCTTCTCCAATAACACCTTTATTTCAACCTATGATACTTTCACTTAAACTATGATATAATTGGACTAATCTATCACTCATTTAATTTTACTTAGGTTGTATATAGTCATTTTCCTATTATATTCTCTAAATTTACTCATCATCAAATTCCAATTTATTTAAATAATTAATAATGGTTTGTAAATTGAATTTTATTGACAAAATCATATCCCCCTATAGTGTCTCTCCAGGTGTTCAATATTAGGCCCACTCATGATGTAACAGTGTAAATATTGAGTCAATACTCAACCATTCTCTTTTGGGGTGATTACTCCTAGGTCCATCTATACCACAACCACATCCACTTTCTAGTATCCAAATAGGGATGTGATTTCTAAGATAACCACAAAATATATACTTTACCCAAACTTTAGGATGTTATCTTATACTCATCCTTATACCATATATTTATCCTTATGGTTTTCATAAATTTACTCTCATTATAATCCCAAAAATATCTAAGCAAATTCACAAAAATAAATAAACTTCACTCTGATACCAAATTTATTGACCCAAGCTAAACATTTCTTTATTTTACATCATTTCTGTAAGATAAAAATTTAAACTCATAAATCATCTCACAATCCCAAGAAAAAAAGTTTTAGTGTCATTGGGGGATAGCTATATAAGTAACTTATTTTATAGTACTTGTGAACATTTATCCATAATCACACAGTTCTTGATCCCCTTTAAGATATCTCCTAGGTTATACTCATCTTCATAACTTAGGGAATATAAATATAAGAAAGGGGTGATCTCGAAAGATAAGTAAGGGAAAAACTCATCAAAATTTAATCAAGGTTTATATCATAATAATATGATAAAATATACACAAGGGAGAAATATATTATTAAAATAACATGGAATAATAAGATTTCTCCATTAGTCATGATAAAAGGACATGTAATCTCGAATTAGAAAACATGTACCATTGAATAAGAATGTGATATAATAAAAATGAACCATAGATAATAATCATGGTCATATAACTTTGAAATG